>CM035432.1:32526214-33081214 GCA_020310875.1 Ceratopteris richardii | reverse complement strand
GACATCTTAAAAGAGGCATGCAAATCAACCTGAAATTCAGCAATGTGCTTGTCATTAGGTCTAGTGAGCAACATGTCATTAACATACACAACAATGATTACAAGTACATCATCTACATGCTTAACATATAAGGTGCTCTTAGTTGGGTTGTTCTCAAATCCATGTGCAATTAAGTAGGTATGTATCTTTTCATACCAAGCACGTGGTGCTTGCTTGAAATCATATGATTCCTTTTTCAACTTGCATACTTTGTCTTCATGCCCTTTCTGCATAAATCCACGGGGCTGAAATACATACGCTTCTTCTTGTAAGTCACCATTCAAAAATGCAGTTTTAATTCCCAAATGATATACATTCCAACCATGATGAGTTGCAAGTGCACATATGTTATGAACAATGGCCATTCCACATGTGGGTGCAAAGGTCTCATCAAAATCAATGCCCCTCTCTTGAGCATAACCTTTTGCAACAAGCCTAGCTTTATACCTATCAATTGTTCCATCATGTTTAGGCTTCAACTTGTATACCCATTTAGTGCCGATGGCATTTTTTCGTGAAGGCAAATTACATAAAGACCAAGTACCATTCCTCATAATAACATCATATTTCAATTGCATAGTAGCAATCCATTTTTTTTTGAGGTTTATGCTTCCAAAAGAAACAAGCTCATTCTCAACGCATAGACTAGAGGCAGCCATTGCATAGCGATTTGATGCAAAAGAAGCACTATGAGATTCTCAACAAATACAATATGGAAGAGATGCATATAGTTTGGTATCTCGCAAAGTCTACACTATCCATTTAGGCATAGTTTTTGCCTCCTCTATATCAACCCTCTCACCAATAAGTAGATAATGTAAATCTGCATAAAAAATGGAATTATCTGCATTTTCATGTGGAATGTGTAAAGGCTGAGAAATTTCCTCATTTTGACAAGCACTTAACTGTCCACTTGTAAAAAGAGGTAGCAAAGTGTCATAAACATCTTTGGAGCTAACTGGTGTGTCCTTAGTATTTGAAAGTCATGGTTGAATTGCCACAAAAACAACATCACGGCTAACCAAAATGTGTTTGGTCTTTGGATGATACAAACGATAGCTTTTCCTTTCAAAACTAAAAAATAAAAAATAAAAAATAAATCACTACTTTATCATCCGATTTCGTGCATTGTTGTCAAGGCACTAATGCATATGCCAGACAACCAAAGACACAGAGATGAGCAACAAACGGCTTGCGACCATGCCTAGCCTCATATGAAGTGATAGATTACAATGCTTTTGTGGGACACCTATTAAGTACATATGCTGCACACATAACAACCTCAACCTAGACTCTATGTGGTAAAGCATGACCTTTGACCATCAGCTCACGATCTCTCTCCATGAGAGAACTATTCTTTCTTTTTGCAAATCCATTTTGTTAAGGTTTATATGGCACTCTGCACTGATGTTTTATCCCACACTTAGCCAAAAAATGCAATAAAATCAAAAGACATATTCCCCCCTTGATCAAAACAAAGGATGCCCAATTTTCATGCTGATAGGTTTTTAGCCATAATGAGAAACTCTTTAAAGAACAAACACTCGGAATTTTTTTTCAATGGATAAACCCATGCATGACTAGAGAAATCATCAATGAAAGTCACAAAGTAAAGGTAGTTCCCAAAAGGTGTCTCCATAAGACCACATATATCACTATGAACAAGTTGCAATATATGGGTAGCTTGAATTGAACCATCTTTAGGGAAGGAAGAACGTTCATTTTGCGCAAAATACAACCTTCACAAACATTTTTACAAGGTGCCTCAATTTTGTGCAGAGAGGATACCATTTTAGATTTGTGCAGGCATAGCAAACTAGCATAATTTAGATGACTAAAGCGTGCATGCCAAAGCTTTGGATCTGAGATAGCCTAAGAATTTTGAATTGCACATGTTGAATCATTCACAGATTTCACATAGTCTATGAGCTTATATATCCCATGGCATAAAGTGCTAGAAGCAATAATGACATCATCATTTGACATATCATGAACTCTACATCTATTATCAACAAATTTGATCACCAAGCCAATATTGGCTAATGTTGAAACTGACAATATATTTTTATGATCCCTGACACATACAAACCATCTAACAATGTGAAAGAACTACCATCAGTAGTAGTCAAAATGATCCTACCGAATCCCATTACAAGATGAGAGGAGTTATTAGCGAAAGTGATAGTATTCCATATAGGGGCAGGCTCAAGTGAACTGAAGAAACTGTGCTACGAGGTAATATGTTTGGTTGCCCCACTATCAAAGTACCAAACATATGAGTCTACTACAAACATACAGTCTTTATGAGAACATGGTTCATAATTGCAAACAATATTAAACACCCATTCTTCATTGTAACCAAGATTAGAAGACTTTATTTTAGGTTAAGAGGCCTCTGCAACAACCATTCCAGCCTCTTTCTTCTTTGCTCTTTTGCAGCTAGTTTTGGGCAACTCTTTATGAAATGATAATTTCCTTTATAGTATTTGCAAAATTGTTTTTGCTTTTTCGTTTTCTTCTCACCTTTATGTCCCTTCATCGACTACGCAACATTGGAAGATTTTTGCTTATTAGTAGATGAGCACTATTTACCTTTGCCCTTCTGATTAGCTAAGAAAGCTTGATCTACAACACCCATAATATACAGGTTTTGTCTAGATTGACATTCCTAATGTTGGAGTTTTTGAGGTCTGAGGGAGCACGCGAACAACAAAAGGAAGAAGAAGAAGCTTAGAGCACAACACACAATACCGAATGTATTACCAAGTGAATGTACAAAGATAATTAACACATTAGGGTTATAGCAATATATACAAATTGGGGAAAAAACCTCGTAAAGAGGGAAAAAAGGGCCCTGATGGTCCTAAGTGTATTCACACACATCACTACCAAAATATATCAAACTATCCCCTCGGAGTGATGCAGTGAACAAGGAGATGAAACTCATGTATAAGGAAGTTCCAAGCTATGTGGAAAGAGATCAATCCACAAAAGGAAGTAATCCCAAAGCTTTACAGAAAGCTTAAAACTTCTCCTGAGGTAGAGCCTTTGTGAAAAGATGTGCAATGTTATCTTGTGTGGGCACGTATGCCAAACTGATCTCTACAATAGAGAACCTCTCCTTGACATAATCATAATGCAGCTCAATGTGCTTTGTGTAAGCATGTGCTTTGTGTAAGCATGGAACATAGGGTTCTTCACAACTGACAATGTGCGCTGACTGTTAGCGAAGATAGTGGTGGTAGAAGATTAACGAAAAACCCAAATGAACCAAAAGGTGTCTGAGCCAAACACACTCAACAGTCACTATGAAAGCTTCCCTATACTTAGCCTCACAATTAGAAGTGTCCACAGTAGGTTGCTTCTTGCTCAAACAAGATATACATGAGCTATCGAGCATGAAGCAAAAATGTGCTTAACTACCTACCAATGCTTGACACATGGGCAATGCATAAACCTGCTCATCCTTGAAACATGAAACTGAATATCAAGCCAAGTTATGCATAAGTAAAGCAAGCATTCAATAGCCTGCTGATAGAGAACAACATTAAATGCATCTCCAACATCATGAAGACTCAAGTGTAAACCTATTTCCATAGGATTGGCAATAGGTTTGCAATCTTCAAGGCCAAAATGCTGCAATAATATGTCAATATATTTTATTTAACATAGAGCTATTCCACCATCAACTTGCATAAACTGAATGCCCAAATAATGAGGCAAATGCCCCAAATCTGACATCTCAAATGAGGCATGCAAATCAGCCTTATAATCAACAATTTCCTTCTTCTTAGGACTAGTGAGCAACATGTCATCAACATAGAAAAAAATGATCAGAAGCACATCATTTGCACCCTTAACATATAAGGTGCTCTCACATGGAGTGTTCTCAAAACCATGTGCTATCAAGTAGGCATGTATCTTTTCATAACAAGCACGTGGTGCTTGCATCAAACCATATAATGCCTTTTTCATCCTAATCGCTTCGTTTTCATGCCCTTTTTTCACAACAACATGGGGCTGAAAAAAATACACTTCTTCATGTAAGTCATCATTCAAAAATGCGGTTTTAATGTCGAGCTCATGTACATTCAACCTATGATGGGCTAAAATTGCATAGATGCTACGAATAGTAGTCATTCGGCATGTGAATGCAAAGATCTCATCAAAATCAATGCCTCTTTCTTGAACATAACCTTTTGCAACAAGCCTAGTCTTATACCTATCAACTGTTCCATTAGGCTTATGATTTAGCTTGTATACCCATTAGTGCCAATGGTATTTTTGCTTGGAGGAAAATCATATAAAATCCAAGTAGCATTCTTCATAATAGAATCATATTTTGATTGCATAACAACCATCCAATTCTTTGATTTTTTCGCTTCATGAAAAGTAACAGGCTCCTTCTCATCACAAAGACTAGAGGTAGACATTGCATAACAATCTGATGAAAAAGAAGCACTATGAGAGCTTGAACGAGTACAATATGACATAGGTGCATATAATTTGCTATCTCGCAAAGTTTACACTAGCCATTTAGGCATAGTTTTTGCCTCCTCTATATGAACCCTCTCATCAAAAAGTGCATCATTTAAATCTTCATCAGAAATGGAATGATACTCATCATCATGTGAAACCTATAAAGGCTGAGAAATTGCCTTATTTGGACCAACACTTGACTGTCTACTTGTAAAAAAAAAGGTAGCAAAGTTTCATACACATCTTTGGAGCTAATTGATGTCTCCTTAGTACATGAAAGTAATGGTTGAATTGCATCTTCCACAAAAGCAATATCACGACTAACCAAAATGCGTTTACTCTATGCATGATACAAACGATAGCCTTAGCTTTCAGAGGTGTACCCAATCAAAATACATTTCACTCCTTTATCATCCAATTTTTTGCGTTGTTGTTCAAAAACTAATCCATATGCCAAACAAGCAAAGACATGCAAATGATAAACAGGTGGCTTAGGACCATGTCGAGCCTCATATGGACTGATAGATAGTTGTGCTTTGGTGGGATACCTCTTTAGTACATATGTTGCACACATAACAACCTCAAGCCAAAAACTATGTGATAATGCTTGACTTTTGACCATACACCTCACCATCTTCATGAGAGCCCTATTCTTTCTTTCAGCAACTTCAATCTTTTGAGGTGTATATGGCATTTTACACTGATGTTTTATTCCATGTTCAACTATAAATGCATTAAAATTAGAAGACATGTATTTCCGCCCTCAATCAAAATGGAGGATGCCCATTTTACATGTTGATAGATTTTTAGTCAAAGTAGAAACTGTTGGAAGCACATAAACAATTTGGACTTTGCTTTCAATGGATACACCCAAGCATGCTTGGAAAAATCATTAATAAAAGTCAGAAGGTAAAGGTAGTTCCCAAAAGAAGGTGTTTGCATAGGACCATAGACATCAATATGAACAAGCTGCAATTTTTGAGTGGCTTGTAGTGAAGCATCTTTTGGGAAGGAGGATTCTGCATTTTGCTTAGAATATAGCCTTCACAGACATGTCTACCAGGTGCTTCAAGTTTGGGCAGAGAGGACACCATTTCAGATTTCTATAGGCATAGCAAGCTAGCAAAATTCAGATGACCAAAGTGTACATGCCAAAGCTTTGGATATGAGATAGCATGAGAATCTTGAACTGCACATGCTTAATCTTTCACAAATTTTTCATAGTTTTTGAGCTTATATAGCCCATGACATAAAATGCTTGAAGCAATAATTACATCTCCATTTGACAGATCATGAACTGTACATGTGTCATCAACAAATTTGATAACCAAGACCATCTTGGTTAATGTTGAAAATGACGATAAATTTTTCTTGATCCCTTGCACAAACAAAGCATTTGAGCACATAAAAGAACTACCATTAGCCATAGTCAGAATGATCAGCAGTAGTCAAAATAGTCTTACCAACTCCCATGACTGGATAAGAGGAGTTGTTGGTGCATGTGACATTATTCCCTGTAGGGGCAGACTCAAGTGAATTGAAGAAATTGCATTACAAGGTAATATATTTGGTTGCCCCACTGTCAAAGTACCAAACATCTGAGTCTAGTGTAGATATACATTGTTTATGAGAAGATGGGTCATAACTGCAAACAGTAGTAAATGCCCATTCTTCATTCTGCACAAGATTAGCAAACTCTATTTGGAGTGTAGAGGCCTCTGCAACAACCATTCCAATGTCTTTTTTCTTATCTTCTTTTGTAGCGAGTTTTGTAAAACTCTTTATGACATGATCATTTCCTTTAGAATATTTGCAAAAAAAAAATTTCCTTTTCAATTTCTTCTCATCTTCATCTTTCTTTTTTGTCTGCAAAATTAGCAGATTTTTGTTTACTAGTAGATGAGCTCCATTTACCTTTGCCTTTCTGACTAACTAAGAAAGCTTGATCTGCTATATGCATAATGGACCTGTTTTGCTTGGATTGATCTTCCTGTAGCACAATAGAGAGTAACTCCTCAAATTTTGAGGCATTTGGATTTCTTTCATCATCAACCAAAGAGTAGAAGGAAAACTCTGATATGAATTTAGAAGACCATTCAAAACAGTCTGCACAAGTGAATTATTTGGCAAGACTTCATGAGCAGAAGTCAATTGTTCCTTCAAATCTTTGATCTTTTAAAAAAAATTATCCATAGGATCTCGTTCATTCATACGATCACTCTCTAACAATTTTCAGAGGTAAGAAACACGAGCCTCATTTCTTGCCTAGTATAAGGTGGTAACTAGATCCAAATCATCCTTTGCTATTTTGCAAGCAAATATGAGGGATAATTTCATGTTTGATAAAAAAAATCTATCAATGCATGTGATTGAGCATCTCTGTCATCCCATGAAAGTTTCTCTATAGTAGATGTAGCAGAAACTACAATGCGAACATGAATTTGAAAATCATCATCTTCAATGCCATCTGCATCACCTTCAAGACACCCTAGATGAAGCAGCGACCTACTCTGATACCAATGGGTGGATTTTGAGGTCTATGGGAGCACGCGAATAGCACAAGGAAGAAGAAGAAGCTTGGAGCACAACACACAATACTAAATGTATTACGAAGTGAATGTACAAAGATAAGTAACTTGTTAGGGTTATATATCTATATTCAAACTGAGGGAAAAAACCTCCTAAAGAGGGAAAAAGTACCCCGATGGTCCTATGTGTGATCACACATATCACTATTGAAATATATCAACACCTACAACTAAATAGCAACTAAATTCTTAATTTTTAAGGCATTTGGATTGCCATTCATTATCAAACAAAGAGTAGAAGCAAAAACTCTGATATCTAGTAAGAATTCATCAGCAAAAATTAAATACTCCTTCAAATTTTTTATCTTTATCAAAAAAATATCCATGGAATCTCCTTGATTCATGTGCTCACTCTCCAACTGTTTTCAGAGCTATGCAACATGAGCCTCATTCCTTGCTTGGTATAAGGATGTAAGTGCATCCCAAGCATCCCTTTCTATCTTGCAAGAGTGAATGTGAGGGATAATGGTAGGTTTGATAGACAAAGCTATCATTGCATGTGCTTGAGCATCTTTGCTATCCCAACAAAACTACTCTATAGTAGGTGCAACAGGAACTACAACACAAATAGAATCCCAAATATCATCATCTTCAATGCAATTTGTGTCACTGTTGATAACTATATTCACAAGTGTAGTAGGTTATATTTCAATACCCTTCACAATATTTTTGCTACCAATACATGATGCATCATATATTCTGATAATGGATAATTATTACCATCCAACTTGTCCTCAATAGCCAACATAAGAATACATCATTGCTTTTAGCCATGGACACTAACTAAATATCCTGATGCAAAAAATGATTGTATCTTAAAAAGTTGAACAAAAAAACCATATCGAGATCTACTAAACTTGTAGCATACTTCAAGCTGCTTGTACTAGTGAACAAAAACCTATATATATGTATGTTTGGCACAAAAGGACGAAATAGCCTACACAAGCATTGGGATAGTGCATTCGGAGGTCCAAACAAGTTCAAATTCAAATTTCGATGCCACAAAACCAAGAAATTTTGGACTCCTTATCACCTTGAGTATGCTCATCAATTGTTGTACGATTCTAAGATTGTGACCATAAGGGTGTTGACGATGCCCTAGATGAAGCAGCAAACTGATCTCATACCAATTGTTGGAGTTTGAGGTCTGCAAAAGCACATGAATAGCACAAGGTAGAAGAAGAAGCTTGGAGCACAACTCATCGCTGAATGAATAACCAAGTGAATTTACAAAGATAAATGACCCGTTAGGGTTATAGATGTATATACAAGCCTGGGGAAAAAAACCTCCTAAAGAGGAAAAAAAGTGCTGCGACAATCCTACATGTGTTCACACACATCCTACCAAAATATATCAACATATACATCATGCATTGTTATTTTTGTTTAACCATATAATTTATCTACATGGCTCAATTATCATGTCTATATTTTCATGCATTTTTGAACTCCATACACATTTTGCTTTAACTTACACATAATATAATCTCTACATTTAATGTCAAAACACGGAGGTTGTATTACATGAGTATCCCCATGTTTATCACAATTGAAGAAAGCAATCCTTTAATCATAATGTATAATTACATAGCACATTTCATTGTGTGTTAAGTCCTAATTTTGATGTGGTTTCATGTACCATATTATCAAGAAAAAAGTAGTTTGGAAAATTTATATTGGAAAACGGTATTGTACTCTTTAAAAGAGTATGGCATTTCGATTTTGCAATATCATTTTACAAAGGATTAAACTTGGGAATAAGATCTTGTATTATATTTTTTTCTTGTAGAAAATCATCAAACTCTTTTTGACATTTACTCTCCTTCTTGATGTGTTAGTGTATGCATTTAGTAGATTTTCAAAAGTTGTGAATATTTATGACATTACTTTTGAATTGTAAATCCATGAAAATCTCAAAGAATCATCAAGGAATGTGACAAAGTATAATTTCACATGAATTTTGTTCTCATGGATCCAATCACATTTGAATGTATGAGCTCTAGATTTCTTCAAATTCTTGAAAGTATACCTTTTCAAGGGGAAATGGTTGAGCTTATTGAGAATCCATCCTTCATGCATGTGGTGATGAAATTTTAATATTTAAGAATAATGTGGCCATGTTTTTTTTAACAAACTTATGAGATCTTTGAAATTTAGATGACCATAGCTTGCATGCCAAAGCTCCTTATTTTTCATGGTTGTCATTTAGTGTAAAATGCCTAAGGTTTTTGAATCACATTTTTAATATTGATGAAACACAAAAGGTCCTTTGACTAATAAAATTGTTAGAATGATCTTGTGATAGTTTTGTCCATGTCTATCTAACTATACACTTGTAATCATTGTTAGACCGTCCATCATCAGAGTTGCAAATATATGGTACAAAATAAGGCATTCACAAGAGTACATATGCTATTGTTGGTATAAGACCAATCCTTAATACCTTGTCTGATTGATTTTTCACATATGTAATAGTTTTATTTGGAAAAGAAGATATAATCCTTGTAAACAAACCTTGTAAACAAACCTTGTAAACAAACCTTGTAAACAAACCTTGTAAACAAACCTTGTAAACAAACCTTGTTGTGAGGTTATGTGTTTTGAAGCAACATCATTAAAGTGCAAAAAAATGTTTTTGTTTCTTTGAAAGCATGACCATGATCTACTTCTCAAACGACGTTTTCTATCTTTTGACTTTTTGTTACTCTAAATATTTGGAAGTACGATATTTTTTTTTCTCAAGTAAAGGATTTCTTTGTCATATTACATAATGGCACATTACATGTCCTTGGGTGGGAACACCCTTTAGGATGAGGTAGCCCACATTGCCATGTGACACTTTATGGTGCAGTTTCCAAATGGGTAGAGGAGGGAGTTGAAGAGAGAACTCTTGGAGAGTCTTGTGTGTAGAGATCCATGCAAGGAAGCGCTTAGGCATTGGATGGGAGGAAGAACTGAAAAAAAGTAAGCATTGTATTGCGAGATCTCATTGTACTAGAGCTATGGCCAAAAGCACGTTTCTACTTGATATTGGTATCATAGCATGTAGAAGGTTGGGATCAAACCTGTGTCAGTTTCCTAGGAGATAATCCCTAAATACCTATTCTCCTAATTGATGCTCTCTCTCTCTCTTACCTCATCTATGGAAAAGAGCTTTAGTAGTGGAATATAATCCATTTTCCCTTTTACTTTAAAAGATATTTTGTTAAATCAATTTGCTCTACTCATCCATAATGAAGAACATGTACAAAGGTTCTCCATGTTTTTCCTCCCAAAATAGCAAAGAATCGGACTCCCATATGAGGAAAAGTACACCAAAAAGTAGAGTAAGTGAATTACTTTTAAAATCTAGCCTAAGAGATGTTTTTCAAACACCTCTTCACTCTAGAGGTAAACACAATCTATTCTTCTCTTATGAAGAAACAATATTTTCCTTTCCTTTCTCTGTTTTTCAAAGAAGAGCTAAAGTGAGATCTTTCCTTGATCTCTGAGCTAGATCCCATGTTCTCCTTTTCTCACAAGAGAGATTTATGAATTAATTTGCTCCTCCCTTCGATTAAACTAATGCATAATCCTTAATCATATACATTCCCATAAAGGTGGAGAAGAAATGTCCCATAAAGAAGGAAGAACTATTAGGTGAAGAGCAGAGAAAATAAATTCCTTCCTAGGATCAAAGACCTCTTCTGAAATACTTATCAATGATATGACATAATACCATAATAAACAATGTGTATTTGTACGAAGGAAACTAGTTCTACTAATCCTCTTCTATGCATGGATGTATAAGATCCACTCAGACTAATGGAATTACCCTTCCTAGAAATTGTAATGAGTATGTGATATCTGTGGGGATTAAATTACCCATCACACACTCCATTGGAAGAATAAATCTTCTCTAAACAATGAAGGATAACTTCCAATCCTAAGGAAATCTTTACTAAGATCTCTCCTTTGATTTACTAAGATATTCCCCCATGAATGATATAGAATAAGAGTGATAAAAAGGAAGTCATTTCCACTGTCCCATACCAGTGGAACCTTCTTCCAATCCATGGTGTCGTACCTACACTAGAATTAATGTATATTCCATATATATTATGGAAATATGTACATAATATCTAGGTGGATTCCAATGAATCCCATGTCCTCAAACTAGTATAGTTTGATTCTATTCAGCACATAATAGTGGATATCCCTATCTGTTCTAAACTAAATAGTTCCTAGGTATCAAGCATATGTCTAAGTACATTTCTATAGATCCATATATATATGTATTGGCTACCCCAAACATTCCTCACTGAGGAATCTATGCTTACACATTACATTCCTTGGGTAGGGAACACCCCTTAGGATGAGGTGGCCCAAAGTGCCACATGGAAACTTGTGGTCAACTTGCAAAATGGGTAGAGGTGGGAGTTGAGGAGAGAACTCGTGGAGAGTCCCGTGCGTAGAGATTCACACAAGGACATGCTTGGGTGTTAGCTAGGAGGAAGTAATTTGTATGCCTAAAGCAATCTCTATGCCATGAGAGCTCCTTGTAGTGGAGATATGGAAAAATAATGTCTTCTATTTGATATTCTTTCGCTGCATTATTTTTTCCAATGACTAGGTTTCTTATAATTGCACCAGAAGCTAGGTTTCAATCAAGTTCTGAAATGTGGCTTCTTTTGATTTTGAGAAGAGATGCAAATTGATCTTACTTCTATTTTTCAAAATCAAATACTTTACCTGATTTTTTCCCCTTGCTTTTGCTTTTGCTTTTGGTTAGCATGGAAATCGGATTAGATCTTAGAAAATGTTTTGTCTTTCTTTATTCTTCTTGAAGTAAAAATCAAGGAATCTTTGTAAATGTAAACAATTGTGCATTTCTTCTCATTGATCAAGTCAATGATGCAACGAATGATGTATACGACTAGGTTTCTTATAATTGCACCATAAGCTAGGTTTAAATCAAGTGCTAAAATGTGGCTTCTTTTGATTTTGAGAAGAGATGCGAATTGATCTTACTTTCATTTTTCGAAATCAAATAATTTACCTGATTATTTCCCCTTGCTTTTGCTTTTGCTTTTGCTTTCGGTTAGCATGGGAATTGGATTAGATCTTAGAAAAAGTTATGTCTTTCTTTATTCTTCTTGAAGTAACAATCACAGAATCTTTGTAAATGTAAGAGATTGTGCATTTCCTCTCATTGATAAAGTCATTGATGCAATGAATGATGTATATGATTCATGAATTGTCTAATGGTCTAGTGTGTTTTACCTTCTCCATATGAATGTTGTTCAATTATGTTTCAGATAACATAAATTTCTCCCCATAAATTCAGGTAACATGTTCTTAAGACTAACCCATGATTTCTTGGATCATCCAAAATGGCATTAATGATTACAAAATATTCTCAAATTGTTTGAGTTTTTTCCTAATGGTCTAGCGTGGTTTTCCCTTCCTCCATATGAATGTTATTCAACTATCTTTCATGTAACATAAATTTTGTCACATAAATTCAGGTAATTTTCTTAAGACTAACCCATGATTTCTCTAAAGTTATACAAGATAGGCCATGTAGTATAGTTAACTTTCTCATTGATAAAACGATGAGTGTAGCTACTTTCACATCCTTAGAGTCACCATTCTTATGTAGTAGATTGAGCTCGTTATGTGGGTTGAATTTTTAGCTTAGGTACAACATTTGAAGTGGAAGAAGAAGGCTATTGTGCAAAGTCTCTTCTTTGGTTCTTGTGGGCACCACCATTGGTTCTAGAGTATTTTCTTTTTACATAGTCTCACATGTCTTTGGAAACTAAGAGATTTATTACCATATAGCTCCATAGAGGATACTTGGAGATCCCCCCTGATAGGGTACCCACCATATTGGATTAGTCTTGGATTTTTTCATAGTTGGGCACATGGTGGAAGATGCTTATGGATTCTAGAATGGACTAGATGCTCAAGTTTCACTTGACCTATTGATTAGGTGTTTGTAATGAAGAAGGTCAGATGTAGAAGTGATAAAGAAGTTCAAGAGTACTTTTAATCTTCAACAAATTAAAGTGATTTCAAGGGCAAAACCTTGTTCTTATTTGATGAACTATACACATGTTTAACAAGTGGCAACATAGTCTAGCAAGTTGGCTGATTTGAAAAGATGGACTTGACCAATTATATTAGACTAGAAGTTTGACTAGACTTGAGAAAAGTTAGCCAACCGTGCACACATTTATCAATGCTCGAATTAGTATTCAATGAAATAAAGGTAAGAGGATGGTTCCATAAGGCTATGGATCTAGGATATGACAAAAAGATGTATTCCAAATGTAGAATTGTGTAGTTGAAACCTTCATGATCATTTCATTGTGATAGAATCCATTAGGGGAAAATATGAGCCCCATTCAGACCTTGTAAGGAATGGGATTAAGATCGTTAATTTTCGTGATTAGGTGGCCATGCAAAACTACTAGTGGTTTTTCTTCTTAAAATATTATTTCTCAAAACTATGCTCAGTCTGATGGGACTCATGGAGATCCTTGTCCATTCGATCTTTGTCATGGATGGTGAGGATTAGGATGGAAATCTCTGACAAAAAAGGACAAAACTTGCCCTCTTTAATGACTCATGTGTGGAGTGTTACTGGCAGAAAAGGACAAACGAAAGGCACAGTTCGGGAGTGTTACTGGCAGAAAATGACAAAATAGCACCCCGGGAGTCACGTCGTCGAACTTCGCAGGTTAATTGGAGCCATTCGATTCTCCTTAGATCCAATGGATCACAAAATTAAGGCTTGACAAGCACTAGATGGAGCCACAATTGAACGGCTACGATCGGCTGCGCCCACGCCTGGCAAATAAGGACAAAATGTCTTTGAATTTGTGCCAAAGACAAATATAAACCCTTGGATGCATCATATAATCAACGATTGGTATTCGATGGAATAATTACCTTTATGAATTTGAAGACAACCATTAGATATTTTCTTCATCCAATGGTGTAGATTGAATCCGACTATTTAATTGTGATTTAATCAGAGCCTTTAGATTTTCACATAACTCCAAGGGTTTTGGTTAAAAGATGAGGCTTCGAAAACCACATATCAAGGAGAACTCGTGGTTTCCATCCTTCAATACCATCTTTGACCACACAAATTCAAGGGAACCCTATGTCTAGACTAGGGGATTAGTGAACTTGTGGCCGCTGTTCACATCCTATTGGTGGATCACTAATCACTCCTCAAGCTAAAAGGCCCAAGAAGGGTTCATTTTTTCCCCTAATGCGATTTCTTGATTGAGAGGTTGGAGTGCAATCAAGTTCTTAGAACCTTTAGTGACAAATCATAGAAAATAGGGAGCATACCTTGTAGATTAACTAAAAAATAGGTAGTTCATAAAAGAGAATAATCACAAGTTCTCCATCTATTTTGCGATCTTTGCCCCAAAGATGAGAACTTTTAGAAACTTTATTGGTTTTTTTCTCCAAATCTTACAAGTACAATGGATTGAAGTTTTAAATTACCCACAAAGGGCATCTTTATATACTAACCGAGGAATACATTAAAATCATAAAATCTTGGAAAAATAATTTATTCTCACTAAAAACACTATTTATTTTCACCAAGAGATGATAAGAAGTTGGGCTCAAGTAATATTCAAGTAACAAACTAAAAATCTACCATAAGTTATGTAAATCATTAATTTCTTTGAAATAAGAAAATAACTATTTTCAATAATAAAAATTGAAATACTTGAGTCTTTTACACACAAGAAACCAAAAAACATTATTTTATTTTAAAAGTCTCTTTATCATTAAAGATTTGAGCCTTTTTCAATGAACAAAGTCGTAAATGTAATTTTCAACCATGATTTTTTTCTTCATTCAATTACTACCTTATACTTTAGCCACACATTTTTGCTTATTGGGTGTGTGTAAAAGTGCGAGAGACACACAAGAAGCACACATGGGGAGCACAAACGCAGCAAGACACATGGAGAAGACGATGGCTGGAATAGCTCTCTCTATTGACGATGAACTGAACTGAAGTAAGAGCTGAAAAATATCCCTAAGTACAAAGTAACACCACATATGAGAGTATGAAGTAGGTGGTAACATGGGGAAAAAACCTCTAGCCAGCACTAGAGTAAAAAGTGCCCATGTATAGGGAAAAGGTTCACATCAAAGCTACTCGAGGAACACATAAGTGTAACAAACCCCCCTCGAGCGAATGATGTGAACACATAGAGGGAGTGACAGATCAGGCCCCACAAGGTAATAAGCCTAAAGCTTTGTGAAAAGCCTCAAATTTTTCCCGTGGAAGAGCTTTGGTGAATATGTCTACCACATTATCTTGTGTAGGCACATATACCAAATCAATATCTCTTGCATGAAGGCGCTCTCTCACATAGTGATAATGCACCTCAATATGTTTGGTCCGTGCATGAAAGACTGGGTTTCGTGCAATAGCCAAAGCACTCTCACTATCAGTGAGAATATGCATAGCAGCATCAACCTCCATGCAAAGATCCATCAATAGGCGTCTCAACCATATACACTCCACTATGTCTGTGAAAACTACCCTGTACTCAGCTTTACAACTCGATGTCGCCACTGTAGGTTGCTTATTACTCAACCAAGATATGCATGAGTCCCCAAGGAAAAAGCAATTACCACTAGTGGACACGGGAGTATCATAACAACCAGCCCAATCACTATCTGTAAAAGCATGCAAGCATGGCTGAATATCTCTTCCATAAAAGAGACCTAAGGTCAAAGTGCCTCAAAGATATCTAAACACATGTTTCACCACTTGCCAATGCTTAGTGGCAGGGCTATGCATGAATCGACTCAACTGGGAAACTGCATACTGTATATCTGGCCTTGTGTTGCATGCATATATAAGACATCCCACACCTTGCTGATAAAGAGAAGTGCCAAATGCATCACTGGAATCGTCAATTGAGAACCTGAATCCTGTCTCAACTGGTGTGGAAACTGGCTTGCAATCCTCAAAGTCAAAATGCTGAAGTGGTTTTTCAACATACTTTGCTCGATGCATAACAATTCCCCCCTCAACGGATACAAACTGGATGCTAAGATAGTAGCTCAAAAGACCAAGATAAGTGACATCAAAAGTATGTTGCAAATCAGCCATAATAATGTCTAGTTTTGCATCACATGACCCAGTCAAGAGTATGTCATCGACATAAAGAACAATCACTATAAGAACATCCCCATTTTTGCGTACATAGAGTGTGCTTTCAATCAGACTACATGTGAAGCCAAGAGCAATCAAGTGCTCATGGATTTTGTCATACCATGCACATGGAGCTAGCTTGAGACCATACAAGGCTTTATGCAAGTGACAAACCATATGCTCTTTCCTTTTCATAGCAAATCCACGAGGTTGCTTCACATAAACCTCTTCTTGCAAATCACCATTCAAGAAAGATATTTTTATGTCCAACTGATGCACTTTCCAACCTCGATGGGCAGCCAATGCAACCACGGTACGAATGGTAGTCATGCATGAAGTAGGTGCAAAAGTTTCCTCATAGTCAATGCCATATTGTTGTGCATATCCTTTGGCAACCAATCTAGCTTTGTAGCGATCAATGCTACCATCAGATTTTCTCTTAATCTTATAAGCCCACTTTGTACCAATGGCATTCTTTCCTTTTGGCAATTCACATAACTCCCAAGTATCATTCCTATGTATGGAATCCATTTCTGATTGCATAGCACTCATCCATTGTGGATCTTCACATGCATCTTCAAAAGAAAGTGGCTCTTCATTACATGCTGTAGTAATAAGAGAATAATCCACAAAATTACTTGATGCATGGTGAGAGCTTGATCTTGTTCTACCAAGTAAAGGTGCACTCAATTTGCTATCCTGCAAAGTTTGTTTCAGCCATTTTGGCATAATTTGTGCACTCTTGATAGACATGTATTCATTATGTAAAACATCTTCAATATGTACATCATGCGTGGGCTGAATTTCATGCTCATTTTCAGCCATGTTTTGATGCAAATGTTCAGCCATATGTGGCTGGAAATTTCTAGCATTTTTGATAATTTTTGGCTGAAATTTTTCAGCCATGTTTGGTGGGAAATTCTCTACATTTTCAGCCCTAACCTCATTTGGCTGGCCTACATGGCCATAGTCAACCGCACCATTTTGGAACAAAGGCATGAGTGTATCGAACACATCTTGTGAGCTAACTGTTGGCAGTTTTTTGCATCCAAGTAGAGGGAAAACTGAATTTTCAGCCACATTTCGACTCACAATAATTGTGTTCATCAATGGATGGTACAAATGATATCCCTTACTTTCAGCACTATAACCAACAAATATACATTTCTTTGCCTTGTCATCAAGTTTGTGACATTGTTGTCATGGCACAAGAGCATATGCCAAACAACCAAACACACACATATGACTAACCATAGGCTTATGACCACTCCAAGCCTCATAAGGAGTGATGACTCTCAATGCTTTTGTAGGGAAGCGATTTAACACATAATTTGCACACATGACCGCTTCCATCCAAAATTTATCAAGAAGATGCTTTCCTTTAACCATACATCGTGCCATTTCAAGTAGAGTTCTATTTTTATGCTCGGCAACACCATTTTTCTGAGGTGTATATGGCACCGTACATTGGTGTGAAATACCTCTTTCACGAAGAAAAACATTAAACTCATGTGACATGTATTCACCACCACGATCCGTGCGTAGAGTCAAAAGCTTTTGTGAAGAAAAATTTTCAGCCATAGCTAAAAATGCTTTGAAGCAAGAAAATACCTCATTCTTTGCTTTCATAGGATACACCCATGTATGGCGAGTAGCATCATCAATGAAGGTAACAAAATATACATGCTTCCCAAAAGATGGAGTCTTGATGGGACCACATACATAACTATGAACAAGGTGCAATTTTCTTGTAGTGTGTGTATGACTATCTTTTGGAAAAGAAGCACGATGCATTTTTCCAAGAATCCAATCTTCACATGCATGCTTTTCAATGGACTCAAGTGTAGGCAAACCAATAACCATGTCCTTCTTTTGCTAGTAAAGAAAAATATTGAAGTTCAAGTGACCAAAACGAGCATGGCAAAGCTCCATTTCAGCCATGGAAGAAGTACGAACAACCAAGGTATTTGAAGCAACCCTCTTGTACGTATCCATGTGATACAAGCCATTACATAATGTACCAGACATCACGATAACATCGCCATTGCCGAAATCATGAATCATACACTTATCATCAACAAAGTGTACATGAAGTCCAGCTTTGGCAATCAACAGAACTGAAATTAAGTTCTTCTTGATACCTGACACATACAATGCATTTTTCAAGAGAATCACACCTCCATTTGCAGTCGTAAGCTCAATTTCTCCTACTCCAATGATAGGATAAAAGGCATTGTTTGCACACACCACATGTCCTCCTTTGGGTGCATCTTTCAAAGAGGCGAAAAATCTTTTGCATGATGTTATGTGCTTTGAAGCACCACTATCAAAGAACCAATCTGAATCAGCCTCACTCACAACCATACATTTAGAATGCAAAGAAGCATCATAATGACATGTAACAACACATGCCCAAAAATCTTGAGCCATGTTAGCTTCATCATTCTTTACATTTGCTGAATTTTTAGCAATAGACATGCCGGATTCCTTCTTTTTTTCACTGTGTTTAGCAAGTTTTCTACACTCATCAATAGTATGACCAGCCTTATGGCAATATTTGCATCTCTTCTTCTTTTGCAAATCACTATCATTAGAGGAATGAGTGGAAGAGGAAGGTTGAGGCTTTGGTTTTGATGAACCCAAAGCTGAACCATACTTGCTTTTCCTCTTTGGTGAGATAGCAAGTGCTTGTGTTCCCTCAATCGAACCAGTCCTATTCACTCTAGATTGCTCTTTTTGCAGAAGAAGACACACAACCTCATCAAATGCATACGTATTAGGATTTCCTTTTGCAACCAAACAGAGTGTAGTAGCAGAGCTTTAAAAAGATTCTAGTAATCCTTTCAACAATGTAGAAATGAGTGATGCATCTGGAATGATCTCATCTATGTTTGCCAATTGCTCTTTCAAGTCCTTGATGCGTGTCACATACACATCCACTGACTCATTTTCAGCCATGCATACATCCTCAAGTTGCTTCCTCAAGTATGCAACACGTGCTTCATTATGCACAGCATACAAAGAAGCAAGAGTGTCCCTCGCCTATCTCGATGTAGAACATGACCGAATGTGTGGAACCATATGACGCTTCAATGAAAGCGCAATCAAAGCATCAGCTTGAGCATCTTTTCCATCCCATCTAAGCTGCTCCTGTGTGGGTGGAGAAGGAGAAACCACTGTACTCGAAGAAGAAGCTCCATATGTGACAGTAGACTGTGAAGTAGAAGAACCTGTAGGTCTTCGATCTACATCTGCCACTATGTTCCAAAGTTGTTTAGCAACAAGAACATGCTTCATCATGTAAGAACACATCGGATAGTTAGTCCCAACAACAAAGCTTTGGGCTTACTTCCTTTTTTGGATAGATTCCACATAGCTTGACACTTCCTTATAGATGAGTGCCAACTCCTCATTCACTGCATCACTCTCAGGGGGGATTTGTTGATATATTTAGGTAGTGATGTGTGTGAACACAGTAGGCCTATTGAGGAACCTTTTTCCCTGTTTAGGAGGTTTTTTCCCTTGGCTTGTATACATATACCTATAGCCCTAACGAGTCACTTATCTTTGTACATTCTCCTAGTGATACATTCAGTATTATATGTTGTGCTCCTAGCTTCTTCTTCTTCTTCCTTGTGCTGTTTGCGTGCTTCCATAAGCCTCAAAATCCATCACTTACATCTATTCAACTTGTTTTTATGATTCTCATATGGAGAAGTTGGTTGCATGATTACATTCATACATATGAGATAAAAGAAAAATTTAACCCTATTTCATCATTAGTTTATTGAAAAATGGATTACTCAATTCGAAAAATCAATAGGGTTGGTCAATAGTTGGTCAGAAATTAATATGAAACATTCACGAAAAATTGATTCTTCATTGCACCCCTTCTTTTTTGAATAGCATCATTTTCTCTCTCTTATGTGCCCTAGCCTCTTGTGCCATATTTTCAACTCAGATAGGGTTTGGTCTCTATAACTGAATAGTGCTATGTTCCTTGTGTCTTCAATTTCAAAAGTAAACAATCTACCTCAACTTCTCACCTTTGGCTATCCTCTTGAATCCTTATTGGGGTTCTTCCATATATGCTCCATGCTTGGTGAACCTAACCTATAGACCTTTCCCTACTATCTTCCCAACACTACTTAAATTTTTGGTTATGGTAGGCACATACAAAACTTTGCTCAAAAATTTCATACTACCATCTGATGTTTTAACATTTCTAAGTTGCTTGACTGAATGCTTGGTGCCATCACCTGTCTTTACCTCATGCTTTCCCTTAGGTTCTTCAAGATCATACAAGAGTGCTACATTCACTGCCACATGATTTGAAAAACTTGATTCAATGTAAAAGAGATGCTCATCCATTAGGGCGAAAAACGGCCCAAAAAGGGCCGTGTAAGGATTTCAATTAGTTGTGCTTAATCGGGATTAAAGTTGTCAAATCCTTTAAGAAATTCAGTGTAAGTTCATTTAAAACGTATCTTATGCAAATTTTGAAGAGAGAGAAACTCGTATCATATAATCATGAAAATTTTGTGTGGTATCTTACGCCTCGAAGTTTGTGTGATATCTTACGCCTCAAAAGTTGAATTTTCCTCTTGTTCACGGACCTATATAATGTGTGCTGATGATGTTTTGCACTTTTTTTCTCTACTTTTCATAGCAAGCCTGTTTCTCCCTTTCACGTCATTTTAGACACTTGCCGGTCATTTTTCATAGCAGACCATGGAGAACGTTAACCCAAATACTCTCGCTGAGCTTTCAAACAATCGAAATCATTGTAAAAAGTTCCATATCAACATTGCAGTTAGTCAGGAGTATGCGACGACAAGAAAAGTATTTCGAAGGGCTCTTCATCCTCTTGAAGTGGATGGATTGCGAAAGGAAGGCAAGAAACATATCGACATATGGACAGATGGATCTGTTTATCCAATTGATCCACAAACTGGAAGGTACGCCCTTTTTCATAATCTTCATGATCTGATTAGATTTGTGGGAGATGGTGAGGATGGTTTACGAGGCTATTGTTCAAGGCTCTGGGATATTTCAAGGAATTATGTACAATACATAAACTATTTACAAAACACACTACACCAGAAGAAACTCCTATAGGTTTGAGAATGCGGTCAAAACGAGTAAAACCTTTTTTCGATTTGACTGAAAAATCTGGCCAGAAAAAGAAAAGAATGAAAATTGTTAGAGATCATGTGACAAATGTGCTAGGTTTCAATATGTCGAGCAGTTTTGAGCGCATACATTTCTGTAATGAAATTTTGAGTCAAAATGATGTTTTAAGACTATTGAAACTAAATGAAAATACATGCTTGAAACGCTTTGTTTTTCAAAAACTCATGACAGAAATGAATCTTTTACTAGAACCATCTCAAATTCAAAATATTTGTGATAGTGTCGGAGTGAGTAGGAAAGGTTATAGAGCAATTTCAAAAGTTTGGTGTGAATTTTTAAAATTTAACAAAGTTAGAAGTTTTGGATTGCCTAGACCCCATCATGTAGGAAAGTTTCGGCTCTGCTTGAATAAGAAGATCACATCAGTATTTGGTGAATATAAACATATTCACGGTAACATGCCTTACGAAGTAGGAAAACAAAAGTTACATTTCACTTACAATGCATTTAACAACATATGGATAGATGTTATAAAACTTCAAACATACATGGTTCAGTTCTATAATATAAAAGAGCATGAATGTTTTGGTCTATTGAAATTTGTAATCAAACTTGATGAAGCTGAGCTTAAAAAACATCAAAAGATGGAGAGAATAAGCATTGCACTGATGAGCAAAGCTTTGGACTATAGCCTTGGGAAATTGGATACTCCATCTCTCAAAGTACAATCAGAAATGGAGTTATGGTGGGTTGGCTGTGCTCAAGTTCCATCTGAGAGCCATAAAACACTTAAATGGTTATTCTCACAGACAAACATTCCAAATGTTATCCAAGGGCATCATGCAGGAGAATTGTTGAATGTCAAAGACTACGAAAACTTTCAAGTTGAGTGGCATTTGAGTGGAGACCTAAAGACACTCAAATGCATGTTTGGTATAAGTGGGGGAGCAAATTCTAAATACCCTTGCTTGTACTGCATGCAAAGCCCAGGCACAAATGGATGGATTGCTAGAGCTGAGGGTGAAGAGGCTCCTTCTAGACAAAATGTTATTCTTCGTAACTACTCATCTTCTTCAATGATTTGGGATCTCATACTTCCAGTAGCATTGACAAATGTACACATGTACACTACATGCAGAGTTAAGAATCATTGACAAGTTGGTCCGTCTTCACTTGGATTATGCATATTCTATCAAGCCTACAACTCTTTCAGATGAATGCATAAAAAAATGTGAATGTCTTCTTTCAGAAATGGGGTTTCATGGTGGTGATGTTCATCTAAGAAAAGATCCAAAGCTTTCACAAAATACAGGTGATGTTTTACAGGATGCCTCAATGGGAGGTGCAAAAGCAAGGAGATTCTTCAGCAACCATGATGGCAAACAACTTAATGCCATGTGGAATTCATGGAAAACATTTTGTGAGGTCATGACTAATGTAAAAAGCAAACCAGAAATAGCAAAAAAGAGAATGGAGGTGTGGGTCAAACTAGATAATCTTTAAAAGATCATGAGGCAGCAGGTAACATCAAAAAGTTATGTGACAGATTTCAGAAAGGCGACCACAGAGCTTATAGAAACCATCATAGAGGCATGGGGTGCCAAAGACATAACATACTACTTGGTGAGCTCCAAAGATATTTTATTCAATTTATTTATTTTTAATTGAAATAAAGATCTAATGAAATTCTTCTGCTTTCCAGCATATTCTTCTTGTGCATGGTGCATTCTTTACAGAAAAAGAACCACTTGCCATGTGGAACACCCAAGGCATGGAAAAATCTCATTATCAAGCAAGGACAAGCTTCTTTAGGTGTACAAGGAAAGGAGGAGGAGTAACAAAGAGCAATGCCTTCAGAGAGCTTTTTGATTGGTTCTTTAGAAGACAATTACAAAGGACCTCATGCCAAATATAATCAGAAGGATATGGCTATCTCCAGACAAATCATGTATCAATATCACAAACTAAAAAAGACCACATTTCAAACAAAGCTTTAATATTTGCAATGTCTTTTATTTCTTTCAGAAATAAAAGATGTCATGTATGTACATTTCATGATGTATTATGCTTTGAAAAGAAATATGTCTACTACCATGAGATGACTTTGACCAGAGAATCAATAACAATTACACCAAAAAAATTTGCAATGTCTTATATCACATTGGGCAATTTCTGTATATGTACATTTGTTGAGATATAGAATTTGAAAAAATCAAGTCATTCTTTGAGCCTTTTTAAAGAGCTTGGCTCTGGCAAATCACCTCTATATCTCAGGAACTCTTTTCTCCTGTATCCAGCAATGCTTTTTAAATCTGACACCCCTGCAGCCATTGCATAGCTTGAATAACAAAGAAAGTACCCTGCCCTTGAAGCATTGAGTCCTGGGGCATATCCAAAAATTCTGAATGCAGTTGCTCTTTCAAGCAGCAAAAATCTGAAAGCATTAAAGGGTATTGGAGTAAAACCCATGTATTTTGATAGAGTCCTCAAGCAGAACAATGCAAATTCTGGCTCCTCACTATAGTGCTTGTGAATAACACAAAAAGTGTCTGGGTTCAACTTTGGAAGATAGTGGATAATAGAATGAATATCCACCTTTGCTTTTCCTTTCTCTTCTAAGGCTTTTCTTGTTCCCTTGCCCCTGCCAAGGTAATTGTCTTCATCCAATAAAGTTAACTGTGATAAAAATGAAAAACATGGTTAGATGAAGTGCAAGCACACTTTAGGAAACATGTGAAGTAACTTGAAACTATTAGAAAGAAAAGCAAGAGACACGACTGATGCAAGCGATAAGGGTCTTTAGAGAAATCCAGACAGTCGCTATCGCTTGCATCGGTCGTCATCAATATCTATTTGCAAACTGCCTAGAAACATCTAATGTTTGATAAATGAGGGGAATTCCCACAAGCAAGACATGTATTATCATTGCTGCATGCAACTCCTAGACATGACCGATACAAGCGATAAGGCCCAGCGGAAAATATCCGATGGGCCTAATCGCTTGCATCGATCGTGATCCATTTCTGACACTTCGAATGGAGAACTTGGACAAATCTGATACAAGAAAGAGATTTTGCATTGGTCCCATCTCATATCCTTAACCTAAAGTTCTTGAGGATATAGTAACTGTATACCTTGACGTCATCTTCGTCAAGTCCAAACACGACCGATGCAAGCGATGAGGCCCGACGGAAAATATCTGATGAGCCTTGTCGCTTGCATCGGTCGTGATCGACTTCTGACACTTCTAATGGAGGACTTGGAAAAACTGACACAAGATAGAGATTTTGCATCAAGCCCATCTCATCTCCTTTGCCTTGAAATCATGAGAATATATTTTACTACATACTTGACCTCATCTTCCTCTTCAAGTCCGAACACGACCGATGCAAGCGATGAGGCCCGACGGAAAATATCTGATGGGCCTTGTCGCTTGCATCGGTCGTGATCGACTTCTGACACTTCTAATGGAGAACTTGGAAAAACCGACACAAGATAGAGATTTTGCATCAAGCCCATCTCATCTCCTTTGCCTTGAAATCATGAGAATATATTTTACTACATAATTGACCTCATCTTCCTCTTCAAGTCCGAACACGACCGATGCAAGCGATGAGGCCCGACGGAAAATATCTGATGGGCCTTGTCGCTTGCATCGGTCGTGATCGACTTCTGACACTTCTAATGGAGAACTTGGAAAAACTGACACAAGATAGAGATTTTGCATCAAGCCCATCTCATCTCCTTTGCCTTGAAATCCTGAGAATATATTTTACTACATACTTGACCTCATCTTCCTCTTCAAGTCCGAACACGACCAATACAAGCGATAAGGCCCAACGGAGATTATCCGTTAGGTTGTATCACTTGCATCAGTCGTGGTCATTTTCTCACTTAAAAATGGACATCTCGGACAAAAACTTTAATTGATAGAATATATCAAACAACATACCTTGACCTCATCTTCCTCCTCAATGAGCTCTTTTGAGTCAATACAAATTGTTCCTTTGTCCTCAGCGACATCCAAGAATGAATAGCCGCATCCAAACGAGTATGTTCCAAGTTGCTTTTGATGCTCATCAAACTCTTCATCAGCAAGTTTTGGCTTCTCTGAGATAGCTTTCTCAAAGCATTTTGAAAGAGCTTGTGATGAATCTTTGAATTCTTCATTAGACAAATCCAAATCAAGACCAAAAATTCCTCTCTTCTTTCTCCTTTCTTATTGATGAATCTCCTTGCAACTTCTTCTGCCTCAGCTATAGCTGCAACACAGTAGTCCTCCCTTAGATTGAAAAGTTCCTGAATGTAAAATAGAGGTATGAAGTCTTTCCCAGAGATAAAGTAAAAAGGTAGATTTGGGAGAAGTAGGGACTTCTCAGACACTTGAACTTCTTCAGTTGGCTCCCTTATTGCAGTCTCTGCTTTAAAAGTGGCCACATCAAAATCTTTGACCTGCTCTTCTTCTGCTTGGAGATTGATCTCCTCAACAATCTCCATGACACCTTTCATAGTTTTTGAGCTAGCCTCAAGTGTCAGCTCTAAGCAAGGCTCGTCTTCATCATGAAAATTTTCCTCCCTTTCAACTGAGATATGATCAAGCCATATCAAGAAAGCAATGTTTAAAGGGAGCAAGCAGCAGTCCTTTTCATGCTCTGGGCATAAATCAAGCTTCCCTGGCAAAGGGGATATCCTTTTGCATTTTCTTGTGATTTTAGCCCTATCTATTTGATCCTTCCCAAAGATGTGAGGATGGACATAGGTTTTCTGAGAAATAGAAAGGATCCTCCCATTGACCAACCCCAAGAAAATCTCCCACTCATCCTTAAGAAAACTTTTCGAGTTCTCTAAGAGCTTTTCAAAATCAATTTCGGGGTTGAATATGGTCATTGCATCAGGAAAATAATCTACACTTAAACCCTCTTGAACCATGAAATCAAGAAGTTTCTCTGATGGAGAGACACTAAGGATCTCATTCATTCCCTCCATCTAAGCTGCAGCTTCTCCTGTATGTCTATTAGGAGAACACAACCGATGCAAGCGACTAGAGCGAGTCAACGTAGGTCAAACGGCGAAAATCGCTTGTATCGGTCGTGTCGGCGACGAAAGAAAAATACACATGTAGGTGAGACAAATTCTCTGAAGGTTGAAAGTTTGAATTTGTGAAGAAATAGGTATTTATAAGCGAGGGAAGAAACGGTCGAATGAGGTGGACCAATCACAAAGTGCCACGTGGCAAAGTGTATGTTGCCCGATGCAACGGATAAATGACGTGGATCAATCAAATCATGCCACGTGGCAAAAGACGTTGGAATTCACAACGGGTATCTGATGTGGACCAATCGGGGCATGCCACATGGCACAACGGTCAACTCAATTTTGGGACCTATTTAAGCTTCCCCATTCATTTGCTTCATTTTTTTTTGTCAACACTTGCCAAGCGTGGAGGTTCCATCGCCACCAAGTTTTTTGGCTACTTCACAATTTCTATAGAGAGCGCTCTCTCCGTAAGGTAATGTGGACACGATCGATGCAAGCGATTAGGGACATCCGAGATTTTTGGATAACCCTAATCGCTTGGATCGGTCATGTTTTTTAAATAGCATCGTGTCCTTGATCATACCTTGCAAATTTTGGTTTCTTTTGTGTTGCTGGAGTATAACGCATTGTTACCTTCATTTTAACTTCTATTTATTGAAATATGATGATGAATTCAGGGACGACCGATGCAAGCGATGAGTGACATCCGAGCATTTACGGATGACTCTTATCGCTTGGATCGGTCGTGTCTCTAGTGAGACAAGTTCTCTGAAGGTTGAAAGTTTGAGTTTGTGAAGGAAGTAGCGGTCGAATGAGGTGGACCAATCACAGAGTGCCACGTGGTAAAGTGTACGTTCCTCGATGCAACGGATAGATGACGTGGATCAATCAAATCATGCCACGTGGCAAAAGACGTTGGAATTCGCAACGGGTATCTAACATGGACCAATCGGGGCATGCCATGTGGCACAACGATCAACTCAGTTTTGGGACCTATTTAAGCTTCCCTATTCATTTCCTTCATTTTTTTCTGTCAACACTTGCCAAGCGTCGAGGTTCCATTGCCACCACGTTTTTAGGCTACTTCACAATTTCTATAGAGAGCGCTCTCTACGTAAGGTAATGTGGACACGACCGATGCAAGCGATTAGGGACATCCAAGATTTTTGGATAACCCTAATCGCTTGGATCGGTCATGTTTTTTAATATCATCGAGTCCTTGTTCATAGCTTGCAAATTTTGGTTTCCTTTGCTATGCTTGAGTATAACGCATTGTTACCTTTATTTAAACTACTATTTATTGAAATATGATGATGAATTCAGGGACGACCGATGCAAGCGATGAGGGACGTCCGGGCATTTATGGATAACTCTTATCGCTTGGATCGGTCATGTCTCTTACAGTGGAACGAGTCATTGATTATAGTTTTCCAATTATCTTTTTCTTAGTGGTAATTGAGTATTTTGCATTGTATGATATATTTTATTGATATTTGATGATAAATTTAAAGACGACCGATGCAAGCGATCAGGGAGATCCGAGCATTTTCGGATGACTGCTATCGCTTGCATCGGTCGTGCCTGTGATAGTGGAAAGAGTCATTCATTATAGTTTTCCAATTATCTTTTTCTTAGTGATAATTGAGTATTTTGAATTGTAAGATATATTTCATTGATATTTGATGATAAATTTGAAGACGATCGATGCAAGCGATCACGGACATCCGGGCATTTTCGGATGACTGCTATCGCTTGCATCGGTCGTGCCTCTGATAGTGGAAAGAGTCATTGATTATAGTTTTCCAATTATCTTTCTCTTAGTGATAATTGAGTATTTTGCATTGTAAGATATTATTTATTGATATTTGATGATTAATTTAAAGATGGCCGATGCAAGCGATCAGGGACATCCGGGCATTTCCGGATGACTCTTATCGCTTGCATCGGTCGTGCCTCTGATAGTGGAAAGAGTCATTGATCATAGCTTTTTGAGAGTAAGTTTTGACAGTGGAAAGAGTCAGTGATCATAGTTTTTTGAGAGTAATATTCCACTTTTCCTAATTCCTTGCCTAAAGACTGATTTTTTGCAGAGTATGGCTAGAACCAAAAAGACAGCAAGGAAGTTGTACCCTGAGGGTCAGGACAAAAATGCCCAAGGGGAAAATGTCCAGGAGCAAAATTCCCAGAAGGTTCAAGCCAATGTGCCAGACAAGCCTTCAAAAAAAAGGGTCAAGTACCATGTAAAGTCCTTGAGGGAAATTAGAAGAGCTCAAAAGTCTGTGGGATTGTTGATCCCAAGACTTCCATTTATGAGAGTTGTCAAGCAGATCTCAGCCAACCTCTGTTCTTTGATGAAGACCTCATCCTTTGTCAATGTGAGGTGGCAAACTCAAGCACTGCTATGCCTGCAAGAAGCTGCAGAGGACTTTGCTATTGATTTTATGAATGATGCCTACTTATGTGCTGCTCATTCTCATAGGGTAACACTAATGGCAAAGGATTATGTTATTGTTTCAAGAATAAGATATAAGTTTGATAAAGCTCTGGTTCCTATTGATCACCACGATAAAAAATTCTTCGATATTTTAAATATACCTCCAGCTCGAGCACCCAAAACAACAGTTGTCATTGAAGAGATCAACGCTCAAGTCACTCATGATCATGAAACTAGAACTGCAGCAAATAGTGAGGAGGAGAGGAAAAGCAGGGATTATTTACAGAGGAAAGTGCCATCTTAACCCAGATTCAAAAGTTACAAAAAGCAAATAAAGAGCTCCTCAAGAAAGGAGATGGGCAGGTAATAGTTAATGTTGCAATGCCATGGCAAAATGAATTGTTTCTTGACATTAGACCTGAAGACAACAAAATTTTGAGGGAGCTTCATGTTGAAATATCAGATAGTGTGGTCAACATTTCACTCAGGTATATCTAGAGGCCTTAAAATGCTTTTGTTTTGCATAAGTTCCTTAACTGCATTTTTATTTCTTGATTTGTAGGGTTCTTCTTCAACAATGTGAGGAAGCGGTTCAAAGAAAAGTATTTATTTTAGATCCTCTGGTGACACAATGTTTTTTGCATAAACATGGAGATGCCAAGTCCTTTCTACAGGATTTTACAGAATAAGTAGAATGTGTTATTTACCCATATATTGAAAAGTAAGTATTCATCTTCATTTTGGAAACATATTTGCTTCATTTAAGAAAGTATATTTACATGCAACTCATTGACAGGGGCCATTGGAGTTTGATTATTGTGGACTTCAATGCATATCAAGCTCTTTTCCTCAATTCTCTTCCATCACAGCATGGGAATTGCAAAGTGTAAGTTACTATACATTTTGTTGTTCTCTATTTTAAAGCCATGCCATCCGTTCTGATTTTCACTTTAAAATGCAGTGCTGTAAAGCTTCTCAAGATGCATATTGATCAGAATTTTCCAGGAATAGCTAAAATGAATGAACAAAAGCAATTTGGATACAACCAAATTCATGTGCCATTGCAGAGAGACTCAACATCATGTGGCTGGAGAGTGATTGCAAATGCTGTAAGATTCTTGGAAAGAAGGTTCCACAGTCCTGAATTGAATTTATCAGACTACCCAGATGCATGGATCATCTTGATTAGAGAGAGCAATAAATAGTATCATGAAACATGCAATCTGCCCATATGATCCAGACTCACCTCCACCCCCTCCACCTGATAAAAAACAGTCTGAAGATAAAAAGAAAGGGCTTCCTCTTCACTCACCACTAAAGCATGGGAACAACATAAAGAGTCAAGCTGAAAGCTCCAAAAAGGGACAGAAGCAACAGAGAAAGCAAGGCTCTAAAAAGGATAGAAAGGGTTAAATCAATTTTTGAGTCTTAGATTGAAATCAATTGTAAAACCAACCAAGGTTGGAAGATTTATTTATGTAGAAATTGTATGTAGTTATGCCAATCTTCATCTGGAAGATGGTCACAGTTGTATTGAACCTCTTGAGAGTTAAACAAAAGTTCATTGGATGGTCCAATAAAGTTTATTAATGTCACAATTATGAATGCATTGTGGGTTTCTTACTTCATTCCTGTTGGAAAGTGTTTAAATTGGAGAAGTTACAGAAGGACATAAAGAATTAAGAGGACACGACCAATACAAGCGATACAGGGAATCGGAGAATCTTGGATTGCCCCTATCGCTTGCATCGGTCGTATTATCCATTTCATCGCTGTTGCTAATTTTTATACTCGTGAGTCAAATCTTTATGCAAGGTCACTTCTTGAAGTCTCTCGCGGTAGTTTGCTAAAACACGACCGATGTAAGCGATAAGGGCCATCCGACAATTTCAGATTGCACTAGTCGCTTGCATCGGTCGTCTTCACTTATCTGGTCTCCTCTGCTTTATGCCTTAAGACATGCTCTTCTAATATTGAAATACCAAACCTTGGATTGGAATTTGCACCAAGTTCTCCACACTCTCTTATATTACTTGTTATGTGTACCATGATAATTTCTCTTGCATTACTTGAGGACAGAAAAGTTAGATAGAATGAAATTATTTAACTGAGACTAATGTGCACCTTTGATAGACTATATTTATTAAATTGAAATTAGATATTGAATTCTAGATCTCTTCTTCATCTAGAATTAACTTATGCAAGTTCCTGTATAATTATTTCTTAGTCATCAATTCACTCCTACAAAAAGAAATCAATGGAAATATGAAATTAAGGACCTAAAAAGTATATAAGACATTTAAAATTAATAATTTAACACACATTGTTTGTAACCATCCTGCCAAGAAAATTCAATGGAAGTATCAATAGAAGCTTCTATTAGATGAAGATACATTATGTAAGAATGTTAGGGTTAACTTGTTACAATCTTAAAGGTTGGAACTTAATCACCCTTGGTGGCAGGCAGCTTATGCAAGATAATGATTTCTCTTATCTAATGTTAACTATTGCATAATCAATTGAGAATCTACACTGAGATGATACCTCATCAAGGTATTCTAGAAGCTCCCTTACATTTCTGAGATTCCAATTTGCAGTGACAATTATTTTCCTTGATTGAAAATCTGGATGAATCAATACTTCTAACTCAAATTCTGGACAGCTCTCCTATGAGTCCAAGGCTATCCAAAGTCCAAGCTTTTTTTTACACCTTCTATAGTCATATCCTAGAACCAAAGATTGTCGACATATCTGATATGAGATTGAAAGAGAATTGGGACTAACTTTACATAAAATAATGTCACCTAGCTTTTGAACTTCTTTGCTATCCCATTCCCTACCTAAAACATCATCAATCTCTGAAATAGGGACTCTCCTATTCAACCACATTGTTTTTGTTTTCTGTAATAACATTTTTTTAAAGCATGCTACAAAGACATCTTTATCCTTCTCGAAATTCGGCTTGCTGACATTGCCTTCTGGATGTCAAATTTAATTTTGCAGAGAAAACTTGAAACTGTTGAATGATCAGGAGCATCCCAATCTAATGAAGAGATGCAAGGACTAGGTACGTGTACAAGAATTCCATAAGAACTCCTCCCTGACGGCACTTGATAATCTGCATAATGGACAAATAACTCTATGCTATTGAAAAATTGAATAGATTTCTCTGCATACATGAGTTCTGCATATTCCTTATGAAGAACTCTGAATGTTCTTGTTAAACATTCAACAGGTTGCCATTCCACAATATTGGAAGGAAAGATATCTGCAGTACAAAAACATATGTTTCATTATACAAAATCAACTAGAATGATAGAAGAGCATTGTCAAACTTCACTTACAGTACGAAGGGAATTGCACATGATTTTCTAGAACAAGATTCTTAGCGGTGTACACATGCTGTACTCGTGCAAACCAACCGCATCTCTTCAATTTGAAACTGAGAATACGTCCCTTCCAATGGTTTCTTGTGTTGTCTCTTTTGGCACGCTTGACTTTATGGGCACCTCTACAACTAGGAAGCATAGTTACCCAGTCATTTACTTTCACGAAAAGAGGTTTCCACAAAGAATCCTCTCTTCTGTTGTAAACCTCACATGAAGTTACGCGATTGGAAGGACGACGAGAAGAAGAAGCCATTTGAACTTAGGAGAAGAAGAATGTTCAAAGCAAGAAACCGTCGTTCACAAATTTTGGTAGTATTTATAGAAAAAAAGGCTTTGTACACGTGGAAACTTTTGATTTGATGTTAACCCTGTCGTTGAATGATCATGACATTTTGTGAACCCAAAAATATTTCGTATCTTCAAAAATCAATTCCTTCTTGGAAATTCGAGAATATGCTTTGTGTAGTGTGCAAAAGTATCTTTTTTTGCATCAAACCGAAAAATTGTACACTGAATACGAGACTCTTCATCACTTTAGCGGCGCTTTGAAAGAAAATTGTATTAAAAAAAGAAATTCTCCATACGGTTAAAAGAGACAGCAATGTTATATTCTTGTACACGTGGAAAGACGCTATTTGCCAACTTCCTTAATCTCTCATTAGCAAACAACCCCTTTTCGGCCGTTTTTTGCCCTAATGATCTTTACCTTGCTTTGATGTCATGTTCATAATGAGAAGAGAATCCTCTTGATCTTCAGTGTAGTTATTGAGGTCCCTTCTTCCTCTAAAGCCTCCTTGATAGTTGTTGTTGTTGTAGCCTTGATTGCAGTTATGGTTGTAATTGCTTCCACCATTGTTGTACCTGCCTCTTCTTTGTCCATAGCCTCCTCTATGGAAGCCTCTTCACCTTGTATTTTTGTAGCATTCTTTAGTAGTGTGGTTGTTGCGACCACACATGTTGCATGGTGAGTTGTTGTAGGGTCTCTCCCTACCTTGCTTACCTCCTCTGCCCCTACCTCTAGCACCTCTTCCTCTTCCTGCATAATTTGCTTGAGAGGTACTAGCCTCTTCATCTTGTTTCTTACTTGTACCTTTATCCTTAGCTTTATTCTTTTTTGTATAAAGGGCAGAAGAGTTGTCACCATTTTTGTTGAGCTTTGCTTCATGGGTGAAGATTTCTCCCATCAAGGTGTTGAGATTAGGTATCTGCATATCGATGTAGAGATCCATTGCAGTCGTGAAGGATTCCCACTTGTCATCAGCTTTAATTCCATTGATGATCTTCCTCACTATGTGCTCTTCCTCTATCTCTTCTCTAATGCTTGCAAGTTGGTCTGCAACATCCTTCATTTTGGTTACATAGTCGGCTACTCCTTGCTTTGATTGCTTCTTGAGAGTTGTGAATTCCATCCACAACTGATTCTTCCTAGCTCTGGTGTTGGAGGAGAAGTATGATGAAAGCACTTCCCAAGTCTCTTGGGAAGATTTACAGTTTCTAACATGAGGTAACAAGAAATCAGAGATTGAGTTTATTAAATATGACCTTGCAAGAGCATCCTTTGCACACCATGTGGTTAGCCTCTCTTGCTCTTCTCTTATTGGTTGATTCTTGCTCCTGAAGGTTTTTCCATCTCCTGAGATGTATCCATATAAACTTCTCTCTTGAAGGTATGCTTAGTTGTGAGGCTGAGTATAGGGCAGCTTTCACAATGACTCTTGAGTGTGTGTGGCTCAAATGCCTTATGGTTGATCTGGGTGTTGGTCAATCTTCTACCACCACAATCTTACTTCCTTTTGTGGATTGATTCCATATAGCTTTGCACTTCCTCAAACATGAGTGCCAACTCCTTGTTCACCGCATCACTCGGGAGGTTTTTTTTCCTCGGCTTGTATATACACCTATTGCCCTAAGGTGCTACTTATCTTTGTACATTCTAGTGGTAATACATTTTCAGTATTATGTGTTGTGCTCCAAGCTTCTTCTTCCTTGTGTTGTTTGCATGCTTCCAAAGACGTCTAACTCCAACATAGTAAGCACTTGAATGTTTAAATAAATGATTAAGCAAAAACTAATAGTAAATGTTTAAGCATTTACATTTAAGGTTTTGGTTTTCTTGGATTCTTATAGTGCTAAAGGTGCTTCTTACAAAACCACAGAACAATGTTGGTACTGCTATGCTAATATCATAAAGGAGCTAAGCATAGCCCAAAACCATTTACGTTAGGCCCAAAGGGGCACATCATTTACCTATCGAGCTAAAGAAAACATATAATGTATTAGGCTTAAGCTAATACCTTTTGGGCTTAACCTATTATGCCTAAATCCTATCATTTTTCTTTAGCATCATTAAGGGAATGCACTAAAATTTTCTTTAGCTCCTATCAGTAAATTTTAGCACCAAAAGTAAATGTAAATATAGTTATTTTACTATATCTTTGATCAATCATGTTAATTTTGAATTTGAATTCATGAAGAAAAGGTGTGGTCATATCCTCAAGATTCTATATAAAGACTCCAAAACATTTGTACATTAAGTAGAGTGTTGATTTAAAGCAATGCATATACTCTCTGATCAATGTTTTGTGCCACTTCATTATCTATTCCTTCTTCCTCACACTCAGTCAACTTGTAGGGATTGCTGCTCTCGCAAGAAAGCTTCAAATCATGTGTTTACGCATTCATTGGAAAGTTATAACTTTCTAATTTATGTTTAAAATTTGTTTTATTCATTTGGCTTAGTAATTTTAGATAAATCTGAGTTCTACAATCTCGGAGTCATTGTCTACACATTCCTGAAAATCGGGATGACATCCAATGAGTATTAAGGTGATTGTCCCTTCATTATTTGATACAAATCAAGGCTTTTATGCATTTTAGTAATCCAACCTTATGTATTACGCTTCCTTAAGAGAAACTTTTGCAATTGTAATTGTGTTGGTTGCTCTCAGTATTTGAAGTCATAAGTTCCATCCATTTTTAGAAGGTTTTTGTGAGCTCGTCAAGGTGTATGTTATCTGTTTTGCATCAAGTTGTTATTGTTGATGTTCCACGTACCTATTGGGTTTTATTGCACTAACCACAAGCCTACAAGGTCTAATTTACATATCTAAAAAGCTAGGGATTTTCCTATGATGGTTTGTTGGAACAACTTCACCAGTTGACATCTCAACTTTCCAAGCCTCTCCAACTTCTTTTAGTGGTATCAGAGAAACTTCAAGATGGGAGATGGGTTTCAATAAATGATTGAGAAGCTTGATAGACACAATTATGTTTCTTGGCAAATCAGAATGGAGGCTTATTTGCAAGGAAGAAATCTATATGGGATTGTATCAGGTGATGAAGCAATGCCTATTGCAAGATCCAAAGGAGGCCCTAAACAAGAAGAAACAGATAAGCTCACACTTTGGAATGCAAGGGATGCTCAACAAAGGTCATACATACTCTCTGATTTTCTATTACCATATATTAGAGGATGCAAGACATCTCAAGAGACTTGGGATGCCCTAGAAACTTTCTTTTAAACTCAAAGAAGAACCATCTTTGGAATGAGTTCAATCAGATGAAGAAAACTCTAAAACAAACCATCATTGAGTTTGTTACAAAGTTCAAGGACGTTTCTGATCAATTGGCATCCATTGGAGAGATGATTGAAGAAGACGCCATCATGAGGTAAATTCTCAATGGGATTAGAGGTTACAAGCAATGCCAATCTTTCATTATTGTTGGAGTTAGACGTCTGTGGAAGCACGCGAACATCACAAGGAAGAAGAAGAATCTTGGAGCTCAACACACAATACTGAATGTCTTACCACTAGAATGTACAAAGATAAGTGGCCCATTAAGGCAATAGGCTTATATAAAGCCAGAGGAAAAAAACCTCCTAACGAGGGAACAAAGTGCCTCAGTGGTCTTAGTGTGTTCACACACATCACTGCCTAAATATATCAACAAATCCCCCTTGGGAGTGATGCGGTGAACAAGGAGCTGGCACTCATGTATAAGGAAGTGCCAAGCTATGTGGAAATCACTCCACAAAGGAACTAAGCCAAAAGCTTTGCGGAAAGCTTCAAACTTCTCCCTAGGCAGAGCCTTCGTGAAAAGGTCTGCATTATTCTCCTGTGTGGGCACATATGCCAAGTTGATCTCCACAGCAGAGAACCTCTCCCTGACATAATGATAATGCACCTCAATGTGCTTAGTGCGAGCATGGAACACGGGGTTCCTCGCAACTCACCAATGTGCTCTCACTGTCAGTGAAGATGGTGGTGGCAGAAGACTGTCCAACACCCAAATCAGCCATAAGGCATCTGAGCCACACACACTCAACAATCATTGTGAAAGTTGCCCTATACTCAGCCTCACAACTGGAAGTGGCCACAGTAGGCTGCTTCTTGCTCAACCAAAATATACATGAGCTACCAAGCATGAAGCAAAAGCCACTAGTGGACACATGAGTGTCATAGCAAAGAACCCAATCAGAGTCAGAAAAAGCATGCAAATTTGGCGGTAGTGATCCCCCCCTGGGATAAAACAACCCAAGTAGAGAAGTACCACTCAAGAAGCGAAAGATGCACTTAACCACCTGCCAATGCTTGACTCCTGGGCAATGCATAAACTTGCTCATCTGTGAGACAGAACTGAATATCTAGCCGAGTAATGCATAAGTAAATCAGGCATCCAACAGCCTGCTGATAGAGAACAGCATCAAATGCATCTCCAGCATCATGAAGACTCAATCGTAAACCTGTTTCCATAGGAGTGGCAATAGGCTTACAGTCGTCAAGGCCAAAACAATGCAATAATGTGTCAATATATTTTGTTTGACACAAAACCATTCCACCATCAACTTGCATAAACGGAATCCCCAAATAGTGATGCAAATACCCCAAATCAGACATCTCAAATGAGGCATGCAAATCAGCCTTAAAATCAGCAATATGCTTCTCAATAGGACCACTGAGCAGCATGACATCAACATAGACAACAATGATCAGAAGCACATCATTAGCACGCTTAACATATAAGGTGCTCTCAGTTGGACTGTTCTCAAAACCATGTGCAATCAGATAGGCATGTATCTTCTCATACCATGCACATGGTGCTTGCTTTAAACCATATAATGCCTTCTTTAACCTACACACTTGGTTTTCATGCCCTTTTTGCACAAAGCCATGGGGTTGAAAAACATACACTTCTTCATGCAAGTCACATCATCCAATTTTCTGTGATGTTGTTCAGGCACTAATGCATATGCCAAACAACTAAAAACACGCAGATGAGCAACAGATTGCTTGCGGTCATGCCAAGCCTCATATGGAGTGATAGACTACAGCGCTTTAGTGGGACACCTGTTAAGTGCATATGTTGCACACATGACACCCTCAAGCCAAAAACTATGTGGTAGAGCCTAACTCTTGACCATACACCTCGCCATTTCCATGAGTGACTTGTTCTTTTGCTCAGCAACTCCATTCTGTTGAGGTGTATACGGCACTGTAACTAGTGTTTTATCCCACGTTCAGCCAGAAATGCATTAAAACAGAAGACATTTATTCCCCCCCTCGATCAGAACGGAGGGTGCCCATTTTACATGCTGACAGATTTTCAACCAAAACAAAAAACTGTTTGAAGCACATGAACATTTCGGACTTTGCCTTCAATGGATATACCCATGCATGCCTGGAAAAATCATGGATGAAAGTCACGAAGTAAAGATAATTTCCAAAAGAAGGTGTCTGTATAGGACCACAAACATCATTATGTACAAGCTGCAATTTTTAAGTAGCCTGAACTGAACCATCTTTTGGAAAGGACGAACGTTGCATTTTGCCCAAAATACAGCCTTCACAAACATGTTTTCCCAGTGCTAGCACCAAAACATTATTTCAGATTTTTGGAGGCGTAGCAAACTAGCAAAATTCAAATGACCAAAGCATGCATGCCAAAGCTTTGCATCTGACATAGCCAGAGAATCATGTACTGCACATGTGGAATCATTTACAGATCTTTCATAGTCTATGAGCTTATACAGCCCACGACATAATATGTCAGAAGCAATAATCACGTTGCCATTTGATAGATCATGAACTGTACATCTTTCATCAACTAATTTCACAACCAAGACAATCTTGGCTAATGGAGAAACTGATAACAGATTTTTCTTGATCCTTGGCACAAACAAGGTATCTAACCAAGTGAAAGAACTACCATCAGCAGTAGTCAAAATGATCTTACCAACTCCCATAACAGGATAAGAGGAGTTGTTGGTGCATGTAACAATATTCCCTATAGGGTCAAGCTCGAGTGGAGAGAAGAAATTGCGCTACAAGGTAATATGTTTGGTCGCCCAACTATCAAAGTACCAAACATCTAAGTCTACTGCAAACATGCACTGCTCATGAGAAGATGCGTAAAAACTGCAAACAAGAGTAAATGCCCATTCTTCTTCCAGCACAAGATTAGTAGACTCTGTTTTTGGTATAGAGGCCTCTGCAAAAACCATTCGAGCCTCTTTCTTCTTTGCCTCTTTAGCAGCCCGTTTTGGACAGTTCTTTATGACATGATCATTTCCTTTAGAATACTTACAAAACAATTTTTGCTTTTCTGATTTCTTTTCATCTTTGTCTTCCCTCTTCGATTGTGCAGAATTAGCAGATTTTTTCTTACTAGTTGAAGAGCTCCATTTTCCTTTGACCTTCTGACTAGCCAGGAAAGCTTGATCTACAACACACATAATGGACCTGTTCTGCCTGGACTGATCCTCCTGCAACAAAACAGAGACTAACTCCTCAAAAGACAAGGCATTTGGATTGCCTTTCATCATCAACCGAAGAGTAGAAGCAAAACTGTGATATGAATCACGAAGACCATTCAAAACGGTCTGCACAAGTGACCTATCTGGTATAACCTCTTCAGCAGAAATCAACTGTTCCTTCAAGTCTTTGATCTTTGTTAAAAAATTATCCATAGAATCACCTTCAATCATGTGCTCACTCTCCAACTGTTTTCGGAGGGAAGCAACACGAGCCTCATTCCTAGCTTGGTACAATGTGGTAAGTGTATCCCAAGCATCTTTAGCTATTCTGTAAGAGCAAATGTGACGAATAATGGCACGTTTGACAGACAAAGCTATCAATGCATGTGCCTGGGCATCTCTCCCATCCCAACGGATCTACTCTACAGTAGGTGCAGTAGAAACTGCAGCAGGAACAGGAATATATAGAATATCATCATCTTCGACACCTTCTGCATCAGCTTCAGTACCTGTAGTTGTAACAGTTGTAGGTATGATAGGACGTTTTTCAACACCCTGCACAATGTTCCATGGTCCTTTTGCAACCAATACATGTCGCATCATATAAGGGGGGGGGGAAAAAACCTCCTAAAGAGGGAAAAAAGTGCCCCGGCGGTCCTAGTGTGTTCACACACATCACTGTCTAAATATATCAACAATTATAGCCTATGATCTCATCATGGATGTGCAAACTCTAGACTTCAACATCTTTCTTGGATAACTCTTCAATCAAGAGGCCAATAGTAGCATAAAGGAAGGTACTCCTACCATGGTAATTCAACTAGTGCTCTATATGCGGACAAGAAGGACAAGAAGTTGAAAGGCAAGAAGAAGGAAGAAGATGAAGAGGAGACTTCCCAAGCCAACTTTGCAGGCAAGATCAAGTGAAAAGGGAAGAAGAAAGGACCATGACAAGACCAAAGGCTAGAATGTTCAACCTTGTGCCATCTGTGATAAGACCAACCACACCACTCAAAGTTTTTGGTTCAATGGGAAGACCCAGAAAGGAAGTGGAAGAGGTGGATATGGTAGCAATAGAGGCATAGGTGGACACAACTTCAACAATAACAATAGAGACCATAACAGAAGGGACTACAACAATTACTCTAAAGATCAAAAACATGTTCATTGTTTTTGATGAATCTAAGCCACAAGGAAATTAAAGAAGATGATCATTTATTCTACATAGATTCAGGATGTTCAAATCATGTTGCAAGGAACATAGCTCTCTTATCTGATTTGGAAAGTCCAAAGCATAGACATGAAGTTCAAACAAGGGATGACACAAACCATGGTGTGGAGAAGGTTGGTAATGTCAAAGCTTCCAATGGTAGGGCAAATATTCTGAGCAAGGTACTCTATGTTCCCACTATTACAAAAAACCTAATGTGTAGACTAAATAGTTGAGAAAGGATTGCAAGTTAGGTTCACCCAACATGGAGCCTTTCTAGAAGATCCATGTCAAGGCTTCAAGAACATAGCTAGAGGTGAGAATCATGTAGGCTCTTTACTTTTGAAGTAGGAAAACCAAAAATATAGCTCTATTCAACTTTGGGTCTCAAACCCTAAGTGAGCTTGAAGTGTGGCATAAGAGGGTAGCTCATGTGAATGAAAGAACCTTAAAGGATATATGCAGGTATCAAAGTGTTCTTGGATTGCCAAACATATCAAAGCAACACATGATCGACTGATGTGATGCATGTCACATTGGGAAAGCACAAAGACAACCATTCAACCACAAAGGCTACATCCACAACAACTTATTGGACTTAGTACATACATATGTATGGGGGCCAAGCCAAGAACCTTCATTTGTAGGATAAAGGTATTATGTCTCATTTATTGATAACCCTATTAGATGGACTATTTTGTACTTTATCAAGAGTAAGAATGAAGTGTTTGATTGCTTCAAAAGTATCTAGCACATGTGGCAAATCATACAAGTAGATGACTGAAGAAGCTCAGATCTGATGGAGGGGGAGAATACTTCTCCAAAGAGTTTGATGATTTCTTGCAAGATAAAGGTATCAAAAGGGAAGTGACTACTAGGTACTCTCCTCGATTGAATGGAATTGCAGAGAGAAGAAACAAGACATTGGTTGGATTAGTCAGCACAATGTTTGAAGAGAAAAGGTTGCCACATTATCTATGGAAAGAGGCTATTTCAATTGTTGTGCACCTTATCAATAGACTACCATCCAAATCACTCCAAGGTATGACTCCTTATGAAGCATGGTATGGAAGAAAACCTAGTCTTGGACATTGCAAGGTGTTTGGTTGTTTAGCTTATGTTCATGTACCATCACAAATAATAGGTAAGCTAGATGAAGGGGCAACAAAGGCTGTGTTTATTGGGTATGACTCAATTTAGATGGGTTACAAGTTCTATAATCCATCAACCAAGCAATTCACTACAAGTAGAGATGTTGTGTTTGAAGAACATAGGTCTTGGTATGATGAAGACAAACAAAAGGTAACTCTACCATATGATTTTGATTCTAATTCTCATCAATTAGGAATCAAGCATGATACACAGTTCTAGGATCCAAGAAGTGATACAGATTATGACCAAGTTGAAAAGGAAAATGATTACAAGTTATGGAAGTCAAGAGGCAAAGCAAAGATGGAAGAGTGTGGAGAATGCTCCAAGCAAGCACCTAGAAGGTCAACAAGGGAGAAAAGACAACCAAAATTTTATCGCTAGTGTCCATGTGAAAGGCCAAATGGCTACTGGACACTTCTTTGTATATGTTATTTAATAAAACATATAGTGGTCTAGTCAGTCACAGACTATAAGTTCGACCACATTTGTAACACCTAAGAAGTTTGTGTACATACTTCCTGTGCACTATGTTTTTTTGTGTATTATGTAGCCTCTCTGCGGAGTACTCGTGTACAACCCTAGGCACTTGGTTTTCTACTCCAAGGATATCTTCGTGGAGCTCTCGCGAAGGAGATCGTATTATGGTGCATCACCATCAAAATACTTCACTAGTATCAAAGAATTTCAATGAAAACATTCGTTGCTTTTGTGCGAGCAAAGTGAGCACCCACCCACCCAAAGCTTATGATTAAGAAGGCAACCAAGGCATAGACTTTGGTATATCTTGTCATCCGAGTCACCGAAGTCACCATTGGTTGTGTGCAAGGAAGGACCTCAATGATCAAGGAAGATAGAGGTTCCCGGTTCTTCCCAGGAGGTCACCCATCCCAGTATTGTTCCCCCTAGAGCTCCCTTAACCGTGGCAATCTCTTGCCACTAAGCTACACTTTTGTGGTGTCCGAAGAAGGGGAAAGACTAAAGTTAACATTACCTTGAGCATGCTTTGGTCCCTCAAAGCTTCATTCTTTGCTTTCAAAGCCTATTTTTGAAGCATTTTTGGGGTGTCTTATGGAGCCATTTTGGAGTACTTTCACAAATAGTTATCTTCACATAGGTCCAAGAGCATCAAGAAGAGTGTTATTTGTACTTCTCTGACAATAAATATCAACCTTTGGGGCTTTGTTTTAAGCCACACTCGTAAAGCTACAGGTTTCTCGAAAGGTTTTCAGTTTGTGGGAGCAGCCGCTGCAAGTTTATGCAGGTTTTTGAGCCTAAAACATCAGAGTTGACAGATACTTGTAGGTGTTGTTGGCTAGTTTTTGGGCTGTGGATTCAGCCTTTTAGTTTCATTTTACTGCATATATTGAGCACATACACATCATGTACGGTTTTGTGGATATCACTTATTTACGTCCATGTGCTCATTGATATAGCGGTTACGTTTTTGCATAAAGCCTTTTACATCTGATAAAGAGGTTTGTGGTGAGGTTTTCTTAATCGGGAGACACCCAAAAATCAGGATCTCTTCGTTGGTGCAGGTGGAAGACTTACCCAGCCTCACCATAGGAGATGTATGATAAGTGTTCATAGGTGCTTGATAAGCTTAGTTGGCTTCTATTGGGTAACTGATTATATGCAATGGAGTCAATGATTCACTATGCAGGTAAACATGTCAGTACTTGTAGTTTTATGATATTTTGACACTGGTCATATGCTCATTTTGTAGAGGATACTCTAGCAAACGTTTTTCTAGATTTTTTGGTTTTTTCAACTATATAGTGGGTGGTCGATTTACTCCTTAATAAACTTTTTTTTGGCATTTGGACTCTTCTAGCTCCGTTATCATTCTATTTAGTTCTCTACCATCATGGCATCAGAGGTCTCAGGCACATCTGGTGAATCAGGGTCTAGTGCCAGTGTTCTGAGAAGGATCTATAACTTGCAGGGCAAAGACCATTTTGAGATCCACAAATTTGATGGCACAAACTTTGCTCTATGGAAGAATCAGATTAAAGATGTGTTGATTCAATGGAGGCAATGGAAGCTAGTACATGGAATTTCAAAGAAGCCTATTGACATGGATGAAGATGATTGGGATGCCTTAGATGAAATGGTTAGGTCTACCATTCGCTTGCACTTGGTAGATAAAGTTTACTTTACAGTGTTAGACTATGAAAGTGCAGAGGAGCTTTGGAAGAAGTTATGCAATACATAGGAAAAAGAGACGGGATCAAATAAAGTGTATCTGATGAGAAAATTATATGAACTTCGCATGAAGGACACAGATAGTGTTGCTGCTCATCTAAATGAGTTTGATGCTATATTCTCCTAGTTACAGGCTCAGAAAAGGGAGGATATGGATAATGAAATGAAAGCAATATTGTTGTTATGCACCTTACCATCATCATGGGATACATTTTGCACAGCTATTAGCAATAGTGCACCTGGTGGTAAACTCATCTATAATGACATATGTGGAGCACTCTTGAGTGAGAAGATTCATAGAAAATCTATGGTTGGCACTTAGAGTGGAGATGCATATAATGTTCATGATTCTTACCAAGGAAAGAATCATCAATGTGGCAGGAGCAAGAACAAGGAAAAGAATGGTCAATGGAATAAGAGTAGAAGTAAGAAGAGGGTTATCGAATGCCATTATTGTCATAAGAAAGGACACATGAAAAAAGAATGTTATGCATGCTTTAATGCTAAAGGTAAAGGACAGAATGTTGATGGGCATGTTAAACAGTTACTTGCACCATCTGCTTTGACTATGAAGATTGAAGAAACTAATGCTATTTCTGATGATGCTAATGTGTTGACACTTGATAGTATTGTGCCAACTGAGGCTCTTATGGCTGATCCTCTTTCCCACACGTGGCTGCTAGATTTTGGTGCTTCTTTCCATGTGACACCACACAGAGAATGGTTCTCTTATTATGCAGCAAAGTCTATTGGTACTGTGACACTTGGTGAATCTTACCACTGTGACGTTGTGAAGATTGGAGATGTGGTTGTGCAATTCATTGATGGTTCAAAATTTACTATGCATAATGTATGCCATGTACCTCAGTTATCACACAGTTTGATGCAAAAGGAAGTAAAGTTGGCTCACTTTATCCTTTATTTGTATCACAGAAAGAACACTTGTTAGTTGTTACTGAACAACCTATGGTTGTATTTGGCATGGTTGTTTGGGCAATATATCTCATAGTTTAATGGAAAATCTTTCTCATTTTGGCTACTTATCTGTGTTATCTTTCTCTGATTTTTCATTTTTTGAGCATTTTCACTATGGAAAGCAAACCATAAATGTGCATAGAATGCACATTGACTCTTCAAATCAACATTTAGATCTCGTTCATACAAATGTGTGTGGTCCTATGCCCACTAGGTCCTTAGGTGGTTCTCTTTACTTTGTCACTTTTATAGATGATGATACTAGAAAATTTTGGTATATATCCTATCAAATCAAAGGATGAGGTATTCCCTACTTTCAGAAAATGGCTTGCTTTAGTTGAGACTAAAAAAGGAACTAAGTTTAAGGCTTTACATTCAGATAATGGGGGTTAAATATACCTCACATGAATTCAACAGGGATTCGTAGAGAGTTTACAACTCCTTATACCCCAGTACAGAATGGTGTAGCTGAAAGGATGAATAGAACTATTCAAGATAGAGTACTTTCTATGTTGCATCATGCAAACCTCTCACAAGTCTTTTGAGCAGAAGCAGTATTGGCTGTAGTTCATGTGATTAACCTTTCACCTAGTACTACCAAAGGTGCAAAAGTGGCACAAGAGTTATGGATAGGGAAGCCACCATATTATAATCATCTTCGAGTCTTTGGGTGTGAAGCATATGTTCATATACCTAAGAATCTTGGACAAAAGTTGGACCATAAGTGAAAGAAATGTATTTTTCTTGGATACAGTCGAGAAGGACAATTTGTATCACTTATGGGATCCTTAAACACGATCAGTGATCAAAAGTAGTGATGTCATTTTCAATGATTCTAAGATGCATAAATCCCAATAAGGAGGTTGAAGTGAGAAGAGTGGTGTTTGAGGATACCCGTCCTCCAGTTAGCATGCATAAAAATGTTGCACATAGGGACATTCAAGAGAATGTCTTATCAGATTAGTCTACACATGTTCCTATTCAGCAACCATTGAGATGCTCTCCATGTGTCTCACATCCACCTGATAGATATGTTCCAAGTTTAGATTTTGTTATGCTAATAGATGTTGGTGAGCCTTCTTGCTACAAAGAGGCTATGCAGACAGAGGATCATGTCAAGTGGGAGTGTGCCATGAAGAGTGAATTGGATTCTATTCACAAGAATGGTCCTTGGGATTTAGTACCTTTGCCAAAGGGCAGGAAAGATTTACCATGTAAATGGGTATATAAGCTGAAATTCACATTAGATAGTGCTTCTCCAAAGTATAAAGCATGACTTGTTGCAAAGGGTTTTAAGCAACAACATGGTGTTGATTTCGAGGAGATCTTCTCTCCAGTGGTCAAGATGACTACCATGTGCATGTTGCTTGGATTCGTTTGCAATGGAGAACTTAGAGCTAGTCCAAATGGATGTGAAAATTTATGTGTTGCATGGAGATCTTAAAGATGAGATCTATATGAAACAACCAGAGGGTTATGTAGTTCCAAGCAAGGAAAGTCTAGTTTGTAAGCTCAAGAAGAGCTTGTATGGACTTAAACAGTCCCCTAGACAATGGTACCAAAATTTTGATGCTTTTATGAAGTCTCAAGGCTATTCTTGAACCAACGAGGATCATTGTCTCTACATAAAGAGATCCTTAGATGGAAGCTTGATATGTTTGATACTTTATGTCGATTATATGTTGATTGTTGGGTATGACTTGTCAATTCTCAAAAGGAAGTTGAGTCAGACATTTGATATGAAGGATTTGGGGGATGTCCATTACTCTTGATAGGAGTCAAAGATTCATATACTTGTCTCAAAGTGAGTATCCAAAGTACTTCATAGGTTCAATATGCAGGGTGGAAAGGCATTGAGTACACCTTTACCCACATATGTGAAATTGAGCAAGGATGATTGCCCCAAATCAGATGCGAAAAAGGAATTCATGACCAAAATTCCCTATCAATCTATTGTTGGTAGTCTCATGTATGATATGGTAGCTACGAGACTAGACATTGCATTTGTAGTGGGAGTTGTGAGCAGATATATGTCTAATCTTGGCAAGAAACATTAGGAAGCGATCAAGATGATTTTGAGATATTTGAGTGGCATTAAGGACAAGTGTCTATGATTAGGTAGAGGAAAAGAAAACAGTATTGGTTACATAGATTCTGACTATGCTGGTTGTGTAGACAATCATAAGTCTACATCAGGGTACATTTTTCATTTTGCTGGAGGTGCTATCTCTTGTACATCTCGTCTTCAAGAATGTAGAGTTGTTTCCACCATAGAACCAGAGGATGTTGCAGCAAGTGAGGCATGTAAGGAAGCATAGTGGCTTTCTCGTCTTGCTTGTGATATGGGTTTACCTCAGCATGTACCTCGTTTGCTTAGTGATACTAAGAGTGCCATTGCTTTGGCTAAGAATCCGGTCTATCATGCAAAGACCAAGCACACTGAGGTGAGGTATCACTTCATTAGAGATTTTTTAGCCAGTCAGTGCATTATTCTTGGGAAGGTTCACACTCGAGATAATTATGCGGATGCTTTGAGTAAAGCTCTACCACAGGATATCTTTTGACACTGTTGTCACTTGATGGGGGTTACTTGATTCATGATCTTACACAATCACTTGTATATTGTGTAACATGCCCATCAGTTGGGAGGTATAGTTTGTATACTTAGACTCAAGTATTCTTTATCATTCTTTATTTTTCTCCCATAGTTACTTTGGGCATATTGGCCTTTAGTGGGAGATTCTTACCGTTAGTGTCCATATGAAAGGCCAAATGGCCGCCAGACACTTCTTTGTATATGTTCTTTAATAAAACATATAGTGGCATGGTCAGTCACAAACTGTAAGTTTGATCATATTTGTAACACCTAAGAAGTCAGTGTTCGTGCTCCCTGTGTACTTTGTTTTTTTTTGTGTATTATGTAGCCTTTGTGCAGAGTACCGTGTGTGGCCCTAGGAGCTTGATTTTCTACTATGAGAATAACATCATGGATGTCTCGAGAAGGAGAGCGCAGTGTGGTGCATTTCCATCAAAATACTTCACAGAAAGGTATGGACATGACTCCACATTTGTTACAAAGCATTCAATCTACTTAGCAAAGGACTCAATTTTAGAGGAATCCTCAACCTATGAAGAGGCAAAGGGAAACCCTAATTGGGAAAAGGCCATGAAAGAAGAAATAGATGCATTGAAGGAGATGGACACTTGGGATTTGGTTCCAATGTCACCCAATTAAAAGGTAATTGGTTGCAAATAATTATATAAAGTCAAACAAAACTCAGATGGATCAGTTTGCAGGTACAAGGCAAGATTAGTTGCCAAAGGATGCTCACAAAGTCATGGTATAGACTATGAGGAAACATTCTCACTAGTTGCAAAGATGACTCCAATCATAACATTGATAAGTGTAGCTGCTGCAAGAAATTGGAGACTCCTCCAACTTGATGTGAAAAATGCATTCCTAAATGCTTGGATAAATGAAGAGGTATACATGTCACAACCACCAAGTTTTGAAAACCCTAATCACACATCTTATGTTTGTAGACTTAAGAAAGCATTGTACGGATTGAAACAAGCTCCTAGAGCTTGTGTTAAACTCTTATTGTTTAATCTATTATCAATATTGGGTTCTTGGGATGGTTAGGGATCTATAAAAACAGAGGCCCTGTTTATATTTTCCCAAATCTGTAGATTTCTCGTATACTATTTCCCACACTTAACACGATTAACCCGAAACTACTATATGTCTGTGTATTAAAACATACTTCAGTATAAGATAATTAACTGCACGGTATAATGTTCTTCACCATCAGACATATATTCACGCAGTTCATCGCATCTCCGGAACATTAGTTAACTTAATTACTTATTTGAACTTAATCAACAGAATGTCCAAGTACTCAGACTACACAGAGTTTTGGAAACACGTTACGATCCACTTCAGGCTCTTCACCGGAACATTAGTTAGCTTAATTACTTATTTGAACTTAATCAACAGAATGTCCAAGTACTCAGACTACACAGAGTTTTGGAAACACGTTACGATCCACTTCAGGCTCTTCACCCAGATGAACAGTCCGGCGACACACACCCTCTACTTCATGCACGACTCTCCTTTCATTAGATCGTAAAAGGTTACAACTATTTGTGCTACGCCCTTTCGGTATGCATGCGACTTTTCAGGGTTATATTATAGAAATTATCGGTTCCTTTCCAGCGGCTCACAGTGGCACGCATGGTGGACTCGAACCCAAAAAATGGTAAATACACAGTTCAAGTTTCATCTATGATACCCTGTACATACATAGAGAGAGCTAATTTAAATGTACGAGAAATCTTTTGCTTCAAGGAATCTAACATATTCTTCAAAATTTCAGGTTCAATCAACTGTGCATCAGTTCTAACTGAACTGGCAGCTATGACCTGACTTATTAGGGACTCCGTCTAAGTCTGCAAAAATGCTTCCTGTAAATAAAATTCATTGGCGACAACAACATCTCTGCGAAACTTCATTTCGGCTACTTCTGCATCAATGCAAGAGAGTCTGTCCACCTGAACTCCCAATTGCTTTTCCTTGTGCTCGAGTTCTTGAGCTTGAAACTGCATCGTTTTGTAACAATCTTCTCTCTCTTTTTTGATGGCTTTCATCTCCTTCTTTAATTTGATAGTCAAACCAATCTCTTCTTCCAAAGCACGACTTTTGTGGAACAACTCGTCTGTAGCCTGCTTGAGTTCTTTCTCAGTATTTATTACATTCATAGCAAGCAACTGAGAGGCTTCCTCTAATATAGTGAACTTATTCTTTGTGGCATGGAGCTTGTTGCCTAACGCAGTCATGGCATCCTGCTTATCTGCAACTTCCTGCTTTAATCATGTAATCTCGTTGTCCTTGTTGGAAATAATCAGGTCTTTCTCTGTCAATTGTTCTTGCAGTCGCTGAATTTGAGTCTGCAGAGAGTGATTATCGGCTTTTGCCCCAAGTAATTCTTCATGGAGGGGCGTGATGTCAGCTTCCAGGATATTGACTTTACTCTGTAGCTCTTGCCGAAGAGTTTGTTGTACCATCTTCATCTGAAGAGGCAACTGCTAAGATAATTGAATTAATAATTGGCCCATGGATGCTAATTCAGTGAACATAACCGAAGGGGAAAGAGAAGAAGTAGGTTGCAATGGTGGGGTAGAAAGTAGGTGTGGAGACGAAGGTGGAGAGTAGTCCGGAGATGACGGAAGTTTTGGTGAGGCTTCCTGGATTGCAGTTGGCGGTGAGGAGGTAGAAGCATTGGCAGCAACAAGAAGGGTGGTTGGAGGAGAAAGGGGAAGAAGAGGTATCGGCATGAGGACAATTCCAGTTTCATTTTGAGGAACAGACAGAACACTCGCAACTTCGGTAACAGCCTCTTCAGCACATGTCGATTGCTTTACTGTGTCTGCTTGATCATCAGCTACTAGTGGGGAAGAGGGATGACACACACTGACAGTGGCTTCTTCCATTGTTTCCTTAAGAGTTTCATCATCCTATTGTTTTAGTTCATCCCACGATGAAACTGCAGTGACATCTTCCATAATCACATCGGGATCTTGCTGCTTACTAGGAGAAGAGGGTGTCGATACTCCCTGTAAGGTCGTGGTTGTGTCATGAAAAATTTCAACCTCTTGAACAACGGTTGAATCCTACACCTAGCTTTGAGATGGGTTGATACGTCTGCATTTGGGCTAGAAGAAATGGAGAAGATCTTCCTCATCATCATCATCCAACATCTGGGAAGACTCCTCATGTAAAAGCAAAGTGGTCGTTGGAGGTGGTTGATCTGCTTGGATCATCAGGAGGAGAAAGGTGAGCAGGTGCGGTAATCGAGTCCGAGGTATTTCATGCTTGGCTAATTGTTTTATAACGGCTTGGTATTCCCGGTGAATGCGCCGGAAAAAGAACAAAGTAAAATTGACGGTTTGACGGGATGCAGTGTCGATTATAGAGTAGAATGGTCGTGAAATACCATAAGTATGTTTCTGCAAATTCAACGCAGAGACCAAGAACTGGAGTGCGGTGCGCTCCGATTCAGGTCGACACAAAATGGCAAACTCGTTAGACGAGTGCTTGGGGAAGAGTTATTTCATAGTTGCCAGGGGGAGGAGAGGGCCATCAACCAACCCCTCCTGAGGGAGATGGAATCCCTCAGCGACTGTGCCAAGGGTGACCACAACGCGAGGACTCAAGCATGCCAATGGCCAACATTGTTCTGTGGCGGGTGTAGTAGCGATATCAGAGATTATCTGAGCGACGAAAGGATGACACTCCACTGAATGCCAAGGCAATTCAACGAAGGCCAGGAGACCTCGCACCCGCAAGAACTCGCTCACATCCAAAGCGAGGCTAGCACGAAAGGTGACGATGTTGGCCAGAGCTTCCATGATGCAGGCGACAACACATAGAGCAAATACACTAGCATACACGGACACAATAGAGAAAATCATCATAAAGAACAGGATTAAGTAAGAACTTTGAAAGAATCATACGAAAAGAAACCTAATCATCACACAATATTGGAAATATACGGGTATAATGGCAACATGCACCCATTAACAGAATTGGCGACACTGAAGGCGGCTACTAATCATGGTTAGGTAAGAAAAAAAAACAGAAAAATTACGGTCAGTCAATTAGTCAACCGGAACACGCAAATAGGAAAAGAAAGTCGAGTCAAAATAGTGGCAGAGTAAAAAGGCGGATCACGCATCATGACAATGAAGACGGTGGATGATAGGATCGAAGCTTCGAGCCATTAATCGCTTTAGGGAGGAGGATACCATTGATGGTGGATAATCAAAAAGTTGCGGGTCCCACTTGTTTGGCAATGCGGTATGGACCAAACCATCGCAATTTAAACTTTTCGACGGATCGGTTAGATTTAGCATTATAGAAGAGCACTAATTGATCGATGGTAAACATGGGGGTTTTAAGGAAACGATCATGAGTTCTTGCTTGTCTGAGCTGAACTTCCTGCAACACCAGAAAACTCTCAAGGCGCTGTTCATCCAGAGACCGCAAAGCCTCCAATCTGAAAGGAAATGATTCATCTAGTAGTAATTTCTGCTCTAATGCCACTCGCAGACTAGGAACCACTAGTTCCATAGGAGCAATCGCTTCCAATCCATAAGCCAACTTGAAAGGAGTGGTTCTGGTCGCCACTTTATATGTTGTACGGTAAGCCCATAGTACGGCAGGTAGGAATTGGTCCCATCTCTCTGGACAATCTAATACCAGTTTCTTTAAGATGTTCAACAACGATTTGTTGGTGCTCTCAGCGAGTCCATTTGCTCGTGAATAGTAGGGAGAACTGAACTTATGCACAATCTGGAAGGTTTTAGTAAGCACTTGCATTAATGTATTTGCAAAGTGTGTACCTTGATCAGTTACTATCTCCACGGGTAACCCATAGCGTGGAAAAATATCCTTCATCAAACATTTAGCTACCGCAATAGCTGTGGTGGACCGTAAAGCCCAAGCTTCAGCCCATCTAGTTGCATAAACTGTGCATGTAAGAATATATCTGTTATTGGTGAGTATCGCCGGAGGTGTAATTGGCCCTATAAAATCCAAACCCCATTTCTAAAAGGGTTCAAGAGGCACAACTGGTTGGAGCGGAAAAAGATGTCGTTGTAAAGGCTGACCGGAATGCTGACACGCATCACACTGCCACACATATTGGGTTACATCACAGTACATAGTAGGCCACCATAAGCCACTCTATAGAATCTTTCGGTGTGTCAGGTCAACTGCAAAATGTCCTCCGGTTGGGGTAGAATGGGCCATTATAATGATTGAAGCAATTTCATGTGGGGGAACACATCTTAGTAACACGCCCGAGTGATCCATATAATATAACTGCACAACAATTAGGCGAAATCGTCGACTATACATGGCTAGTCTTCGTCGAGCAGCTGACGAGACCATACCAGACGGACATCCACTGGTCAAGAACAGAAGCAATGTGTCATAGTAAGAGAAGGGTACCGGCAATTCCTATTGATTATCCTATATTGTTTCTACTGCATAAATAGCAGGTGTTGTATCATCAACTCCCTCCGGAAGTTCACCGGAATCCAACTGAGAGAGAAAATCAGCGAGTGCATATGCAGACCCTGGTCGATGTACTACTGAGTAATCAAACTCTTGGAGCAACAAGACCCATCTTTCTAGTCTTCCTCCCAAATGCTGTTGGCGCACAAGGTACACCAATGCGGCATGATCCACGTGGAAGGTGAAGTGTCGTCCCGGCAAATAATGTCGAAATTTCTTCACCGAATACACTAATCCGAGACCTTCCCGTTCAGTGATTGATTAATTGCACTCTGTCAGAGCTAATCTATGACTCGCATAATATACTGGACGGAACCACTTCTCCGTTTGCTACATCAGCACGTTGCCAATGGCAATGTCGAAAGCATCCACAAAGACGTGAAACGGCAATTCCCAATTTGGCGCTTGTAAAATGGGAGCCTGCGTTAACAATGATTTCAGTCGGTCGAAAGAAAGTTGGCACGCTTCGGTCCAGTTAAACTGGCGAGGAGTACTAGTTATTAGTCGATTGAGGGGCGTGGCCAAATGAGCAAGCCACCATAAATGACGTCCATGCCACCGGATTTGTCCCAAGAAGCGCATCACTTCTTTGGGAGTTGTGGGAGTAGGGGCCTCCAATATTGCCTTCACCTTATCTGGATCAACTTGAATCCCCTGTTTTGAGATGACGTGTCCTAGCAACTTGCCACAAGAGACCGAGAACACCGATTTATTTGGGTTTAAGCATAAACGGTATTTAGGACACTTGGAAAAACAGCATCGTAAATGGTACAGATGTGCCGAAGTATCACCAGATAAAGAGAAATCATCCAAATAAACTCTCATGAATGTGGTTAGATAAGGAGAGAAAATTTCTTGCATACAGCGTTGAAACGTACTTGGAGCATTCCCCAGACCAAACCACATCACTGTACATGCATAGACGCCCCAATTGGTTATAAATGTTGTCTTTGGAATGTCCTGTTCCACCATTCAGACTTGGTTATACCCACTATATCCGTCTAAAAAGGAGTACATCTCTCGCCTGCCACATCATCTAACATTGTGTCTAGAAACTGTAGAGGAAATGGATCAGGTACAGTTGCTGCATTTAATTTTCGGTAGTCCACACATATCCTTAATTGCTTATTCTTCTTAAGAACTATGACAATAGGGGAAATCCACTCTGCATGCTCGATAGGCACAATAAACCCAACTTTCAGCAATCGATCCAGTTCTGCTTTGACTTGGGCCGCATAGTTAGGATTCATCCTATAGCTTGGTTGTTTAATAGGTCGAGCATCTGGTTTTAGCATAACCCTATGTTGATAGATACGCGGGTCCAAACCCTTCATATCCCGATAATCCCATGCAAACACATCAGAGAATTCACGTAGTAACTGCAACAAGTTCTCCTAGAAGGTCTATGATAGTCCCGCCTTAATTTTTACTAGTCTTGGGTTGGTTTCATCACCTAAGTGGCAGGTAACCAACTGATCTTCCAGTACGTAGAATTGTCGGAGAATCTCTAAATCGTCTCCTGACTGGAGTAACTGTTGGAGCATCGTATCATCCAAGGTCTGTGTTGTACTTGATTCATGCTCACCGGTCAGTGGTACCACCGTACATGCTGTCGGACTCTAGTTATTGGCCACCGTTTGTAAGTCCACAGTTCCTAGTGCCCGTAGATCCTTGTTGGCTTTGAGAAAAGCTTCCTCTTCATCATCTGAAAGACCATCCAACATGTGTATAGGTTCGGCTACATAAGGTCGTGCATGCAAGTCGCAAAGCTTCATATCGTCTAGTGGAACAACATATTTACGGTGGTTATTCTTAAAAATCAGTTCCTGCGCTGACCAATCCTGAACTACCTTCGCTTGCTTTAGCCATGGGCGTCCAAAGAGCAGGTTATAGTCAAGGGTAGATTCGGGCAATTCTAGAACAAGAAAGGTCATTTCAAATACATCCCCTTGAAGAGTAATAGGAATATCACGTACTAATCCCACCGGATGAACTCGAGATTGATCAGCCATTCGCACAAAAAATTGGACAGGTTCAATTTGTGTCCATCCCATCCGTTGACAGAGTTCTATTGTTGCAATGTTTACACCGGAACCGCCATTAATTAAAACTTGAGTGATTTTATGATTCTTATACCAGACCGTAATCAAGGGTATTGTATGATCCACTGTCGGATCAAGTTTTGGCTGGATTGTGGCTGTTGAAGGAGCACATGAAGGTCCTGGATTGACTTGTTGCTGGAACTGTTGACGCACACCAGGGACTAAAGCCAATAGTTGTCCCAATGGTAGTGTAATTGATGCTTTGGATAAGACATCCCACACTGGATCAATTTTTGCTATTTATGGTATAGTGTTCGGTGGGGATTCCGAGACTCTTTGGGTTAGGTTTCTACCTTCTGATACTGTCTGTGGTATGCTTGGCTACATTACTAGAACTAGGTCATGGAAAATAGCTTGTTCCTGAGTTGCCCACTTACCTGCTTTAGTAAACACCTTCTGTTGTTTACGAATTCCAGGTTCAAAAATCTCCGCAGCTGGCTATAGTTGCTTTCCTGAACGTGTTTGCACTGCTGTTGTTTGAGTGTCGACTACTAATATGTACACCATATTTTTCATTGGGTGTTGTCGTTCCTTTTTCTTTTTATCATAATCGGCCACATCTTTACAGTACCTACAGATATGTCCTATTTCTCCGCAAAAATGACATTTAGGTGGTGGAAGAGATGCACCTTTGCCTGTTGTACCCGCATTCCATTGAGATTGCCCAAAGTTAGTTGACCGTCCTCCTCGATAATTCTTGTATCCCTGGTACGGGGTATTCCTCATCTGTGGTGGTACATAATGATTGGTTGGTTACCCTTGTTCTTGAATGATGGCATTAACAGCGGCTTTGCTCTATACCTTTGCATTATACGGACAAGTCTCCGTAGTGTGGTCTGATGTATGGCAAATGGTGCAATACATTTGATTCAGAGCGCATGATGAGTTGTTGTGCCCTGGATTTTTGCATTTAGTACAGTAAATCTGTTTCAGAGGATCCTCGTTGGATTGCTTGGATGCCTTCAACCACTCTAGATCTTCAGTGAATCCACCCACTTTATTTTCTAATTGTAATGCCATAGCAATTACGATATCCAAAGTCATTCCACCCACACACCATATGATCACGATCTGTTTTAATTGAGGATTTAATCCGTTTATGAACCATTGAGTAATAACGTCGTTCGGTAAATTAGCATGCACTGGTGGCAACTGCCGTAAATGAGTCCAAAATAGAGTGGCATAGTCTTGTACATTCTGGTGCGGCTTCTGCCTATTATTCTGCAAATAATCAAAAACTTTTGTTGGGTTTTTATTTAACCGAAACCGTTGCAGAAAGGCATCCTTCACATCATCATACTATCGAAAATGGTTCAAATCGTATTCCGTTAACTAGCGAGCACCTTCATTAACCAAAGTTGACTAGAACACGATGGCTTTATAAGCAGGGTCTGCTGGGTAATTCAAAACTGCATAATTAATTTCAAATGTCCGCACATGCGCGTCGGGATCATCACCCAAATTTTGTGTATGTGACTCCGGCTGGCACCGGATGCGGTGGAACAATCTGTTGCTGCTGTTGTTGTTGTTGTTGCTGCTGCTATTGTTGTTGTTGTTGCTGTTGTTGTTGTTGATGGGAACTACTCATGTTGCCTGAACTTTGGGGATGGACTTCTTGATGTCCGTGGACCGTATGGTCACTTTGAAAATTTTCCAATCCAAAAATATCTCTGAGCTGATTACTTAGCTCAACATCGAACAACCCTTTCTCAACCTTAGGGCTAGACTTGCACCTAAAAACGGTGAATGCAGTAAATTCCTTCCGCACAGAACCGTAGTGTCACCGAAAAGCACCGAATTGTCACCGGAGAGCACCAAATTGTCACCAGAGATCACCGAATTATCACCGGAGAGCACCGAAATACCACTAGAAACTAACGTACTTTCTTCATAATGTACCCAAATGTCACCGGAACACACCGGATTATCACCGCATTCTGCCGAACTGCTTCTGCACAGCACCGAACTGCCACTGGAATGGCCACTTGCTTGTTGAATTAAACCTTCAACAACTAAACTTACGTGTTCTTCACTTCTACCACCAGAGGGTGACCCTAACAGATTCGAAACGGCCCAGGGATGTGGGCCACTTTGATATTTGGGATAAGATTCACCGGAACGTGTTATCGGCATATATCAAAAGATTCGTCTTTGAACCTTAACCGTCTTCTTCACCTGACTACTCCATTTCCCATAGACGACGCCAGTGTTAAACTCTTATTGTTTAATCTATTATCAATACTGGGTTCTTGGGATGGTTAGGGGTCTGTAAAAACAGAGGCCCTATTTATATTTTCCCAAATCTGCAGATTTCTCGTATACTATTTCGCAAACTTAACACAATTAACCCAAAACTACTATCTGTCTGCGTATTACAACATACTTCAGTACAAGATAATTAACTGCACGATATAATGTTCTTCACCATCAGACATATATCCACGTAGTTCATCGCATCACCAGAACATTAGTTAACTTAATAGTTCATTAAGCTTAATTACTTATTTGAACTTAATCAACAGAATGTCCAAGTACTTAGACTACGCGGAGTTTCGGCAACATGCTACGATCCACTTCAGGCTCTTCGCCCAGATGAACAGTCCGGTGACACACACCCTCTACTTCACGCGCGACTCTCCTTTCATTAGATCGTAAAAGGTTACAACTATTTGCGCTACGGCCTTTCGGTATGCGTGCGACTTTTCAGGGTTATATTACAGAAATTATCAGTTCCTTTCCGGCGGCTCACACTTGGAATTATAGGTAGCTTACATACCTTCAAGATCAAGGGTTCAAGCCTAGCAACTCATATCCTTCTTTATTCATCAAAAGGGATCACAACAAGGTTATCTATTTATGTGGATATGTAGATCATATTATTGTGACACATAATGATCTAAATGGCATTCAAAGGCTCAAGAGACACATGCAAGAGGAGTTCAAAATCAGTGAGTTAGGTGAGCTCACATATTTCCTATCTATGCAAGTGATTTATACAGATGAAGGGATGTATCTAACTCAGAGAAGATACATTAAAGACATTCTTCTCAATTTCAAAATGGAGAGCATAAAGCTTGCAGGTACACCTTTGGAATTGAGCCATAAACTAAGTGTATATGAAGGTGAGTATATTGATGATCCTAAAGAGTATCAAATCTTATTTTGTAGCTTGATACATGCTAATCCCACAAGACCAGACATATCTTATAGTGTGAGAGTGCTTAATCAATTCATGCACTTGTTGATATATTTAGGTAGTGATGTGTGTGAACACTCTAGGACCGTCGGGGCACTTTTTTCCCTCTTTAGGAGGTTTTTTTCCCCCGTCTTGTATATACGCCTATTGCCCTAATGGGCTACTTATCTTTGTACATTCTCTAGTAATACATTCAGTCTTGTGTGTTGTGCTCCAAGCTTCTTCTTCTTCCTTGTGCTGTTCGCGTGCTTCCACAGACGTCTAACTCCAACAATTGGTATCAGAGCAGGTCGTTGCTTCTTCTAGGGCACCGTCGACACTCCTCCGTTTGCAGTCTCAGATTCGCACAAAATTTGTTGAGCATACTCAGGGTGTTTTCGAGATCAAAACAGCTTCGCTATGTGGTGCCGAAATCGCGATCTGAGCTCGTTTCGGCCTTCGAATGCACTATCATAGTGCTTGTGCAGGCTATTTCGTCCTTTTGTGCCAAAGGTATATACCAGTTTCTGTTCGCCAGTTTAAGCGTCTCGAAGTCTGCTACAGGTCTAGTAGAACTCATCTGGGCAGTTCTGTTCAACTTTTTGAGATACAGTCAATTTTCTGCATCAAGGTATTTTAGTCACCGGCCATGGCTGAAAGCAGTGATGTATTCCGTATGTTGGCTGTTGAGGATAAGTTGGATGGTACCAACTACCCATTATGGGCTTATATGATGCGACATGTACTGGTTGCAAAAGGATTGTGGAACATTGTGCAGGGTGTTGAAAGACGTCCTGTTACACCTGTAACGACAGGTACTGCAAATACAGGTGTTGGAGCTGATGAAGATGGTGTCGAAGATGATATTCCGTAGATTCCTGTTCGTGCTGCTGTTTCTGTTGCACCTACTGCAGAGCAGATTCGTTGGGATGGCAGAGATGCCCAGGCACATGCATTGATAGCTTTGTCTGTCAAACGTGCCATTATTCCTCATATTCGCTCTTGCAGAACAGCAAAGGATGCTTGGGATACACTTACCACTTTGTACCAGGCTAGGAATGAGGCTCGTGTTGCTTACCTCCGAAAACAGTTGGAGAGTGAGCACATGAATGAAGGTGATTCGATGGACAGATTTCTTACAAAGATCAAAGACCTGAAGGAACAATTGATTTCTGCTGATGAGGTTATACCAGATAGCTCACTTGTGCAGACCGTTCTGAATGGCCTTCCTAATTCATATCAGAGTTTTGCCTCTACTCTTCGATTGATGATGAAAGGCAATCTGAATGCCTTGTCATTTGAGGAATTAGTCTCTGTTCTGTTGCAGGAAGATCAGTCCAGGCAGAACAGGTCCATTATGCGTGTTGCAGATCAAGCTTTCTTGGCTAGTCAGAAGGGCAAAGGAAAATGGAGCTCTTCTACTAGTAAGCAGAAATCTGCAAATGCTGCACAATCGAAGAACCAGGATAAAGATGAGAAGAAATCAGAAAAGCAGAAATTGTTCTGCAAGTACTGTAAAGGAAATGATCATATTATAAAGAACTGTCCAAAACTGGCTGCTAAAGAGGCAAAGAAGAAAGAGGCTGGAATGGTTGTTGCAGAGGCCTCTACACCAAAAACAGAGTCTGCAAATCTTGTGCAGGAAGAAGAATGGGCGTTCACTACTGTCTGCAGTTTTGACCCATCTTCTCATGATCAGTGCATGTCTGCAGTAGACTCAGATGTTTGGTACTTTGACAATGGGGCGACCAAACATATTACCTCGCAGCGCAGTTTCTTCTCTTCACTCGAGCCTGCCCCTACAGGGAATACTGTCACATGCGCCAATAACTCCTCTTATCCTGTTATGGGAGTTGGTAAGATCATTATGACTACTGCTGATGGTAGTTCTTTCACTTTGTCAGATGCTTTATTTGTGCCAGGGATCAAAAAGAACCTGTTATCAGTTTCTGCATTAGCCAAGATTGGCTTGGTTGTGAAATTCGTTGATGACAGGTGTACAGTCCATGACCTCTCAAATGGCGATGTGATTATTGCTTCTGGCATTTTATGTTGTGGGCTGTATAAGCTCATAGACTATGAAAGATCTGTGAATGATTCGGCATGTGCAGTTCATGATTCTCAGGCTATGTCAGATGCAAAGCTTTGGCATGCACACTTTGGTCATCTGAATTTTGCTAGTTTGTTACGCCTGCAGAAATCTGAAATGGTGTCCTCTTTGCCCAAACTTGAGGCACCTGGAAAACATGTTTGTGAAGGCTGTATTTTGGGCAAAATGCAGCGTTCTTCCTTTCCAAAAGATGGTTCAGTTCGAGCTATGCAGAAATTGCAGCTTGTACATAGTGATGTCTGTGGTCCTATGCAGACACCCTCTTTTGGAAATTACCTTTACTTCGTGACTTTCATTGATGATTTTTCCAGGCATGCATGGGTATATCCACTCAAAGCAAAGTCCGAAGTGTTCATGTGCTTCAAACAGTTTTTGGTTTTGGCTGAAAATCTGTCAGCATGTAAAATGGGCACCCTCCGTTCTGATCGAGGGGGGGAATATATGTCTTCAGATTTTAATGCATTTCTGGCTGAACGTGGGATAAAACACCAGTGTACAGTGCCGTATACACCTCAACAGAATGGAGTTGTTGAACGAAAGAACAGGTCACTCATGGAGATGGCGAGGTGCATGGTCAAAAGTCAGGCTTTACCACATAGTTTCTGGCTTGAGGCTGTCATGTGTGCAGCATATGTACTCAACAGGTGTCGCACCAAAGCGTTGCAGTCTATCACTCCATATGAGGCTTGGCATGACCGCAAGCCATCTGTTGCTCATCTGCGTGTTTTTGGTTGTTTGGCATATGCATTAGTGCCTGAACAACATCGCAAAAAATTGGATGATAAGGCAGTAAAATGTATTTTTGTTGGGTACAGTTCTGAAAGTAAAGGCTATCGTCTGTATCATCCACAGACTAAACGCATTCTGGTTAGCCGTGATGTTGTCTTTGTGGAAGATGCTATTCAGCCATTGCTTTCATGTACTAAGGAGACATCTGTTAGCTCCAAAGACATGTATGATACTTTGATGCCTCTTTTTACAGGTGGACAGGCTAGCGCTGGTCCTAATGAGGCAACTTCTCAGCCTTTGCAAGTTTCATATGATGATGCAGATCATTCCATTTCTGATGCAGATTTACATGATGCACTTGTTGATGAGAGAGCTGATATTGAACAGGCAAAAACTATGCCAAAATGGTTGGTGCAGACTTTGCGTGACAGCAAATTAGATGCACCTTTGTCATATCGTACTCGTTCAGGCTCTCATAGCACCTCCTTTGCATCAGATTGCTATGCTATGGCTGCATCTAGTCTTTGTGATGAGAATGAGCCTGTTTCTTTTGATGAAGCACAAAATTCATAAAATTGGATGGCTGCTATGCAATCTGAATATGATGCTATAATGAAGAATGGTACATGGTCTTTATGTGACTTGCCTCCTGGCAAGAAGGCCATTGGCACTAAGTGGGTATACAAGCTGAAGCGTAAACCTGATGTTACAGTTGACAGGTATAATGCTAGGCTTGTTGCAAAGGGTTATGCGCAGGAAAGAGGCATTGATTTTGATGAGACCTTTGCACCTACATGCCGTATTACTACTGTTCGGAGCATTTGTGCACTTGCAGCCCATCATGGTTGGAATGTACATCAGTTGGACATTAAAACAGCATTTCTGAATGGTGACTTGCATGAAGAAGTGTATGTTTTTCAGCCCCGTGGCTTTGTGCAGAAAGGGCATGAAAACCAGGTGTGCAGGTTAAAGAAGGCGTTATATGGTTTAAAGCAAGCACCACGTGCTTGGTATGAGAAAATACATGCCTATCTGATTGCGCATGGTTTTGAGAACAGTCCAACTGAAAGCACCTTATATGTTAAGCGTGCTAATGATGTGCTTTTGATCATTGTTGCCTATGTAGACGACATGTTGTTCACTGGTCCTCTTGAGAAGCATATTGCTGATTTCAAGGCTGATTTGCATGCCTCATTTGAGATGTCTGATTTGGGGCATTTGCATCACTATTTGGGCATTCAGTTTATGCAAGTTGATGGTGGAATGGCTTTGTGTCAAACGAAATATATTGACACATTATTGCAGCGTTTTGGCCTTGATGACTGTAAGCCTATTGCCACTCCTATGGAGACAGGTTTACGATTGAGTCTTCATGATGCTGGAGATGCATTTGATGCTGTTCTCTATCAGCAGGCTGTTGGATGCTTGATTTACTTATGCATTACTCGGCTAGATATTTAGTTTGCTGTCTCACAGATGAGCAGGTTTATGCATTGCCCAGGAGTCACGCATTGGAAAGCCGTTAAGCGCATCTTTCGCTACTTGAGTGGTACTCGGCTACTTGGGTTGTTTTATCCCAAGGGGGGATCACTACCGCCAGATTTGCATGCTTTTTCTGACTCAAATTGGGCTGGTTGCTATGACACTCGTGTGTCCACCAGTGGTTTTTGCTTCATGCTTGGTAGCTCATGTATATCTTGGTTGAGCAAGAAGCGGCCTACTGTGGCCACTTCCAGTTGTGAGGCTGAGTATAGAGCAGCTTTCACAGCGACTGTTGAGTGTGTGTGGCTCAGACGCCTTATGGCTGATTTGGGTGTTGGCCAGTCTTCTGCCACCACCATCTTCACTGACAGTAAGAGCGCATTGGCAGTTGCGAGGAACCCTGTGTTCCATGCTCGCACTAAGCACATTGAGGTGCATTATCACTATGTCAGGGAGAGGTTCTCTGCTGGGGAGATCAGCTTGGCATATGTGCCCACGCAGGAGAACATTGCAGACCTTTTCACGAAGGCTCTGCCTAGGGAGAAGTTTGAAGCTTTCCGCAAAGCTTTGGGCTTACTTCCTTTTATGGAGTGATTTCCACATAGCTCGGCACTTCCTTATACATGAGTGCCAGCTCCTTGTTCACCGCATCACTCCCAGGGGGGATTTGTTGATATATTTAGGTAGTGATGTGTGTGAACACTCTAGGACCGCCGGGGCACTTTTTTCCCTCTTTAGGAGGTTTTTTTTCCCTCGGCTTGTATATACGCCTATTGCCCTAATGGGCTACTTATCTTTGTACATTCTCTAGTAATACATTCAGTCTTGTGTGTTGTGCTCCAAGCTTCTTCTTCTTCCTTGTGCTGTTCGCGTGCTTCCGCAGACGTCTAACTCCAACAGCACTCACCTAGAAGGCCACACATTGATGTTGCAAAGAGAGTACTCAAGTACCTCAAAGGGATCTATTATCCATACTCTTTAGATTTGTATTCAGATGCAGATTCGGCATGAGCAAAGGAAGATAGAAGAAGTACCTCTAGATAGCATTTGGAGGTTCAAAATTGGTGTCATGGAGTTTCAAGCAACAACCAACACTTGCTTTATCTTCAACATGGGCATATATACAATCCAAGGGGAAAAAATTCCTAAAGAGTGAAGAAGGTCCCCGACAATCCTATGTGTGCTCACACACATCATCATGATAATATATCAACAAAATCTCCTTTATTCTTTTCCCTTTCTTTTAGTATAGGTGCATTAACTTCATGTAATTTTCCAAGAAAAGGATAATTGTTTCATGCTTTCTATGAATGATGAGTAATTTTTCATTTGTCCATCAAAGAAAATTTCACAAAGGGAGTTAGCATTCCACTGCCATATCAATGGATACCTTCCCCAATCCATAAAAATATAGCCTGCTTTTGGTCTTCTTTCCATGTCGTTTGAGTGTTCTCATGATCGTTTCTAATGATCCTTTCTTCCCGTGTTGGCATCAATTTTGAGAGCTATGAATAAGGTGTTGTGTATTTTTTTCACACCTACTATTCTTGTAAAGAGCTTTTAGTCCAAAATCTAGGGTGTTTCTATATGCTTTTACCTCTTCATGACTTATTTTGGAAGAATCTTATTCCAATATTTAATCTTACTTAGGATCTTCATGCATGTCAAGGTAAATCTCATGAGTCATGATCTTATTGCTAACACTTTGGCAAAATCTCTAGTAGTTCCAATGATAACTTTTTGGATAATCTTTGACTTGACTTATCAATTTTGGTCGACCATGCGACAATGGTAAAGACTTAGTTTTTATCTTTAAAAATTTTTAAGCAGTCTAGAAAGCTCACTGGCTTATCCTAGAGATTTTTGAGAGCTTCTCTACAACTCAAGATTGAGCATCCACTGATGCCTTTCAGATTCCAAAGCTAAGAATCTCTTCAAGGTCAATACACCTTTGGGTTATATCAAACTTTTGACTTGAGTATTGTTATCGATACTTAGGTGTTTCTTGGGAACCATTTGTTGTGTGATTAACTTGAAGAGGTTTTATTTTCCCATTGCCATGGGAAATTCTATTATTCAAGTACTCGAGCTTTGATCAAATCCTAGGTAATTGATAACATGAGCAAAGGACTTATGTTTTAATTCTTTGCAACTATTTAATGATCCTTGTTAGAAATTCTAGACTTTTGGATAATATTTTAAAGCTCTATTATTTGACTTGTATTCACTTTCATGTCAAATTAAAGGAAAAAATATCACCTTAGGATATGGTGTCCCCTATCATCATGAAATTGTGGCATGATCTTTCATTTATATGTGATATCTATTCCTTAATATCTTTTTTGAGCTTGGAACAAGAATTATTATCATTAATCAATCTATATTTGCTTCTTATATACTTAAAACATGTCCGTACAATCCCACTTTGGATTATTAAGTTTTACATTACAAGATTTCTTGCTTCTCTTGGTTATCTAAACAATGTATAATGAACATAAAACATTATCCTTTCACTTAAAAATTTCCTTTGAGTCTTTACTTGAAGTGATGATTAAAACATTTCAAGGATTAAGCTTTGCTACTAGTTTGTCCAACAGAAACATTTCTTCTTTTTCTTCTTCTTTAGCCATCCAAATCAAGGTATAACTTATATTTTGGTTTTTTTGAAGCTCAATTATACTTAAGATTCATCTTGGTCTCATAGACCTATGAATCATTGTATTATTATTAAGAAGATTGACATTATACTTGCCTTTCATCATTCAGAATGATCTCTTGAGTCCATATCTATCAATCTAACTCAAAGTGATACTTTGAGTTAGTGCATGCTTCCTTTCACATGATGGAAACTAATCCCTTCTTGATCTTAGCAAATGCACTTTTTTGCAAAGCATTTATGTTTGAACCTCTTTATCCTATCCAAAGATCTATTATTTGGGATTTTAAACATAGCTTGATATTGAATTGTTTTAAATATTTATCATGTAAGATATATTCTTGGATATTAAAGTATGAATAATACTTCATTGAAGGATACTTATAGGATTCCTTGGACCATTGTATCTTAACACTAGTGTTGTACTTAGATTTTCTAAATTACTAGAAGAAAACATGGAACATGGTAGCACAAGGATTGAACATTTTTAGAAAAATATAGTTTTGATTATTGGATAGAAAACATTAAGATTTATTCACTATTTTTATGATTCTAATTTCAATATTGGTGCAAAAATTACAATGACCACAGTTAAGTATTATCATGATCTCCCAATTTTCATTGTTGTAAATGCAATAAAATATCTTATTTTACATACTTGAACACTTTTCCATCCATAATTATAGATTTTGAATGATTTTTACTAAGTTTATTGCATAAAACTAATCTCACGTGCCATGATAGTGTTATTATCTATGGATTTTTTTAAGTGACGGTATGAATATGACTCATTTTTAATTATCAAAATACTATTTGAGATTCTTAAAGCTGAAATATTTTTTTTTACAACCTTAGGAGTCAAATTTCTATGTAGTTTCTTCAAGCTAAACAATACTACTATTTTTCTATGATAAGAAAAGGTCATTTGATGAGCAAATATTGAATATGCTACATGATTAAAGTTAATATGCTAGCTTTTCTATATAAAGTAGTTTATAATATTTATAGAATCTTTTAATTGATATTATACACCTTATATCATTTATTGATATTGTACATCTTATAATATTTATAGAATATTTTGATTAATATTATACACCTTATATCATTGATTGACATTATACACATTATATCATTGAGAAAAGGTTTTTTTTTAAGGATGAAATTTTATTCTCGATAGGGTGGAATATGGCTATTCAATGAAATATTAAGATGGTTAGTGTTTTGTAAGGTACGTACACAAATTATTGATTTAAAGTCATGTAGCATATTTGTATGATACTATATGATGGATTTTAAAATAAGATACCAACCATTTTAGTGTTTTTATGCATCAATATCATGTAAAAGGCTCATACATTGTATACTATATAATGGCCATCCTAAATTGTAATAAATTTTGTATTATTAAAATGATTGTTCTAATTCCCAAGAATTGTGTTGGATGCTTATATGAATTTAAATTAAAATTAGAAAAATTATTCCAATACAAGGATAATTTTTGCTATGGAGATATTTCATCCTTCTCATATGTAATTCTATCGACAAACAATTTTGTTTAACAAAATTCAATCATTTCTACATTTTGAGCTATCAAAAAATATTATTTTTGTAAAAAAAATATATTTTTTATAGAACATCTAGGTATAATTCCAAATGGGGCTTGAAGATTTTTTTCAAAATTTTATTTGATTATTATATAATTTTCTTTTAATTTGTTAGAAAAAAGGACATCATGGTGTCCTCTTTTGGTACAAAAATAGTTTTTAGGTCTTGAATTAGAATTATTGAAGTTTTATCTTTTGAGACACTTAATGGACATCTTGCCATAAGTGTTTCGCATCTTGGTATCCTTATCTTTGAAAAATATAATTACTCAAACTTCTAGCATTCTTTGGAGATTTTCCTTCAAAGAACTTCATATTGAGACCAATTTTATGGTCTTTTCATGATTCTCAAATCTTTTATAAAAAAACTTCTCATGTATAATTCCATACTTAGGTATAAACATTATACTTATCTTTTATGGACTAATACATAAAAAATCATGACTTATGACTTATTACTTTATATGACAATAATTGTTGGCAACAAAGTATGCATGAACTCTATAGAGTTTATGTTTAAACTCTTTAAGACTTGTTCATCCATGTCTTATAATGATAAGACTTGATGAACTAATCCATACCAACTTATAAGCTCAATTCAAGATTCTCTTGCTTCTAATCTCATGTTGAAGGTCTTTTTATCTTCTAAATTTTCGACTTTAATTGTATTTGAAATATCATGCATCTATTCTTGCATGCATAATTTCTTTACTTAAGTGCATGCATAGTATCTGAGTTTCACTCATGCAAATGCATGTGCTTGCATCCATTTAGAAGCATGTGCGTGCATCCATGTAGTTGCATGTGCTTGCATCCATGTAGTTGCATGTGCTTGCATGCATGCACTTTATACATCTATGTTGTGCACAAACACACTAGTTATGCTTCCCTTTATGATTATGCACATGCTTTTATGCATCTAAAAACCTTTGCCTAATGGAAGAGAACCTTGGAGTGTGTATAAAAGTAATCCTTGAACTCTCATTTGTGCATTAAAGCATTCTTTTGAAAAGAAAAAATGCACAAACATTCTTTCTTTTCTCATGCATGAAGCAGGAGGTAACTCAAATGCATCAAAGTACCCTTAGAGATTGATGTGATTTTCAATAGACTCGTGTTTGCCCCTTTTAGCTTTCATTCACTTTCAAATCTTTCTACCAAAATTGAAGTTGTATGCTATGCTTCAATGAAGGTTCTATCCATATGCATATGAAAGCAAAAGCAAACAAGTATTCAAAGCTTAATTCTAGCTCAAGCTTCTTTCATCCTCTGATCCATTGAGAAGAACCATCCTTCATAACTATGGTCACATCTTTTGATCCTTTATGTTCTAGAAATACCCGACGTTGTGCTTCTTATGCTTTCACCTCCAACTCCAAGCCTTGTTTCATCTTTTAATCTCAATCTCTCCATTCATAAATCAGGAAGAAAACATTCAAGATGCTCGAATTTTGAACAAAAGTGATGTTGGTTAGAGTATGTGAAATCCTTTGGTATATAAAAGTCAATAGAATCACTTTTGTTTGGAATATGAAGATGAAGAAGGCATGATGGAATCACATATGATTTCTATCATTATGATTCAGGTTCGATCCCTGCGAATTGTACCCAGAAAAGCATCATCCACAACTTTTATCTCACCTATCTAGGTGCCTCACAAGTTCAAATTCCCCTTCTATGTGCCTCAAGAAATGAAACCTCCCTTGACATAAAAGAAATAACAAAAAAAACAGCTAGCTCACTAGGTGCATGTTCAACTCATCAAAGTTTTGCTCTTGAGTTGCGGATTCGAATCCTCTATAGATCTTTTTTCTCTATGTGAGTGCAGAACAGATATAGAATTGGAATTATAAATTGCCAAAAATAATGGTAGAAATCGGATTTTTAATTTGTTTAGCATGTCATCCTCTAAGTTGTAAAATCATGGGTTCAAGAACAAGCTTCTATCACATGGAATCCTTTTTGGTTCTTAGAAACTTTTGAGCATTCTATTGCCTTATATCCTAGGTGAATTGCAGATCCTCAATCTTATTTCTTGAATAGATTGTCTATCAATGAAATGCCTTGTAGTAAAGATTCAATCAACCACACAAGTTGATACATCATGATCTTCAAATTGAACCATCGTGAGTCCTTGTCATTGTTGCAAACATCTCCTTCCCAAATAATTCATCTTACTCAGTTTCCATGCCATAGTTGTTTAGGGGCATGAGTTTGATTGCAAGCTTTGTACACTATCTTTTCTTCGCTTCAAACAATAGGTCTACTTTGCTTCATTGTGAATTAATAGAAACAAGATGATATGTGTTGAGGCATCACATGAACTATTGGGTTTCCTTGCTAGCTTAGCAAGCTCTCACATGCAAACTCGCAGGTTCAAAACATATGAAATGACCTCCATCAACCACTAAAGGAAACCTTACTTTAGCTATATAAGCAACTCAATTAAATCCCAAGTATCACTAGCATGCAAGGCCTTTATCTCTTTCTATGTGGCTAACTCCCACTTCTTGTGCTTACATAGCTTTATCTCTTCCTAAGTGAGAGGCTCATCCTTAACCAATAACTTAATGTAATGTACATAGGGATCCTATATGTTCACATGCCTCCTAAACTATGTGATCATCTCACCTAATGGCAAACATTTTGTAGGAATGGATCTATACCCGAAGGAATGACAATATCATCATTTATGAGCTCTTTTATGTGGCTGCAATTGACCTTCATGAGCCTCAATTTTTTGTCCAATATCATTTGGCTCAAAAGCCACTAATTCATCTTTGTAACTCACAATATTTTCTAGATTCAACACTTCTGAACTCACCACCATTGTCTATATGTAAACATTTCAACTTTGTACGCTCATAGATAGTCTCAAATGCATGGAACTTTTTTGAATGGTAAGCTTCCTCCTTGGATTTTAATAAATGAACCAACTTTCTTGGAATGATCATCAACAAAAGAAACAAAGTAAAAAGCATCCCCCATACATTTTGTGGGCATGCTATAAACATGAGTGAACAAGATCAATCATATTAGACTTATGAAATTCATTATAGTAAAATTTATTTACTTGCTTACCACATTGACATTCGTTAGAAAAGTCATGTTTTATATCTTTTGCATCAAACTTGTCAAGGTTTCCTTTTGGTTCATATAGGCCAGCCTCTTAAGCCATGATTTAATGTAAGGGTCTATTTCAGCCAAAGCAATAAACTTTTCGAACAATGCTTTTCCATTCAAGCAATGTACCCTTCTCCCTTCCACTAGCTACCAATAGTCCTTTCCAAAAGATAGTGCTATATCCATGCACATACATTTGCCATATGGACAATAAGATCACTTTTATGTTTGGTACATAATGCATAATATGCAAAAATAGCTCGCTGGCCTCATCTAAAGATGGTATGTTTGTCTATCTCTTTGTTTGTTTGTCTATCTATCAATCAAACAATCAATCAATCAATCAATCAATCAATCAATATATCTATCTATCTATCTATCTATCTATCTATCTATCTATCTATCTATCAATGAAATACTACTACATAGCAGTCACATGAAATGATACAATTGAATCCATAATTGAAGCCTATGAAAGTCCATCATTCACCAAAACCAAGGCATCAACAAGATCACCTTTAGTGATCATACATACATACACACACACACGTATTGCATATACATATACCTATTCATATTCATGTACATATACACATACACATACATATACACATATACATACACACACACATACATATTCATATACACATACACATACACACAAGCACAGGCACAGGCACTGGCACTGGCACTAGCACTGGCACCGGCACCGACACCGAGACTAGCACTGGCACTGGCAATGGCACTCACACTCGCACTCGCACTCGCACTGGCACTAGCATTCGCACTGGCACTGGCACAGATAGAGACACATGCACATGCACATACTCATGCTTATGCTCATACATATATATATATATATATATATATATATATATATATATATATATATATATATATATATATATATATATATATATATATATATATATATCTACTTAAAGAGGTTTGAAAATGACATTTGATAATATGAAGTGTTTTGTGAAAGAAGAATTTGGGAAAAACCTTGTTTTTTGGTATTATCTAAAAAAGGATTAATTCATATTGACAAGTGTCTAATGCCCTTGTAGTACAAGATAGCAATAACTTGAAGAATATGAAGCTTTGGCACAATAGATATGATCATAAAAAATGTTCATGATTTAAGGACTTTGTAAAAACATGGTATGGTTGGATCTTTGCCTCACTTAGAGATCCCTCACTGGAAATATGAGAATTTCATTCAAGAAACATAATGTGAGAATTGCATCCAAGAAAAAATATGTGAGAATTGCATTCAAGAAAAAATAGTAAGATCTAAAACATTTGTGCCACAAATCCCCTTCCATCACCTTATAGTCATAGGACCATTATGAAGCCTCTCACCTTGCCATCATCCCAACTTCAACATGTTCCTTTCACTCATAAACCTTCAGAAACCTCTGCTTATACAAAAGCTTCTAAGCGAAATCCCAAGTGGGTTTTACCTACTCTTCATGAATATGGCTTAGAAAGGCCTCTTGAGTACCAAACTCGAAGAGAAGCTTAACTTGCAAAAAGCAACAAAGAGCTGCTTATCTTTTTTATGATTGTATTGATGATTTCATTTTGAGTATTCTTACATATGAAGTAGAACCAAACAACACAAGTGAAGCTTGAAAAGATAAAGATGGGTTGAAACTACAAAAGATTAATAAAAAATTGATTGATACAACTAAAACATGAGAATTAAAAAGCCAATATATACAAAGTGGATATATAAGAGTGTGGATATATGTGAACTTCCTCCCATTAAAAATCCACTTTATACAAAGTGGGTGGATCCATTGATAAGTGCAAAGTGTGACTAGTAGTCAAAGGTTTTGCACAAAAGAAAGATATAAATTATAATGAGACTTTTGCTTCAGCCTCTCATATGACTACAATTCGACGTGTTGTTAATATATAGCTCCACATGTTTATTGAAAGATTCATCACCTTGATATTAAGACTTTTTTTACAATGATTTACATGAGGAAATGTATATTAATAAAACTCCAAGATTTAGAGGAAAGGGACAACAATACTTGGTTTGTAGATTAGTTAAAGCATTGTATGGACTCAAAGAAGCTCCTAGAGTTTGAGTCGATAAAATTTGATCAAGTGCGATCCAAAAGAAAAACCAAACTATACTACTCCTTTGAGGATTCTTGCATAGCCTAAGTGTGATTAATACAAACCACCTCCATACACTATATAGAGAACGACAACCTAAATAAAAATGACTTGAGGTACAAATGTGCACTAAATAAGCAAGACTTTGGGTGAAACATATGAGTAAAACATGCATGCCTTGATTGCTAACATTCTCTCTCATATATATATAATGAGATTGTTGATATTATGAGATAGATCTCTAACAGAGCCTTCACCGATACCATTCAAGTGAACTACGGAAACCTTCATTGCCACCATTCTTCATTATCTATATTAGTGCTGATGCTAATATTATCATCAAATGATGCAATAGTTGAAAAGTTTCTAGTACTTGCACAACCCGTAAAGAGTCGTTTGATGGACATCAAGAAGTGACGTGTGCAAGTGCTTGAATATACATACTACATAAATGAAACCCCATACAAGAATAATTTGCAAATGCACTTTTCCTTGATTACCAATTTTTTTTTTTTAATTATAATCCACATCAACCCTTAAGAAATTTTGGTTGAATTGATAGCCTATACGCATTTACTACTCCACAAATCATAAACAAGTTGAAAACCTTAAAACGATCTTCAAGGATTCAAGTTTCAGCACAACATTAAAACATATGTGAATTGGGATCCAAAAGCAAAAGTGAACAAAGTATTTCACAAAGTTCCATAATTTAATGAATTGAAATCCCATTCTCTCCCATTACCCCTTTACCACTAAATCTACAATGTCTTTCAATCCAAACACATATGTAGCACACATATGAGAACATGCAAGTAATGCTAAAAGAGTCTTAAGCTGAATAAAGATCCAAAAGCAAACCCTCCAATAGAATATGAGAGTATGAGAGTCCGTCGAGCATATAAGCATACACTATTCCCAAGTCCTCCAAGACATTCAAGAGTACAAGCATACTCTTAACTCCTCCATACTTGGCGTAGAGCAACCCCCTTCCAAGTATGTGTGAATGAGCCTCAACTCCTCCAAGAGAAGGCTTATGTAGAGCTTCCACAAATGCTTGGGCGTATCATGAGAAACAAAGCATGTCATTATATAATGATGGGGGGGTGCATTATATAATGATGGGCGGTGCTGCTTTTTGCTGAAGCATAAAAATCTGAGTGAAATTGTTTTGTCGAAAAAAGCTAATCATGCCTTGCCTAAAGCTTTTACATATATGTTGATGTGGCATGCTTAAGTGATGTGGCACAAGCTTTTAGTCTAATTTTAGGTATTGGACTGCAATTGAATGATGTGGCAAATTTTGGTCCTTTTCTATATGTCGAAGGCCATTTTTAAAGTGACTTTTACGGTTCTTGATTTTTTCCCAAAAATTGGCGTTCACATTTTCAGGGTTAAAATGACTTTTGCCAAGCAAGTATTTTTTTTTAAAAGAAGTTTGGCCGAAGCCTAATCTCCCTTGGCTCGAATTTGATTGAAAGAACAATCTACAAGAGACGGGGCATAGTACCCACGGGACCCCTCATATCCCGCATGGTACCCATGGGACCCCTAGTATCCCACAAAGCAAGGGCTAGACTGCCCAAAGGCGACACTTGGAAAAGACTACCGGAAGACAACTTATTTAAATCTGCCCGAACGCTATAAACTGGCCTAGGGCCCACAATTGTCCTACCATAGGAAGGGATTGAACCCTAACCCCCACCTCAAGAGGCGAAAGACCCAACCAAACAAACAAGTGTTATATATGGTTGGAATGCTCTCTTTAGATACTTCATGAATATGATAATTATTTCTCTATATTCCATTTTGACCGTTTACTTTTTTAAACACCTCAACCTAATTTTGACCTATGATACAAACTAATCAAAATGTTCATGAATATATACAATGATAGAGAATTCATAACTTAAAATATAAAGTTAGGTTTATACATGTCTATTTACTCATATATCTTACATAGTAAACTTTGATCATGCAAAAATATAAATGTGGCCTTGAGTAGCATGGGATAGAAAATAGAACTCCTCTTTATCACCAAGTACAAAACTTCCTTTACATGAAGGTAAGCATGTTAGAACCCATTCAAGAAAACAAAATGCATAGTACTAATTTATGATCATAAAACAGATATGGTGACAATAGAGACCTAATAGCATTAAACAATCATACTTCGTAGTTTAAAGAGCTGACTTTTAGCCAAACAACACTTCAAACCATACAATAGCTCCAGCCACTATGATTGGTTTAACGTTATTCTTTCTATGTGTAGGCCAAATGGTCACCTCAAAATCTTCAATACAAACAAACAGGGATAATCCTCTTCCACAACATAGTCTTGTTGATATTATGGTCTTCAGAATTGGTCACTTTATGTCATCTTTTCGCTATTCATAGCTCTTGGGTTCATTCTTCAAAGCTACCCTTGAAGGTACATGGAAAGCTCCAACACCAGGTGCTTCATGATTTAAGAGCATAAACAATCAGCATGCATCCTCTGTGTCTGTCATACAGGCACTACCTTTGTCAAGGTCTATAATGGCTAAAGATCTGGTACACAAAATATAAACAATAAATAGCTAGTTATAAATTCTTGTATTAGACCAAGAAGAGATCAAAGCCTGACAAAATCATTTTCTATATGTCAGCAATACATAGCAACAAAAGTTCACGAGGAAAACAACACGTAAGTCATGTAACCATACGCTTCAACAGCAACGTGATATCATACGTCATTTGTAAAGTTTTTACCACAAGTAACAAGCTCAAAGATGACTATGTTCAATGATATCATGAAAGTGACTAACACAAAGTTGCCCTACAATTGCAGTGGCAAACCATGCAAGTTATAATTGTGCGCATTAAGGCCATAGGTCCACTCTTATATGACTAAAATCACAAGCATAGCCAAGAGTCTTAAAATAATAGCTCCTGTAATCTGAACAACTGAATAATACAGAAAACATTATAACAAAAAGGGAAGATGGTCAGTTAGTTTGTTGAAGGTGATGCAACAGTGCAAGTTTCATAGTTGAAGGTGTAAAGCCTGCAGGATTAAAGAAATTATGACTTAATCATGATATTGCACTTGTGATGCAACAGTGCAAGTTTCATAGTTGAAGGTGAAAGCCTGCAGGATTGAAGAAAATATGACTTGATCGTGTATTGCATTTTCAGATTCAATATTACTCAAAGCTATGTTTCCCATACAGAAGATAACAATCATATGTTATTGAACTGAGTCACCACCTCAAGTTAATCCATAAATAGGACCTTTGAGCTTTTCATTCCTCGTATGAGTTGCAACTGTTGGCCCTTGGTGGAGTCACCCACACATTTGTACACTGTTGGTATGGTGGTATGGGATGCCATGCCTTTGAGGTGATGGCCACCATTATACAATGTAGCTCCAGTCACCCAGGCCCAGGAGAAGGTGGTTGTGGATCCTATGACTTGAGAGGTGAGTGATGAGTCTAATGTCCACCCTTCTAAGTTTGTGGATATGGCTTGTGTTTTGTGATTTGTCTTATTAGACGATCTCGGAAGAGCACCAGCGAGGCGCTAACATTGGTATCAGAGCATCTCCATTCTCGTGGAATGAGGTGCGAACATTGGTATCAGAGCTTATGGAACTGGGCTGGCTCAGCATGACAGGTCCTTCACGTATGTTCCCCCTCCTCTTGCTTGTTGGCTGCCCATGAAGGAGGTGGAGAAGGGGCTCGTGGTGGAGAAGACGACCACAAAGCCAGTAAGAAGGCCAGGCTGGAAATTGTCTTAAGGCTCATGGTGGCTGCAGTGTACACCAAAATCTCTACATGTGCCTTGGTCTTAAGGACAATGACCTGTGGAGCTGGAATCCTTCTTGTTTTGGTTGTACCCCAAGAGAGAAGACGTGAAGAGAACATTTTTGGTGTTTTAGGTACACTTAAGAGCAGTCTTGGCTTCCCTTTACGCAGAGGATGCCAGCCCAAAATCAGTTCGGCCACCCAAGAGGAGCCAACAGCACTACAGGTTGAGGAATTTTTTTTTCGAATAAACCCCATGGGGGGCAGTGAAAATGGATTGTCTGTTCTCAAGCCCTGTTGAGCCATGGGAATGTTTTTTCTCATGTCAAACATCCGAATGAGGCACAACATATATATACAGGGCAGCAGGAGGGATGCCAACCACCTCCTGGAGGGCTGCCACATAATGTATGGGTGAATACCCCTTGAAAAGGTAGATAGCCAAGTCCACAGCAGCCAGCTGCCCTAAGCTATAAAGAGCAACAGCATTTTCTTGGTCCTGCAGCGATAAAGAGCAACAGCCTTTTCTTAGCCTTGCAGCCCAAGCAAAGGCAGGTCTGGACCTGCCTTGGAGAACAATCCAATGAACATGCCCCAAGCTGTAGCTGAACAGCTCGAAATTTTAGAGGTTAATATATTGAATATTCTACTTCAGGATATTATGGGTGGCTGGAAATTTTTCAGCAGATAATAATTAAAAAATTAAATGCCCATGCCAAAAATGTCAGCAACGAGTTTTGGGAGGTAACTGGGGCAGCAAATAATAGAATTTCTAAATCCCTATATTGCAGTGAATGTTTCCCAATTTTAGAAAATCTCTTAAATTCAGCAGAGATTCTTGAATTTCAAAAGAATTTCCTAAAATTAAGAGTTCCTAGCACCTACAATCTGGGAAGGTTCCTAAAATTTAGATGAGGTTTCTAATTTTTAGGAACATGTGGCTATTCAGTAGTGCAAGTACCTAGAGAGTAGGGGATGCAAAAAGGACTCCTTTTTGGAACAGGAATTTCCAGCACATTGAGATTCACCTCCCCATGTAAAGCATGGCACAAAGGGCAAACCAGCCTCGCGAGCATATATTTCCTTCCACAACTTAGTTCGAGAAATCCATGTCAATTTTTGGAATCGAGATCCCATGGGTGTCCTAAGGAGATCCCCAAGCCAAGTCCGGCTATCCAGATATTCCCCAAAGAGGCGCCCCCGATCCCCCTGAAGTAGGCTGCCAGTGGAGGAATATGGAACTACCTCTGCATCACAGCCACAGCAACAAGAGTTGACCGCACACCCTTCCCACGGATCATCTGCATCCCAGTCGTGACGACCGATTTGAGGGATCCAAACAAGTTCTGTCCATGGACCCCCATCAATTCCGCACCAAAAGTTATCACAACGACTACCAAGCTCTTCAACACCACCATCCACATCCACACTGGGAAAGAACGATTACATAACAAGTGCTGGCAGGCAAAAAGACTCTTCGACAGATCAATTCCACCCTTAATGATCAATTTGACGGAGAATTTGAAGTCAACCGCAGGTATGTATACTTCTCCCAAACGAGAATAAGCTCTCCATTTGGCAGCAAGGCATACATTTCTTCACCCCAAAATCCATTCCCCAAAGTCGAGCCAACTCACTAACCATATCCTCTGCTGGGTTGTCTGCAAATACCACTATATCATCTGCAAAGAGTGAACCTTTCGATTGATTGATATCGGGTACATCAAGCCCCCAAGAGTCACCCCCATGATCTAACAAATCGTTGATATAAACGTTGAATAGCACGGGAGATCCCAGGCAACCTTGGCGAACACTTCGCAGCACCAAGATGGCCCCGCTAAAGGGGGCCCTCCACCCCCATGATCTAACAAATCATTAATATAAATGTTGAATAGCATGGGAGCTCCCCGACACCCTTGGCAAACACTACAGAGCACCAAGACAAGCCTGCTAAAGGGGCCCCTCCACACGAACCTTGACCTTCAAAGACTCATACAGAGCATGGAAAAATTTTAACGCTCGATCCGTTAGGCCGATTGCTTCAAGTTTAAGGAACAACGCTTGATGCAGCACAGTGTCGTGACTTTTTGAAGTCAATCTACATTGCGTACGTAGAAAGCTTATGAGCAGCCCTTTGAAGCACCACTTCTTGCATGCATATGACTTGCCCCACACACTCACAATGTGTGCGAAATCTAGCTTGGCCTCGATTGAAAAATTTACGAGCCTCAAGAGCATGGTAAGCCTCTTCACTAGCACAGAGACCAAGATTTTAAGAGCAACAGAGCTCAAGAAAATCCCTCGATAATTGTCAACTCATGTGAGATCCCCCTTCATAGGAATGGAGACCATGACCCAATTGCCGTAAACTCTGTAATCACCCCTCCAAACATATTTTCGAACAAATTGAAAGGCCTCGTGAAGCGAGGTGTTAAGAAAGGAAGAGTGAGACCGATGATCCTTATCATGAAGGAGAATCTTAAAAAGTTCTTGTGAAAGCCCATTGCCGCCCATAGCTTGATATCTCTTAAGTTTCTGACAATCAAGTCGAACTTCAAACCATTGTATTGGTTGGTTCATTCTGGTAAGCCTCGACCAAACCCTAACAAGATGTCTAGTCTACAAGAAAATAACAGCACAGCGGAATAGACCAGTAGACAAAGTTGAGAGAAAAACACAGACAAAGAATGACGAAGATTGAGAGATAGAGAACTCAAATTCTCAAATTGCCAAGCGTAATGCAATTACAACGATGGCGCTCTCCACCCGTGCGCTCCCAATGTGGAGCTTAGATGGCAATCTAGACAGACTCTAGATGAAGGGCTTGCTAGTGCACAATGCTATGTAAAGCTCAACCTGGGCCATGCTTATATAGCTTTTACAAGGGGAGTCGGTATAAATAAACATAGTTGGGAGATACACAATAGTCAGCAAAATATACAATCAAACAATATCTCCATGACAAGAAGTCCTACCGTCTCGGTCCGTAGGTCCCCCGAACCCCACAGACGGGGGCAAGTCCCCCTCTGCACTCCCCCCATTAAGGTTCTATGGGGAAACCGTGCGATGCCATAGGGCCTTTATTTTCACCTTGAATGGCAACCGAATACCCCGGAAGTTTATGTCCTACCTAACCTAATGGCTAGGCTCACAAAGATCATCTATAAACATCAAGGGTCACACATAGACCTCATCTAACTTAGAATTTCGGGTTCCACAAATGCCCGAGCTCTCACAATGGCTTCTCCTCATAATAGGAGCCTTACAACTTAGAGCACCATGAATCATTTGTGGTCACTTGAGGGTGGAGTATTGAGCATATCTAACACGCCCCTCAATGTCCAGACTCCACCTTGCAGTGAACTACCTCCTTGGTCCAATCCCAAGCTTTGGAAAGTGTCAAAGAAGTTGCTCTTCCAAGAGCCTTGGTGAAGATGCCTGCTCCATTTTCTTCAGTTGGACAATAGCTTATCTCCACAACCCCATCCTCAATCAACTCACACACATAGTGATACTCGATTTCTATGTGCTTGGTACGTGCATGGAAAACAAGATTCTTGGTTGTCACACTTCAACTCTATAGCCTCCTTTCCTTGTATTCCTATGTGCCATAGGATCCTCATCAACCATACTGCTCCACATGATGCAACACATGCAGCTTTGTGCTCAGCTTTAGTATAAGATAATGCTACAGTTGGTTGCTTCTTTCTTATCCAAGAGAAAATCCTTGATCCTAAAGAAAAGCAATATCCAAAAACTGATTTTCTGGTATCAATATCTCCAGCTTAATCTGAGTCACAGTATCAAACCAGAGATGATCCTTCTTCGTGAAGAATACCATAATCAGTGGTTCCTTTCACATACCTGAGTATCTGCCTGCTTGCCTTCCAATGAGGTTGGCAAAAGCTTATTAGAGAACATGCTTACTACTCCAACAGCATAAGAGATATCTGATCTGCTATTGCACAAGTAGATGAGACTTCCAACTAATTTCCTATATCTTCCAATATCCGGAGGTGAAGTATCTTCAATAGATAATTTTGTGTTGACCTTCATAGGTGTAGAAATTTCCTTGCAATCCTTCAATATGTGTCTTTCATACTTTTGTTGAGAGATGAAAATCTTCCATGGTTCTTGCCAAACTTCAAGGCCTAAGCAATAATGCATTAAGCCATGTGAGACTAGCCAACGTGTATGTGCAACCACAGCTAGTACTACTCGGATAGTATTCATCCTTGAAGTCGAGGCAAATGATTCACAAAAGTCAATGCCTTCAACTTGTGAGCAGCCCTGTGCAAAAGTATTGCTTTGTACTTTTCCAGAGTACCATCAGCCTTGTACTTTAGCTTCCAGACCCACTTGGTGCCAACAAGGTGTTACAGAACATTTGGTACGACACGTACGCATCCATACATGGTGTCGTACCATATGCCAAGATATGGAACATTAAAGAATGTTACCAATATATATATATATATATATATATATATATATATATATATATATATATATATATATATATATATATATATATATATATATATATATATATATATATATATATATATATATATATATATATATATATATATATATAGTTCCTTTGCTTGTTCTTGAATGAGATAAGCCATCACGGCTTTGTTTACAATATGGGCGCTTTCCCGTCTCTGTTCCTCTATTCTCTATGATCGTCTCAGTCCATCTGCAACCTATTTTAGTGATTGTGGATGGGATTTGCAGAATCATAGAGCTTCCTCACCCAATGTGGCAATGGCTTTTCCACTTGGGTGACGAAAGTTTGGTGACTTTCAGACTCATCATCTGAAGATGATGCTTTTTCTCTTGTGTAGAAGGGATGGCTCTTGGGCCAGGTTCATAGTGGATTGCCCCTTCACCGGATGATAAAGGGTAAGCTCTCTTTCCCTCCTCCACTACACGTGGCTTCTCCTCCTTAAACAACACATTGCGAATCTCTATGATCTTCTTAGCCGCAAGGTCATAAAGCTTATAAGCCTTCTTATCTTCGTTGTACCCTAAGAAGATGCATTTGATGCTTTCTGGTTGAAGCTTGTTTCTCTCCCTATCTGGAACATGTACATAGCATTCACTTCCAAATACTTTGAAATGGAAAACAGAAAGCTTTTTACACTGTAGGCTTCTTGTGGAGTCTTTCCATCAAGTTCCTTGGTGTAGCTTCGATTCAAGATGTAGACAGGAGTATTGACAGCCTCTTCACACAATTGATTAGGCAAACACTTTCCCTTCAACATGCACCTTGCCATCTCCATGATGGTTCGATTCCGATGTCCTGCAACACCGTTCTGTTGAGGGCTACGTGCCACTGTGAGTTGATGCTTGATTCCTTTACTCTTGCAAAAATCTTCAAACTCTGTTCATGTGAACTCACCACCGCCGTCTGTCTTGATTTTCTTCATCTACTTCCCTGTTTCAGTTTCAACAAGTGGAAGCCATTCTTTAAACTTACCAAAAGCTTGAGCCTTATCGCAAAGGAAGTACACCCACATCTTCCTGCTATAGTCATGGACAAGTAACATGAAGTAGGAAGATACGCCCAAGGCCTGTGTAGGCATTTTCCGACACAAGTCAGCATGCACCAACTCTAGAGGATAGCTTGCCCTATTCTTGCTTTCTTGTGGAAATACCTTCCTTTGTTGCTTGCCCATCATGCAAGCTTAACATGGTTCCTTCATTTCCGTAATCGATGGTAAGTGTGCAACCATACCCTTGCAATGCATCTCCTTCAGTAGAGGGTATCCGATATGGCCAAATCTCTCATGCCATAGCTTACTTGTGCCCGTAAGAGCACACAACTCATACAAATTGTTCCTCCTTATGCCAATCCCAACAATGTTGTTGTTATTGTTCATAATCTTAGCTCCTATCTTATTGAAAGATACTTGATGACCTTGATCAGTTATAGCAGCTACTGAAAGTAGATTTCGTTTGATTTGTGGAACATACAACACATTTGAAAGCTTTCTGACATCCCCATTAGAGTTAATGAAAGACACCATACCTTCATCCTCTGTAGGACACCTTGCATTGTTGCCTACCTTTACTATGATGGATTCCTTTAGAGGTTGTAAGGAACTATAAAGGTCTTTTTTGCTTGTCATGTGACGAGACTCACCATTGTCCAACACTCATGAGTCATCCATTCCTTAATCTTGAGCCGCGCATACCTCCCCTATCATAAAAAATAACCCAAGCTTTGTTTCTGCTCTATTGGCAGACTCCTTGCCCTTGCCACCTTTTGAAGAGCCATTCTTCTCTTTTGTCTTCTTGATGCGACAGTCTTGGATTCTGTGTCCTTTGTTCTTGCAATGGAAACACTCTCCCTTGAACTTTTTTTTGTCGTTCTTCTTTTTGTCTCCATCTTTTGAAGAGTCCACTTTGCCTCCTTTGGCGTTTGTTGTGAATGCAACATCTCCTTTGCTTCCACCACTCCTTGCCTTGAACCGAAGTTGCTCCTCCATGAGTAAGGCACTGAATTCTTCAAAAGTTAGTGGTTGAGGTCTGATTTGAGTATTAAGAGGAGTTACCAAACCATCAAACTTAGGTGGACAGATTTGAAGACAACGTCGAGCTAGCTCCTCACTTGACTTTTGTACACGTGCTCCCACCATTTGATCTCATAGATTCTTTATGCGAGTGATAAACACCTCTGCAATCTCCCCTTCAACAAACCTTTCTACTGCTAGCTCATTCTCCAAGTTCTGAATCCGTGTCTCATTACGAGTTTCATATTGATTTCTCAATATGTTCCATGCTTCACATGCCTTGGTAGTATTGTTGAATGGGAGTCACAACACTATCAGTAGTACTTGTAACTATAGCAAAGAGTGCATCTGTGTTTCTACGTTTCCAAGCACGTAGAAGATCAACGTCACAAGGAATCATTCGACCACGATTATTTGGATCAGGTGTTTCTTGGGGCTCATGTTCAGTCCCAAGAACAATCTCTAGAAGCTCATATGAAACAAGGATAGAAGTGATTTTAAACTTCCAAAGGGTGTAGCTCGTACCATCAAGTTTACCTTCCATGAAGGCTGATGATCATATCCGCAATGTTGGGATGACCGGCATCATTGCTTCTCGTGTCTGTGCTCCACCTACTCCTGTTGACGAATCGCCTTGAATCCCAGTTGTAGATGATGATGTACCACTTGATATCTTCTCTCTCCTGTCGTGATGTTGAAGAATCACTCACGAATTTGACATACAGACAGACATAAAGACAAAGAAAGATAAAGAGAAGCAGAATCAAAGTATTCAGAAAATCAAAGCCTTAGTGAAGGGACAAATTCACGACCGTAATGTTCAGCGTAGAAACTTCCAGAATTAAAGTTTGTTAGAGTTTGTTACACCGAATCAAAACTGTATATAAAGAGAGACGAGAATAGGAAAAAGAGCGCGAGCATGAGCGAGCACGAGTGTGCGTGAGAAGAGCGCGTACTGAAATCAAGAATAGGTTTATAAGACGCCAGAGATCGCGTATGTAAAGATGAATAACAGAAACCTGAAATGTCAGGCATTCATCTGAGAGAGATGGTAAGAAGAAACTACTCAGTGTAGGAGAGTTTCCATAGCTTGAGCAAGAAGAGGCCAAGCTAGTTTTTGTACTCATCTTCTCTAATAGAAAACACATGTTCATGTGGAAGCTTGCGCGCATTCTTCGTATGTGAAGAAATCTGAGTATTTTCTTGTTACGGTATAAAGTTAGTTAACAGTTGCAGTTTTCTCAGTAAACGAATGTTTCGGTCAATTACAATCTTCTCAATAAACGTGTTTTCCGGTAGAACAACGAAGTATATCTCGCAGAATAAATTAAAAGCTGTGTATGAGAGATAGCTTATCTTATAGCTAAACATCTCTACTATCAGTTCATCAAAGATTTCGGTGAAATGGATATGTACACACAGTACAAAGTCTGACCAGAAAGAGTTCATTCAGTGAAGGAAGTTCACGCATCACTTCCTTACTTCTTGTATATTCACTTGAAGTGATTACAAATAGAATTGCAATTGATTCCGGTAAGATTCCGGTATAATTACGGTGACAGTCTGTTGACAGTACGGTGAAGTTCCAGTGAATTTTTCAGTAAATTCAAAACGCAGTCTTATATGTTGAGTGACAGTAACTTTGCATAGCTACTGCTGATTATAGAGGTGTTCTAATTTTCACTCTAGCTTAGCCACCCTACGGTGACGCAACGAATTCCGCAGGCTTGACAAGGTTCGGGCCTTTGCCGTGTCGTCTTCAACAAGTGGTATCAGAGCAGGCTAACCACCACAAGTGGTTTCAGAGCCAAAAAGATTCTGAAGAGCAGAAAGATTCTCAAAGAGCAAACGGAAGTGAAGACACAAGAGAAGTCAAAGAACTTTCATAAAGAAAGGTGAAAGCTGAAGAGATCAACAGCAAACGGTATCAAGAAGTATTCCGAAGTCATTTTCAAGGTAAAGGTTTACAAATGGTAAAATTCTTAACGATACACTCACCAGAAGAAACAGAAACAAGAAGATTACGGAAGATCATGTTTCAATTGACAAATTGGACAAAGATAATTATCCCGCATGGGTAATGCGCATGGAAGCCTTACTTATGAGTAAGGACTTAATGATGTATGTGACCGGAGAAGAAAAGAACCCGACTTTCGAAGATGATAGTCAACAGGAAAAAGAAGAATTAGAAGCCTTGAAGCTGTGGCAGAAGAAAGATGCAACGGCAAGAGCTTACATTTATAATACCGTTACAGACAATCTACTACCGCACATTAGGGGTCTGGAGAAAGCGGAGGACATATGGAGTGCGTTGGAAGATCATTTCCAAAATACTACGAAAGCTAGGAAGGCTAGCTTATGGTCCGAATTCACAACGTTCAAAAAGAAGTCGAATCAAAGCATTAGTGACTACGTTACTAAAATGAAGGATCTAGCATATAGTCTTGGATCCATAAATGAAGATGTCGAAGATCACAAATTGATAGCGCAAGTGCTCACAGGTTTTAGAGGAGATGAAAGGTGGAAACCTTTCGTACTCTCAACTCAACTTTCTTTAAATCATTTTGTACCATATTTAAATCAGTTGCTTGGTTTGATGCTCACATATGAGCAAGACCTGAAAAGAGATGGCGATAAAGGACAAAGTTCTGCAATGTACATGAAGAACAAGAAGAAAGGAGATAAAGGCAAGTCAAAAGATGAAGAAGAGTTGAGTTCTCAGGCTTATTATGCAAGAGGTAAAGGCACCGGCAGAGGAAGAGCAAGAGGCTTTGGAAGAGGAAGAGGTAGTCAGAATATCAACAAGAAGGCTTGCTGGATTTGTGGATTTAAGTAATCATCTGGCTCATGATTGTTGGCACAATCAACAAGGATCAAATCAAAATCAGAACAGTAATAGCAGAGGCAGAAGCGGAAGATATCAGAGTAATTTTCAAAGAGGTAGACAGAATCAAAGAGGAGGCTATGGTAGAGGTGGAGCAAGAAGTTGGGGACAGAATCAATCCTACAACACCACCTGCAACAACTACGCAAATGACACACAGAATGAAAGTCATACATCATTGATGATGAACTCAATCGGCACATCAGATAACGAAGATCTAAAGGTATTTTACATTGATTTTGGATGTTCTAATCATTTGTCAGGAAATATAGAACTGATGTCAGAATTGGAAAAGGGTAGTTCCAGTCATACTGTTCAAACAGGTGACAATACGAGACATAGTGTACATTCAATTGGAAAAGTGAAATGTAAGTGTGGAGCAGATTTGCTAACCAATGTTTTGTATGTTCCGACAATACCTAAAAATTTGATTAGTGTGGGACAGATAATTGAGAAAGGTTTTCGAGTCTTACAAATAAAGGAGTATTTGTAGAAGATCCTGAGAATGGATATAACCAGATCGTCTCTGGTAAGAAGGAAGGTAGACTCTTTACTTTAAGAGTACCAAGGGAACATTGGTCAAGCATTGCTCACACATGGTGAAAAGGTGATTACAGAACTTGATCTCTGGCATAAGAGATTAGGTCATTTTAATGAAAGAGGAATAAAAACTATGATTTCAAATCAGTCAGTACTGGATTACCGAATGTACAGAACCAACATATGATTCATAAGTGCGAAGCATGTCAGATGGGAAAAGCCCACAGGTTACCGTTCCAAAAGAAAGGATTCAAACATGACGAAGTACTTGAACTCATTCATACAGATGTATGGGGTCCAACAAAAGAAGGATCAATCAGTGGCTCAAGGTATTATGTTTTATTCATTGATGATGCTACAAGATAGATAACGTTATATGTTTTGAAGGAAAGATCAGAAGTATTTGAAACCTTCAAGCATTTTCATGCATATGCTGAAAGACTCACAGGTCAAAAGCTTAAGAGACTGAGGTCTGATGGAGGGGGAGAATACTTCTCCCGATAGTTCAATGATTATCTTTGGAATGTAGGTATTAAGAGAGAAATAACATGCAGGTATATACCACAACAAAATGGTGTAGCAGAAAGAAGGAACCGAACTCTAGTTGAGTTTGCACGAGCTATGCTAAAGGAAAAGGACTTTCCAAATTATCTTTGGGCTGAAGCTGTAAATACAGCTACATACTTGGTAAACAGATTACCGTGTACAACTTTAGATGGAATGACCCCTTATGAAGCTTGGTGGGAAAAGAAACCAACACTTGATCATTGCAAGGTGTTTGGATCAGTAGCTTATGCTTATGTACCATCACAACTCAAACATAAGCTTGAACCAAAAGCAGAGAAATATATGTTCGTCGGATATGATGAAAAGAAGATGGGTTACAGGTTATGGAGTCCTCTAACAAAACAGTTTACTGTTTCCAGAGATGTTACATTTGATGAACAGAAAAGTTGGTATGGAGATCAAAGTCATAGAACTGAAGAATTTGAAGAAGAGGTAAGAAGAAAAGAGAAAGGGAAATCAATTGTGCAGGTGAACACAGATGAAGAATATATGCAAGCAAGTACGTCCAGAAATGGATTAACAAGAAGGAATGAAGAAATTCCTATATTTGATGAAGAAGTGTATTCAGACACTTATGAAGAGTGTGAACCAAGAAGGTCAAGCAGGACTAGAAGACAACCAGAAAGGTATTCTTATGATACTTCGTACATAACTCAGAAAAATTATGCATATATGGTCAAAGATGATGAAGAACCTCAGAACTATGATGAAGCTAAAGGCAAAAAGCATTGGGAAGAAGCAATGGAAGAAGAGTTCAACGCACTGGAAGAGAACAAGACATCGGAGCTTGTTCCTAAACCAAATGGTAAGAAAGTGATTGGAAATAAATGGGTTTTCAAAGTTAAGAAACTTGCATATGGAAGGATAGCCAGATACAAAGCTAGACTGGTTATCAAGGGCTATGCTCAGACGCATGGCATAGATTATGATGAGACGTTTAGTCCGGTGGCAAGGATGTCAACCATAAGGACAGTGATTGCTATAGCAACATCAAAAGGATGGAAGCTAAGTCAGCTAGATATAAAGAATGCATTTCTGAATGGATATATATCAGATGAAGTCTACATGGAACAACCTGAAGGGTTTGTAAGTTCAAGATACCCAAATTCTGTTTGCAGATTAAGAAAAGCACTTTATGGACTGAAGCAAGCTCCAAGAGCTTGGAATTACAGACTTGTGAAATATCTCAATGAACTTGGATACCAAAGTTCGAAGGCAGATGCAAGTCTACTCATCAAAAGAACAGAAGAAGGTATGATCTACATTTGTATTTATGTAGATGACATTATAATCACAGGTACGTCAGATGAAAAAATTAAAGAAGTAAAGAGATTGCTTGAAAAGGAGTTTAAGATCAGTGATCTAGGAAAGTTATCATACTTTCTTGGAATGGAAATTACATACACAGATCATGGTGTATATGTTTCGCAAGAAAGATATCTCCTAAACTTACTGAAGAAGTTTAATATGGAGAACTGCAGAGAAGCTTCAACACCACTTGAAGTAAATCATAAACTCAGCAAATATAGTGGTGCAGAGTTTAAAGATATGAGAAAGTATCAGTAGTTAGTGGGAAGCCTAATTTATGCTACGCTAACGAGACCGGATCTTAGTTATGCAGTGGGAGTTCTCTCACAGTTCATGCATTGTCCGAAGGATCAACATTGGGTTGCAGGACAAAGAGTTCTTAGATACATCAAAAGAACTATAAAGGAAGGATTATATTATCCTTTTACGTTAGATTTAAAGTTGAGAGCATTCAGTGACTCAGACTGGGCAGGAAGTCAAGATGACAGAAGATCAACACATGGGTATATGATATACCTAGCAAATAAGCTAGTGAGCTGGTGTTCGAAGAAACAACACACAGTGGCTTTATCGTCAACAGAAGTCGAATATAAAGGACTTGTAGATGCAGCCAAAGAAGTGATATGGATGCAGACCTTGTTCAAAAGCATGGGTATTGATCAAGGTATACCTATCATACATGGAGATAATATGAGCTCGTTGTATCTTGCAGCAAATCCAGTATTTCATGCAAGAACAAAGCACATAGAGATTCAGTATCATTTCCTGAGGGAAAAGGTAATGGAGAAGGAGATAGAAATAGTATACACTCCAACAAAAGATCAGATTGAAGATATTTTGACAAAGAGCTTGGATGGAACAAAGACAAACATATTCAAAGAAATGGAAGGTATAAAAGAAGGAAAAAAATATGAAAGACAGGAAGAGTCAAATTAGTGATTGAGGGGGATCTGTTGAAGAATCACTCACGAAATTGACATACAGACAGACATAAAGACAAAGAAAGATAAAGAGAAGAAGAATCAAAGTATTCAGAAAATCAAAGCCTTAGTGAAGGGACAAATTCACGACCGTAATGTACAGCGTAGAAACTTCCAAAATTAAAGTTTGTTAGAGTTTGTTACACCGGATCAAAACTATATATAAAGAGAGACGAGAACAGGAAAAAGAGCGCGAGCATGAGCAAGCACGAGTGTGTGTGAGAAGAGCGCGTAGTGAAATCAAGAATAGGTTATAAGACGCCAGAGATCGCGTATGTAAAGATGAATAACAGAAACCTGAAATGTCAGGCATTCATCTGAGAGAGATGGTAAGAAGAAACTACTCAGTGTAGGAGAGTTTCCATAGCTTGAGCAAGAAGAGGCCAAGCTAGTTTTTGTACTCATCTTCTCTAATAGAAAACACATGTTCATGTGGAAGCTTGCGCGCATTCTTCGTATGTGAAGAAATCTGAATATTTTCTTGTTACAGTATAAAGTTAGTTAACAGTTGCAGTTTTCTCAGTAAACGAATGTTTCGGTCAGTTACAGTCTTCTCAGTAAACGTGTTTTCCGGTAGAACAACGAAGTATATCTCGCAGAATAAATTAAAAGCTGTGTATGAGAGATAGCTTATCTTATAGCTAGACCTCTCAACTATCAGTTCATCAAAGATTTCGATGAAATGGATATGTACACACAGTACAAAGTCTGACCAGAAAGAGTTCATTCAGTGAAGGAAGTTCACGCATCACTTCCTTACTTCTTGTATATTCACTTGAAGTGATTACAAATAGAATTGTGTTTGATTCCGATAAGATTCCGGTATAATTACGGTGACAGTCCGGTGAAGTTCCAGTGAATTTTTCAGTAAATTCAAAACGCAGTCTTATATGTTGAGTGACAATAACTTTGCAGAGCTACTGCTGATTATAGAGGTGTTCTAATTTTCACTCTAGCTTAGCACCCTACAGTGACGCGGCGAATTCCGCAGGCTTGACAAGGTTCGGGCCTTTGCAGTGTCGTCTTCAACAGTTGAAACCTCTGCATTTTTGCTTTTGCACCACTCAGAGTCTCCTGAGCTCTGATACCATGCAAGAAAATAATAGCACAGAAGAATAGACCAGTAGACAGAGTTGAGAGAAAAATGCGGACAAAGATAGACACAAATTGAGAGATAGAGAACTCAAATTCTCAGATTGCCAAATGTTATGCAGTTATAACGATGGTGCTCTCCACTCGTGCTCTCCCAATGGGGAGCTTAGATTGTGATCTAGATATACTCTTGATGAAAGGCTTGCTAGTGCGCAATGCAATGTAAAGCTCAACTTGGGCCATGCTTATATAGCTTTTACAAAGGGAGTCGGTATAGATAAACGTAGTCAGGAGATACACAATCATCAAAAAATATACAAACCGATAATATCTCCACAACAAGAAGTCCTACTGTATCGGCCCTACGAGCTTTTTTGTCTTTTTTTGGGGGGGAGGGATAGATAGGCTCCCCAAACCCCGCAAAAGGGGACAAGTCCCCCTCTACACTCCCCCATCAAGGTTCTATGGGGAAACCACACGACACCACAGAGCCTTTATTTTTGCCTTGAATGGCAACCCAATGGCCAAGAAGTTTATGCCCTACCTAACCTAATGCCTAGGTTCACAAAGATCATCTATAACCATCAACGCTCACACATAGACCTCATCTAACTTAGAAGTTAGGGTTTCACGATGTCCGAGCTCTCACAATGGCTTCTCCTCATAATGGGGGCCTTACAACTTAGAGCCCCATGGATCATTTGTGGTCACTTGAGGATGGAGTATTGAGCCAATCTCTGCCCGTAGCTCGATATCTCTTAAGTTTTTGACAAATAACAATCGAGTCGAGCTTCAAACCATTGTATTGGTTGGTTAACTCTGGTGAGCCTCGACCAAACCCTAACAAGATGTCTAGTCCACCTATCAGCGTTTTGGCTCCTCCCATCAAGGTCAACGAAGATACCCTCATAATATTCCTTCCAAATACAAAGTTGTTCAGCGAGATCCACCACAAGTTCCCTACATTTATTTCGAAAAGGTTGATTGGAAGGGTAAGCTCTTCCCCTTCCACAGACGGCTTTCAAAAGATGAAAGAATTTCTTAGGCTACCCCCGCTAAGGGGGTCTTTGATCTTTTTCACCATAAGTTCCATGACCCCGCGGCCATTTCCTTTACTCCACATCGGACCCTCTCACACGCCCACTCGTATTCACCCAAAAGCGAAAACCGTTCAAGAGACGAAGAATCACTTCGTCTCAGCGCATTCCACAACCAAATATGAGAGTTGATAAGCTGACAAACTTTGGGGTCGAATAGGAAACCAAGCCCACGACGAGGAGAGGGCCGTTTATTGATGGCCCCAATGTCAACATCCAAATTCTTTGCGATTTTCGCAAAATTTCATCAATTTTCTCCTCTACCTCCTCATGCAATCCCTTGAGGACCTTCCACCTATTAGACATTAGGAAGGTCCGACTATGAGGCTCCAACCGACTCGCATTTATCCCAACTGCAAGACTAGCATTAGGTGGGGTTGCCCCCACAACCTCCAAGTTCACATTACACAAAAGAGGCCAGTAGTCTAATAAATCTACTGAACATCGCACCCATGGTTGATGCGATTCGCGAACCTTACCCTTGAAAGGATCCATTCGGTTCGGTTCAAATCGAACCTTATGAGTAGAAACGGTTCTCTAACAATATTCGGTAGTAGGTACAATGGAACCAAATCAATTCAGTTCGGTTTGTCCGTAAGATTCAATTTGATGCATTGTTTTTGATTCATTGATAAATTGCACACTTAACCTTGAGGGTACTTTGGATCATGTGCATATGCCATCTTGTATTGTCGTTAGCTGCCCGCACCTTTCCAAAGATAAAAGCATTTCTTGAGCATGTTTCGCCACACACACATGTCAAGAGTCACACAAACGTGCCATCAACTACAATGCACACACACACACACATGTGACATGTCACACACATACGTGTCATAGACACATGTGACTTGTCACACACACTCACAAGTCACACACACGTATCATACATGATTGATGTTACACACACATAGTCAGTGGTCACACATGTCACACACATCATAAATGTCACGTATGTGACATATTACATACCCATGCCACTGGTCATTGGTCACACACACACATAGAGTGACAAATGATGTTAAGAGCTGCCATTCAGACACACATACACATGTACCATACATCACACACGGAAGACATGTTTGACACACATGGCATACACAGCGAGTGAGAGATGATATCAACAATAGTCGATCACACATTGCAGGTACCACAAAAGCATGACTTGAATTTTTTACCGAATGTGCATAGTGGAAAGCAGCGTTTTAGCAACGACAACGGCAACGGGTTAACAACGAGAGTAACGTTTGGAGCTAGGCATTGCGATAAAGTTATTTATTTTTCAGAACTTATATATATATATATATATATATATATATATATATATATATATATATATATATATATATATATATATATTAATTATAAATAGGTATTTTGGGTCCTATGATATACAATAAAATGGGATATGACTATATATACCATAAAATACTCTATATATATATATATATATATATATATATATATATATATATATATATATATATATATATATATATATATATATATATATATATATATATATACACACACACACACACACACATACTCACACAAAGAGAGAGAATCACTATGGCAAATCATACGAGATCATGGAATAAATCATAAGTGGCAAATTATAAATATAAAGTCACAAGTGCCATCACAATAGTAAATACCATAGTGGAAAGCAACGTTACCTATCATTTCCAAAATATTAATCTATTTCAAGATGATAAGGCCCAACATCATATATAAATGAATCTTTTCTCTTCTAAAGCTTTTTGTGTCTTACTTATTCTTCACATTTTTTGAAGATTTGGAATAAAGTTAAAGATATTTTTTTATCCCTACTGAAAGAAATATATTTTTTGGTATTTTTTTGTTTAAAAAAAAAAATGAATGCAAAGCAACACGTTGCGAACGTAGCAACGTTGCAAAGTTGTGGTGGCGAAGTTGCGGACCGTTCGCAACACGTTGCGATGCAACTATGCTCAGGTGACAGCTTGCATATACTATATACTAGTATATATTATGAATTTGTAATGGAACACACTTACACACCTTTCCCCAAAGGAAAGGTAAGGTCCTAGCACCTTAAATGCACCTATCTCCTTCATGATAGTGTTAGTCAAGCCTTTGCAAGTTCTTTGAAAAAAACTTAAAACTTTCCAGTGTTGGAGATATCATAGCAATTTCCTCACAACAATGAGGTGGCAAGTGCTCAAATGGAGAATATTGAGTCACATATTATTATATTATTTATTAATGATATCACTCTTCAATTTGAATCAATGATAGATTTCCTATCGACCTCCATGCTTACAACAAGTTTTCTTTGCATAAGAAAGCTATATATTGATGATTTGAATACATGATAGGTTTGCAATCCACCTCCATGCTTACAACTAGGATTCTCACTTTTCATACTTCTGCATATGTGAGGAGCAGCATATGTGTGGCTACATTTGGAGGTGGACAAATTGCCAATGTTTAGTTCTATTGTAAATCTTGGGAGTACATTTTGTGCTCAAACAAGTAGATTCTCTATTAAACATGCAGCAAAAGACAAACTTAGAAGAGATCATGCTCCACTTCAATGACCGGATCACCAACGCCACCAAGCCTTGTTCAAAAGCCCCGCATTGAGGGGTGGCTCTTCAAATGATCCCTCATGTATGCAGTGTCAGCTGGTTGATGAAGAAGTTTTCACATGTGATCTAAGGTTAATGATCAATAAGTCATGACATACTTAGAGTTTGCCATGCACCCCATGCTTGTTGGAGCCCTCTTTCAAATTACAAGCATCATCACCAACATACATGGTGCATCACCTAAGAAATCATCCCACAAGGCTTTTGGGCCATCCAAAAACTTGTCTAAGGACCAAGGATATTAACTAGAATATAACCAGATGAAAGCACACCTCTTAGCACATAAGCCTAGATATTAATCATCTACCTCAACTCTTAATTTATAAATGACAATACTCATGCCCTCTTTCAGCAGTAGTGAGCAAAATAAGGTGGTCAAGAGTCAAGAGATATGGAAGATATACATTACAAAAAGATGGATCAGCCCAACTAAGCCTCTCTAATCCAAAATGCAGTACTATCGAAAGCATTTCATGAAGGTGTCAGAGATGAGATTCATCGAGATCCCTAAGTCTTGACTCTGCATTCATCAAATCCTAAAAGAATTCCCGTCAATCAACACAAGGTTTCTTCACATAAGAGAAAGGCTGCTATGCACATTATGCCTAATCGAGACTGAATTCGGGGATCACTTCACTTTCATGTGTCCTATATATGCAAAAGATCATGGAGAGGTACAATCAAATTCTCAATACAGCCCCGTGATTACCACATTTGTTGGTGATTTCTCAGATTAGGAGGCTAGCTCCATGAAATTAAAAGATTGAGCATCTATGGCTGAGTTGGCACCATAGTAAATGATCACATATGTACATATAAATATAAATCAGCATCCCTATTTTTCATATGCGTGCTATAAAAAGATAAGGAAAGATTCCAACTAGGACAAACATGGATAAAATTTATTTTTTCTAAACATCGATACACACATATGTACGTACGTACATACATGCGTGCATACATAAATACATCCATATATACACACATACAAACATGGAAATTCGAAATAACTTCTTCAAAAATACCAAATTGGTCCCATTACAGATCATCTTCCATCCTCAAGTATTCGCCTACATCAGACTGGTGATAAGCTGCAATTGCAGTAGGGTCTAGCTTGCGACATTCTTGGGTGCTTTTGGCAGCAACACCAAATCCAAGAGGGATATCAGCCATGGAAAAGATAACCACCCCTTGATTTTGTTGGACGTTATCCGTAATGCGTGCAAGTCCAGACTTGAGCACGTGATTACCATAAAGGAATGACATCTCCGATGAGGGCTTAAGCCATATCTTGCTTTTTGCGTGTGACGCAAGGAGGTCGAGGGAGGAAGCGAGGAGATGAAATTTGCCGGATTTAGTGAATTTTCCTATGCATGTACCAACGCCCACTAGCTTTTCGCGCGATATGTTAGTTGCTTTCTTCACCAGCGCTTCACTTGCGTAGAAAACCCTGTTTTTGTGAAGACGGAAGCAATAGCGGAGGGGAGCTGAGCCAGCCGTGGCCCCCTCCACAGCTGGTCTCTCAATCAGATGCTTCAAATTGCTTCCCACGAACTTATGGAGCTTCTCGAAGACAGCCGTGGTCTCTTGCTCGTCCAAGGGCCTCATGATGGGCTTTGCACTGACCACTTCCGATCGGCGATCACTTCCCTTGCGCTTCAACTTCTATACCGCCTACAGTGGCACGCGAACTGCGGTCCCAGCACTTTTCTGTCCATTAGACACACACGCGAACAGCATCTCATGCATGTAGTATTTTTTATGAAAGGAAAAAAAACTGCTACGGTTTTGATTTTCCAATGTCTTTCCTATGAAGCTTTTGTGTTTTGGCGCAAAATATGCTAAATTCATCTAATGAAAAACCGCCCAATAAGATTTCATAATTGGATACTAAATGATCATTTCAAAGATATAAAGATTCTTTCTCTTCGAAGGAGCCTCCCTAAAATAAAGGCAACAAACTCGTTTGCCCTTGAAAGAGATCCATCATTGAACCCTCTTGAATCTTACATTGAAGAGTATGAATTCAGTTTATTGAGCTAATTTGATTGAAATGAACTAAGATAGTTAACCTGAATTAGAGAACTCACATGAGACGGCTATGAAAATAAAGAGTTGTATTGATTAAAGTTGAGAAAAGAAAAGCGCCTAAGTTTGACTCAATGAAGAAAAATAAAGATGACGTCTCTCATAATATACCGATTGGACTATGCCTAAATCTAACTATAAAAACCTCAAGAGTTTGCTTTTATATCCAACTTTGGCTAGAAAAGGTTTGGCATCTCGGCCACAATTGGCCAAATTCAAGATACATAGTCAATTTGAGTTCATGAGAATAATACGTCGATGTAAAAATGCTAATAATTCCTAGATCAAATTGAAGTTTAGCGCAAACCCTCTCTTTTAATGTGAGTGCTAAACAATATTCCCCAAAGACATCTATTAACAATAAAAGTTTCAATGTTGATCATATGCTTGTGTTGCTCAAACTTGTTTCTTCATAAGCCTTTGTAAGCATATCATCAACAACACCTTTTTATAAGAACATACGTTCCATTCCAATTTGTATGCACTCTCGAGTGTGAATGGATTGCAATATGCTTTGTATGAAAAATTCCGTTCTTTGCTAATGCGAATAGCACTTTGACTATCTTTAACGATTTCACATGATTGAAATAACTTCAAAGAACATGTCTCCGAGGAGCTTTCGAAATCAAATGCAACTCTATGTTCCCATCCATAAATCAAGGTAGCTTTATGACAACGAAGAAAACATGACTTTATCATGATATTGCACTTGTGATGCAACACTGCAAGTTTCATAGTTGAAGGTGAAAGCCTCCAAGATTGAAGAAAATTTATGACTTGATCATGATATTGCGTGTTCAGATTCAATATTACTCAAAGCTATGTTTCCCATACAAAAGTTAACAATCATATGCTATTGAACTGAGTCACCACCTCAAGTTAATCCATAAATAGGACCTTTGAGCTTTTCATTCCTCGTATGAGTTAGTTTAACTGTTGGCCCTTGGTGGAGTCACCCACACATTTGTACACTATTGGTATGGTGGTATGGGATCCCATGCCCTTGAGGTGATGGCCACCATTGTACAATGTAGCTTCAAGCACCTAGGCCCAAGGGAAGGTTGTTGTGGATCCTATGACTTGAGAGGTGAGTGACAAGTCTAATGTCCACCCTTCTAAGTTTGTGGATATGGCTTGTGTTTTGTAATTTGTCTTATTAGGCGATCTCGGAAGAGCACTAACAAGGTGCTAACATTGATATCAGAGCATCTCCTTTCTCGTGGAATGTGGTGCAAACATTAATATCAAAGCTTATGGAACTGGGTTGGTTGAGCATGACAAGTCCTTCACTCTCTTGCAGGGGTTGGCTATGGGACACTTCCAACTCGAAGAGAGGATAAGGGGGCAAATGCAAGCCAATGGTTGGACTCTCGAGGTACAAGTGAGTTCTCCGCTTGTTGTACTCCATGTCAGGAGGAGGCTGAGGGGCTATGTTTCCCCTTGTCTTGCTTGTTGGTTGCCTTGGGTAGCTATTTCTACTACTCAAGTGGAGAAGAGAGGGCTATGGATGCATCCCATGAAGGAGGTGGAGAAGGGGCTCATGGTGGAGAAGAATTTTAAAAATAGTATTATAATTAAAAAATAATAATAATAACAATAATAAATAAATAAAATGAGAGTGTTTGATAAATAAATAAAGAAATAAATAAATTAATTAATAGATAAATAAATAAGATGAAGAGAGCATAAAAAGTTATGTTAAATATCAATTAAAAGAATGGGGTATCAAAAAGTGAAAATAGGCTAGTGGATAAAGCATATCTCTTGTAAGTGTGAGGTCGTGGGTTCAAATTGACTACATGCTAAATAAGGAACTAAGTAGGATAACTAGAGAAATAAGTAAGTCAAATATGGAAATAAGGAAGCTCTTATTGCCACTCATAAGTTAATATTGGTTCGTGTTTAGCTAGTGGTTGCCAATGGAACCAAAGTGAACCAAGAGAACCATGAGTTCTAGAGAAGCCAAAGATGCCAAAGTTATGCCTTAGTCAATGCCTTGGAGTAAGTCGAAGAAATAATTGAATGATAACCCAATTGATAAACAAATTTGATAACCAAACCGAACTCGAACAATGAACAATGCATAGGGAGCATAGGGGGTACAAGGAGTACAAAGAGTATAGTGAGAATCGTGAGTACAGTGAGCACAGTGAGTATAGTTTCATAATGAGTACAATGTCACAAACTTGATAAGCGAATCTGATAACTGAACCAAACTCGAACAGTGAACAATGCAGAGGGAGCACAGGAGATACAAGGAGTACAGAGAGTATAGTGAGCATAGTGAGCATAGTAAGTACAATGAGTATAGTGAGCACAATGAGCATAGTGAGCACAATGAGTACAATGTCACACTGAGCACAACGAGTACAGTCTCACAATGCATAGTGTGAGAGGAGCATAGTGTACACAGTAACAAATTTGAAAAATTCAGAAAAATACACCGGTGAACCAGATTCTTGTTCGTGTTGTAGTTCTTGTTGCACCTATTATAGAGCAACCTCATTGGGATAGCACAGCTGCTTAGACACATGAATTGATAGCTATGCATGTCAAATGTGCCATTGTTCCTCACGTTCCCTCTTGGAAAACAAAAAAGGATACTTGGAATACACTTAACACTTTATACAAGGTAAGAAATTGAGGCTCGTTTTCCTTACATCCAGAAATAGTTGGCAAGTGAGCATATGAATGAAGGAGACTCCATTGATTGATTTTTTACAAAGATCAAAGATTTGAAGCGCTAGCGTATTTCTACTCATGAAGTCTTACGAGACAATTCGCTTGTGCAGACTGTTCTGAAAGGTCTTCCAGATTCATATTAGAGTTTTGCTTCTACTATTTGATTCATGATGAAAGGCAATCCAAATGCCTTAACATTTAAGGAGCTAGTCTTTTTTTTATTGCAAGAAGATCAGTCAAGGTAGAATAAGTCCATTATGTGTATAGCAGATCAAGCTTTCCTAGCTAGTCAGAAGGGCAAAGCTAAATGGGGCTCATCTACTAGTAAGAAAAAATTTGCTAATTCTTCATAGTCGAAGAAGGAACACAAAGATAAGAAGAAACTAGAAAAGCATAAATTGTTTTGCAAATATTGTAAAGGAGATGATCTTGTCATAAAGAGTTGTCCAACATTGGCTACAAAACGTTGCAATAATGTGTCAATATATTTCATTTGACACAAAGCCATTCCACCATCAACTTGCATAAATTGAATGCCCAAATAGTGATGCAAATGCCCCAAATCAGACATCTCAAATGAGGCATGCAAATCAGCCTTAAAATCAGCAATATGCATGTCATGAGGACCAGTGAGTAGCATGTCATCAATATACACCACAATGATCATAAGCACATCATTAGCATGCTTAACATATAAGGTGCTTTCAGTTGGACTCTCCTCAAAACCATGTGCAATCAGATATGCATGTATCTTTTCATACCAAGCATGTGGTGCTTGCTTTAAACCATATAATGCCTTCTTCAACCTACACACTTGGTTTTCATTCCCTTTCTACAGAAAGTCACGGGGTTGAAAAACATACACTTCTTCATGCAAGTCACCATTGAGAAATGTTGTTTTAATGTCCAACTCATGTACATTCCAACCATGATGAGCTCCAAGTGCACAGATGCTACGAACAGTAGTCATTCGGCAAGGAGGAGCAAAGGTTTCATCAAAATCAATGCTTCATTCCTGTGCATAAACCTTTGCAACAAGCCTAGCCTTATACCTGTCAACTGTTCCATCATGTTTATGCTTCAGCTTGTACATCCACTTAGTGCTAATGGCCTTCTTGCCAGGAGGCAAGTCACATATAAACAAGGTACCATTTTTCATGATAGCATCATATTCAGATTGCATTGCAACCATCCAATGTTCAAAATTTATGCTTTATCAAACAAAACAGGTTGAGTCTTATCACAAAGACTAGAGGCAGCCATAGCATAGCAATCTGATGCAAAAGAGGCACTATGAGAGCCTGAACGAGTACGATATGATAGAGGTGCATCTAATTTACTATCACGCAAAGTCTGCACCAACCATTTTGGCATAGTTTTTGCCTGCTCAATATAAGCTCTCTCATCAACAAGTGCATCATGTAAATCTGCATCAGAAATGGAATGATTTGCATCATCACATGAAACCTGTAAAGGATGAGAAGTTGCCTCATTAGGACCAACACTAGACTCTCCACCTGTAAAAAGAGGTAGCAAAGTATCGTACATGTCTTTGGAGCTAACAGATGTCTCCTTCGTACATGAAAGTAAGGAATGAATAGCATCTTCCACAAAAACAACATCACGGCTAACTGGAATGCGTTTAGTTTGTGGATGATACAGACGATTGCCTTTGCATTTTGAACTATACACAACAAAAATTCATTTTACTGCTTTATCATCCAATTTTGTGCGATGTTGTTCAGGCACTAATGCATATGCCAGAAAACAAAAAACACGCAGATGAGCAACAGATGGCTTGCGACCATGCCAAGCCTAATATGGAGTGATAGACTACAACGCTTTAGTGGGACACCTGTTAACTACATATGTTGCACACATGATAACCTCAAGCCAGAAACTATGTGGTAAAGCCTGGCTCTTGACCATACACCTCGCCATCTCCATGAGTGAGTTGTTCTTGCATTCAGCAACTCCATTTTGTTGAGGTGTATACGGCACTATACACTGGCATTTTATCCCATGTTCATCCAGAAATGCATTAGAGTCAAAAGACATATATCCCCCCCTCGATAAAAATGGGGGGTGCCCATTTTACATGCTAACAGATTTTCAGCCAAAACTAGAAACTCTTTGAAGCACATAAACACTTTAGACTTTGCCTTCAATGGATATACCCATCCATGCCTAGAAAAATCATGGATGAAAGTCACGAATTAAAGATAGTTCCCAAAAGAAGGTGTCTGCAAAGGACCACAAACATCACTATGAACAAGCTACAATTTTTGAGTAGCCCAAATTGAACCATCTTTGGGAAGGAGGAATGCTACATTTTCCCAAAATACAGTCTTCACATACATGTTTACCGAGTGCCTCAAGTTTGGGCAAAGAGGACACCATTTCAGATTTCTACAGGCGTAGCAAACTAGTGAAAATCAGATGACCAAAGCGTGCATGCCAAAGCTTTGCATCTGACATAGCCAAAGAATTATGTACTGCACATGTTGAATTATTCACAAATCTTTCATAGTCTATGATCTTATATAACCCACAACATAAAATGCCAAAAGCAATAATCACGTTGCCATTTGATAGATCATGAATTGTACACATATCATCAACAAATTTCACAACCAAGCCAATCTTGGCTAAAGCCAAAACTGATAAAAGACTCTTCTTGATCCTTGGCATAAATAAAGCATCTGACAAAGGGAAAAAACTAGCATCACTAGTAGTCATAATGATCTTACCAACTCCCATAAGAGTATAAGAGGAGTTGTTTGTGCATGTAACAATATTCCCTATAGGGTCAGGCTCGAGTGAAGAAAAGAAACTATGTTGCAAGGTAATATGTTTGCTCACCCCATTATCTGTTGATATATTTAGGTAGTGATGTGTGTGAACACTCTAGGACCGCCGGGGCACTTTTTTCCCTCTTTAGGAGGTTTTTTTCCCCCGACTTGTATATACGCCTATTGCCCTAATGGGCTACTTATCTTTGTACATTCTCTAGTAATACATTCAGTCTTGTGTGTTGTGCTCCAAGCTTCTTCTTCTTCCTTGTGCTGTTCGCGTGCTTCCGCAGACGTCTAACTCCAACAATTGGTATCAGAGCAGGTCGTTGCTTCTTCTAGGGCGCCGTCGACACTCCTCCGTTTGCAGTATCAGATTCGCACAAAATTTGGTGAGCATACTCAGGGTGTTTTCGAGATCAAAACTGCTTCGCTTTGTGGTGCCGAAATCGCGATCTGAGCTCGTTTCGGCCTTCGAATGCACTATCGCAGTGCTTGTGCAGGCTATTTTGTCCTTTTGTGCCAAAGGTATATACCAGTTTCTGTTCACCAGTTTAAGCGTCTCGAAGTCTGCTACAGGTCTAGCAGAACTCGTCTGGGCAGTCCTGTTCAACTTTTTGAGATACAGTCAATTTTCTGCATCAAGGTATTTTAGTCACCGACCATGGCTGAAAGCAGTGATGTATTCCGTATGTTGGCTGTTGAGGATAAGTTGGATGGTACCAACTACCCATTATGGGCTTATATGATGCGACATGTATTGGTTGCAAAAGGATTGTGGAACATTGTGCAGGGTGTTGAAAGACGTCCTGTTACACCTGTAATGACAGGTACTGCAAATACAGGTGTTGGAGCTGATGAAGATGGTGTCGAAGATGATATTCCGCAGATTCCTGTTTGTGCTGCTGTTTCTGTTGCACCTACTGCAGAGCAGATTCATTGGGATGGCAGAGATGCCCAGGCACACGCATTGATAGCTTTGTCTGTCAAACGTGCCATTATTCCTCACATTCGCTCTTGCAGAATAGCAAAGGATGCTTGGGATACACTTACCACTTTGTACCAGGCTAGGAATGAGGCTCGTGTTGCTTACCTCCGAAAACAGTTGGAGAGTGAGCACATGAATGAAGGTGATTCGATGGACAGTTTCCTTACAAAGATCAAAGACCTGAAGGAACAATTGATTTCTGCTGATGATTTTATACCAGATAGCTCACTTGTGCAGACCGTTCTAAATGGCCTTCCTGATTCATATCAGAGTTTTGCCTCTACTCTTCGATTGATGATGAAAGGCAATCCGAATGCCTTGTCATTTGAGGAATTAGTCTCTGTTCTGTTGCAGGAAGATCAGTCCAGGCAGAACAGGTCCATTATGCGTGTTGCAGATCAAGCTTTCCTGGCTAGTCAGAAGGGCAAAGGAAAATGGAGCTCTTCTACTACTAAGCAGAAATCTGCAAATGCTGCACAATCAAAGAACCAGGATAAAGATAAGAAGAAATCAGAAAAGCAGAAATTGTTCTACAAGTACTGTCCAAAATTGGCTGCTAAAGAGGCAAAGAAGAAAGAGGCTAGAATGATTGTTGCAGAGGCCTCTACACCAAAAACAGAGTCTGCAAACCTTGTGCAGGAAGAAGAATGGGCGTTCACTACTGTCTGCAGTTTTGACCTATCTTCTCATGATCAGTGCATGTCTGTAGTAGACTAAGATGTTTGGTACTTTGATAGTGGGGCGACCAAACATATTACCTCGCAGCACAGTTTCTTCTCTTCACTCGAGCCTGCCCCTACAGGGAATACTGTCACATGCGCCAATAACTCCTCTTATCCTGTTATGGGAGTTGGTAAGATCATTCTGACTACTGCTGATGGTAGTTCTTTCACTTTGTCAGATGCTTTATTTGTGCCAGGGATCAAAAAGAACCTGTTATCAATTTCTGCATTAGCCAAGATTGGCTTGGTTGTGAAATTCGTTGATGACAGGTGTACAGTCCATGATCTCTCAAATGGCGATGTGATTATTGCTTCTGGCATTTTATGTCGTGGGCTGTATAAGCTCATAGACTATGAAAGATCTGTGAATGATTCGGCATGTGCAGTTCATGATTCTCAGGCTATGTCAGATGCAAAGCTTTGGCATGCACGCTTTGGTCATCTGAATTTTGCTAGTTCGTTACGCCTGCAGAAATCTGAAATGGTGTCCTCTTTGCCCAAACTTGAGGCACCTGGAAAACACGTTTGTGAAGGCTGTATTTTGGGCAAAATGCAGCGTTCTTCCTTTCCAAAAGATGGTTCAGTTCGAGCTATGCAGAAATTGCAGCTTGTACATAGTGATGTCTGTGGTCCTATGCAGACAACCTCTTTTGGAAATTACCTTTACTTCGTGACTTTCATTGATGATTTTTCCAGGCATGCATGGGTATATCCACTCAAAGCAAAGTCCGAAGTGTTCATGTGCTTCAAATAGTTTTTGGTTTTGGCTAAAAATCTGTCAGCATGTAAAATGGGCACCCTCCGTTCTGATCGAGGGGGGGAATATATGTCTTCAGATTTTAATGCATTTCTGGCTGAACGTGGGATAAAACACCAGTGTACAGTGCCGTATACACCTCAACAGAATGGAGTTGCTGAACGAAAGAACAGGTCACTCATGGAGATGGCGAGGTGCATGGTCAAAAGTCAGGCTTTACCACATAGTTTCTGCCTTGAGGCTGTCATGTGTGCAGCATATGTACTGAACAGGTGTCCCACCAAAGCGTTGTAGTCTATCACTCCATATGAGGCTTGGCATGACGGCAAGCCATCTGTTGCTCATCTGCGTGTTTTTGGTTGTTTGGCATATGCATTAGTGCCTGAACAACATCGCAGAAAATTGGATGATAAGGCAGTAAAATGTTTTTTTGTTGGGTACAGTTCTGAAAGTAAAGGCTATCATCTGTATCATCCACAGACTAAACACATTCTGGTTAGCCGTGATGCTGTCTTTGTGGAAGATGCTATTCAGCCATTGCTTTCATGTACTAAGGAGACATTTGTTAGCTCCAAAGACATGTATGATACTTTGATGCCTCTTTTTACAGGTGGACAGGCTAGCGCTGGTCCTAATGAGGCAACTTCTCAGCCTTTGCAGGTTTCATATGATGATGCAGATCATTCCATTTCTGATGCAGATTTATATGATGCACTTGTTGATGAGAGAGCTGATATTGAACAGGCAAAAACTATGCCAAAATGGCTGGTGCAGACTTTGCGTGACAGCAAATTAGATGCACCTTTGTCATATCGTACTCGTTCAGGCTCTCATAGTACCTCCTTTGCATCAGATTGCTATGCTATGGCTGCATCTAGTCTCTGTGATGAGAATGAGCCTGTTTCTTTTGATGAAGCACAAAATTCAGAAAATTGGATGGCTGCTATGCAATCTGAATATGATGCTATAATGAAGAATGGTACATGGTCTTTATGTGACTTGCCTCCTGGCAAGAAGGCCATTGGCACTAAGTGGGTATACAAGCTGAAGTGTAAACCTAATGGTACAGTTGACAGGTATAAGGCTAGGCTTGTTGCAAAGGGTTATGCGCAGGAAAGAGGCCATGATTTTGATGAGACCTTTGCACCTACATGCCGTATGACTACTGTTTGGAGCATTTGTGCACTTGCAGCCCATCATGGTTGGAATGTACATCAGTTGGACATTAAAACAGCATTTCTGAATGGTGACTTGCATGAAGAAGTGTATGTTTTTCAGCCCCGTGGCTTTGTGCAGAAAGGGCATGAAAACCAGGTGTGCAGGTTAAAGAAGGCGTTATATGGTTTAAAGCAAGCACCACGTGCTTGGTATGAGAAAATACATGCCTATTTGATTGCACATGGTTTTGAGAACAGTCCAACTGAAAGCACCTTATATGTTAAGCTAATGATGTGCTTTTGATCATTGTTGTCTATGTAGACGACATGCTGCTCACGGGTCCTCTTGAGAAGCATATTGCTGATTTCAAGGCTGATTTGCATGCCTCATTTGAGATGTCTGATTTGGGGCATTTGCATCACTATTTGGGCATTCAGTTTATGCAAGTTGATGGTGGAATGGCTTTGTGTCAAACGAAATATATTGACACATTATTGCAGCATTTTGGCCTTGAAGACTGTAAGCCTATTGCCACTCCTATGGAGACAGGTTTACGATTGAGTCTTCATGATGTTGGAGATGCATTTGATGTTGTTCTCTATCAGCAGGCTGTTGGATGCTTGATTTACTTATGCATTACTCGACCAGATATTCAGTTTGCTGTCTCACAGATGAGCAGGTTTATGCATTGCCCAGGAGTCACGCATTGGAAAGCGGTTAAGCGCATCTTTCGCTACTTGAGTGGTACTCGGCTACTTGGGTTGTTTTATCCCAAGGGGGGATCACTACCGCCAGATTTGCATGCTTTTTCTGACTCAAATTGGGCTGGTTGCTATGACACTCATGTGTCCACCAGTGGTTTTTGCTTCATGCTTGGTAGCTCATGTATATCTTGGTTGAGCAAGAAGCAGCCTACTGTGGCCACTTCCAGTTGTGAGGCTGAGTATAGAGAAGCTTTCAAAGCGACTGTTGAGTGTGTGTGGCTCAGACGCCTTATGGCTGATTTGGGTGTTGGCCAGTCTTCTATCACCACCATCTTCACTGACAGTCAGAGCGCATTGGCAGTTGCGAGGAACCCTGTGTTCCATGCTCGCACTAAGCACATTGAGGTGCATTATCACTATGTTAGGGAGAGGTTCTCTGCTGGGGAGATCAGCTTGGCATATGTGCCCACGCAGGAGAACATTGCAGACCTTTTCACGAAGGCTTTGCCTAGGGAGAAGTTTGAAGCTTTCCGCAAAGCTTTGGGCTTACTTCCTTTTGTGGAGTGATTTCCACATAGCTCGGCACTTCCTTATACATGAGTGCCAGCTCCTTGTTCACCGCATCACTCCCAGGGGGGATTTGTTGATATATTTAGGTAGTGATGTGTGTGAACACTCTAGGACCGCCGGGGCACTTTTTTCCCTCTTTAGGAGGTTTTTCCCCCCGGCTTGTATATACGCCTATTGCCGTAATGGGCTACTTATCTTTGCACATTCTCTAGTAATACATTCAGTCTTGTGTGTTGTGCTCCAAGCTTCTTCTTCTTCCTTGTGCTGTTCGCGTGCTTCCGCAGACGTCTAACTCCAACATTATCAAAGTACCAAATGTGGAGAATGAGTTCTCCTATGCGCAACGAAAATGTGTAGTCAACCCTTGCATATCCAACACTTGGACAACAACTTTCCAACAAGCTAAAAATCAAGTGATTTGGATGCGTTTTGATTAGTAAAGTCAACTGACAAAAATAGACCACCTGCACACATAAGTATACTAAAAAATTAGGCTTCACTCTCTGATAGATATCTCACAGAATATAAATCCTTTGAATGCAATATTTGGGATTAAAGGAATTAGTTGCACAAAGCTTTCCAAAAAGTCAAAAATCAAGTGATTTGGATATGTTTTGGTTAGGAAACTCAATCGGCCAAAATAGAATACCTATTTACACAGGTATGCTAAAAAATTGGACTTCACTCTTTCACTGATATCTCACAATATATATAAGCCTTGGAAGGAAATATTTGAGTTGCAGAAAATGCATAAGATAAGCTTTCCAATGAGTTTTTAAAAGCAAGAAATGGTTACATATACACTGAGATATGAGCTTCACAACAGAGTTGTGTACAAAATGGCGTGTGGCTGCAAGGAGTCTATGGAAAGATAAAATGACAAAATGACTAGATCCGACTATTGGGAGCTCTTGCCTCTTTCTCTCCTTGTTTAGAATGTGCTCCCACTCCCCTTTTATAACCAATGAACATGTGAAGAAGTTTGTGCCTCCTTCTTAACTCACCACTTTGCCCACTACATGCCACTGACTACAAGGAAGATATTGTATCTTTTACTCATCATGAATTTTGACTAGATTTTTTTCTTTTCTTTTTTTTTCTTTTCTCTTCTTTTCCTTTATCTTTATATTTGGTAAATTTATCCAAGCATAGCTCATATGAAAATGAGCTTGTACATTTATCTTCAACACCAAAATCTGAGTCTACTCCCAACATGCATTGCTCATGAGAAGATTGGTCAAAATTGCAAACAGTAGTAAATGCCCATTCTTCATTCTACCCTAGATTAGCAGACTCTGTTTTCAGTGTGGAGTCCTCTGCAACAACCATTCTAGCCTCCTTCTTCTTTTCCTCTTTAGAAGCCAATTCTGGACAGCTCTTAATAACATGATCATTTGCTTTACAGTATTTGCAAGAGAATTTTTGCTTTTCTGATTTCTTCTCATCTTTGTCTTCCTTCTTCAAATGTGCAGCATTTGCAGATTTCTACTTACTACTAGAAGAGCTCCATTTACCTTTTCCATTTTGACTAGCCAGGAAAGCTTGATCTGCAACACGCATAATAGAACTCTTCTGCCTAGAATGGTCTTCTTGCAACAAAACAAAAATGAACTCTTCAAATGTTAAGGCATTTGGACTTCCTTTCATCATCAAACGAAGAGTAGAAGCAAAACTCTGATATGAGTTGGGAAGACCATTCAGAAAAGTCTGCACAAGTGAATTTTCAAGAAGGACTTCATCTGCAAAAATCAGCTGCTCCTTCAAATCCTTGATCTTTGTCATAAAACTATCCATAGAATCACCTTAATTCATGTGCTCACTCTCCAACTGTTTTCGTAGGTAAGCAGCACGAGCCTCACTCCTAGCCTAGTACAATGTGGTAAGTATTGTTGGAGATAGACGTCTGAGGAAGCACGCGAACAGCACAAGGAAGAAGAAGAAGCTTGGAGCACAACACACAAGACTGAATGTATTACTAGAGAATGTACAAAGATAAGTAGCCCATTAGGGCAATAGGCGTATATACAAGCCGGGGGAAAAAAACCTCCTAAAGAGGGAAAAAAGTGCCCCGGTAGTCCTAGAGTGTTCACACACATCACTACCTAAATATATCAACAAATCCCCCCTGGGAGTGATATGGTGAACAAGGAGGCGGCACTCATGTATAAGGAAGTGCCGAGCTATGTGGAAATCACTCCACAAAAGGAAGTAAGCCCAAAGCTTTGCGGAAAGCTTCAAACTTCTCCCTAGGCAGAGCCTTCGTGAAAAGGTCTGCAATGTTCTCCTGCGTGGGCACATATGCCAAGCTGATCTCCCCAGCAGAGAACCTCTCCCTGACATAGTGATAATGCACCTCAATGTGCTTAGTGCGAGCATGGAACACAGGGTTCCTCGCAACTGCCAATGAGCTCTGACTGTCAGTGAAGATGGTGGTGGCAGAAGACTGGCCAACACCCAAATCAGCCATAAGGCGTCTTAGCCACACACACTCAACAGTCGCTGTGAAAGCTACCCTATACTCAGCCTCACAACTGGAAGTGGCCACAGTAGGCTGCTTCTTGCTCAACCAAGATATACATGAGCTACCAAGCATGAAGCAAAAACCACTGGTGGACACACGAGTGTCATAGCAACCAGCCCAATTTGAGTCAGAAAAAGCATGCAAATCTGGCGGTAGTGATCCCCCCTTGGGATAAAACAACCCAAGTAGCCGAGTACCACTCAAGTAGCGAAAGATGCGCTTAACCGCTTTCCAATGCGTGACTCCTGGGCAATGCATAAACCTGCTCATCTCTGAGACAACAAACTGAATATCTGGCCGAGTAATGCATAAGTAAATCAAGCATCCAACAGCCTGCTGATAGAGAACAACATCAAATGCATCTCCAGCATCATGAAGACTCAATCGTAAACCTGTCTCCATAGGAGTGGCAATAGGCTTACAGTCTTCAAGGCCAAAACGCTGCAATAATGTGTCAATATATTTCGTTTGACACAAAGCCATTCCACCATCAACGTGCATAAACTGAATGCCCAAATAGTGATGCAAATGCCCCAAATCAGACATCTCAAATGAGGCATGCAAATCAGCCTTAAAATCAGCAATATGTGTCTCAATAGGACCAGTGAGCAGCATGTCATCAACATAGACAACAAAGAAGCACATCATTAGCACGCTTAACATATAAGGTGCTTTCAGTTGGACTGTTCTCAAAACCATGTGCAATCAGATAGGCATGTATTTTCTCATACCAAGCACGTGGTGCTTGCTTTAAACCATATAACGCCTTCTTTAACCTGCACACCTGGTTTTCATGCCCTTTCTGCACAAAGCCACGGGGCTGAAAAACATACACTTCTTCATGCAAGTCACCATTCAGAAATGTTGTTTTAATGTCCAACTGATGTACATTCCAACCATGATGGGCTGCAAGTGCACAAATGCTACGAACAGTAGTCATACCGCATGTAGGTGCAAAGGTCTCATCAAAATCAATGCCTCTTTCCTTCGCATAACCCTTTGCAACAAGCCTAGCCTTATACCTGTCAACTGTACCATCAGGTTTACGCTTCAGCTTGTATACCCACTTAGTGCCAATGGCCTTCTTGCCAGGAGGCAAGTCACATAGAGACCATGTACCATTCTTCATTATAGCATCATATTCAGATTGCATAGCAGCCATCCAATTTTCTGAATTTTGTGCTTCATCAAAAGAAACAGGCTCATTCTCATCACAGAGACTAGATGCAGCCATAGCATAGCACTCTGATGCAAAGGAGGTACTTTGAGAGCCTGAACGAGTACGATATGACAAAGGTGCATCTAATTTGCTGTCACGCAAAGTCTGCACCAGCCATTTTGGCATAGTTTTTGCCTGCTCAATATCAGCTCTCTCATTAGCAAGTGCATCATGTAAATATGCATCAGAAATGGAATGATCTGCATCATCATATGAAACTTGCAAAGGCTGAGAAGTTGCCTCATTAGGACCAACACTAGCCTGTCCACCTGTAAAAAGAGGCATCAAAGTATCATACATGTCTTTGGAGCTAACAAATGTCTCCTTAGTACATGAAAGCAATGGCTGAATAGCATCTTCCACAAGGACAACATCACGGCTAACCAGAATGCGTTTAGTTTGTGGATGATACAGACGATAGCCTTTACTTTCAGAACTGAACCCAACAAAAATACATTTTACTGCCTTATCATCCAATTTTCTGCGATGTTGTTCAGGCACTAATGCATATGCCAAACAACCAAAAACATGCAGATGAGCAACAGATGGCTTGCGGTCATGCCAAGCCTCATATGGAGTGATAGACTGCAATGCTTTCGTGGGACACCTGTTCAGTACATATGCTGCACACATGACAGCCTCAAGCCAGAAACTATGTGGTAAAGCCTGACTTTTGACCATGCACCTCGCCATCTCCATGAGTGACCTGTTCTTTCGTTCAGCAACTCCATTTTGTTGAGGTGTATACGGCACTGTACACTGGTGTTTTATCCCACGTTCAGCCAGAAATGCATTAAAATCTGAAGACATATATTCCCCCCCTCGATCAGAACGGAGGGTGCCCATTTTACATGCTGACAGATTTTCAGCCAAAACCAAAAATTGTTTGAAGCACATGAACACTTCGGACTTTGCTTTGAGTGGATATACCCATGCATGCCTGGAAAAATCATCAATGAAAGTCACGAAGTAAAGGTAATTTCCAAAAGAGGGTGTCTGCATAGGACCACAGACATCACTATGTACAAGCTGCAATTTCTGCATAGCCCGAACTGAACCATCTTTTGGAAAGGAAGAATGCTGCATTTTGCCCAAAATACAGCCTTCGCAAACATGTTTTCCAGGTGCCTCAAGTTTGGGCAAAGAGGACACCATTTCAGATTTCTGCAAGCGTAACAAACTAGCAAAATTCAGATGACCAAAGCGTGCATGCCAAAGCTTTGCATCTGACATAGCCTGAGAATCATGAACTGCACATGCCGAATCATTCACAGATTTTTCATAGTCTATGAGCTTATACAGCCCACGACATAAAATGCCAGAAGCAATAATCACATCGTCATTTGAGAGATCATGGATTGTACACCTATCATCAACGAATTTCATAACCAAGCCAATCTTGGCTAATGCAGAGACTGATAACAGGTTCTTTTTGATCCCTGGCACAAATAAAGCATCTGACAAAGTGAAAGAACTACCATCAGCAGTAGTCAGAATGATCTTGCCAACTCCCATAACAGGATAAGAGGAGTTATTGGCGCATGTGACAGTATTCCCTGTAGGGGCAGGTTCGAGTGAAGAGAAGAAACTGCGCTGTGAGGTAATATGTTTGGTCGCCCCACTGTCAAAGTACCAAACATCTGAGTCTACTGCAGACATGCACTGATCATGAGAAGATGGGTCAAAACTGCAGACAGTAGTAAACGCCCATTCTTCTTCCTGCACAAGATTTGCAGACTCTGTTTTTGGTGTAGAGGCCTCTGCAACAACCATTCCAGCCTCTTTCTTCTTTGCCTCTTTAGCAGCCAATTTTGGACAGTTCTTTATAATATGATCATTTCCTTTACAGTACTTGCAGAACAATTTCTGCTTTTCTGATTTCTTCTCATCTTTATCCTGGTTCTTTGATTGTGCAACATTTGCAGATTTCTGCTTACTAGTAGAAGAGCTCCATTTTCCTTTGCCCTTTTGACTAGCCAGGAAAGCTTGATCTACAACACGCATAATGGACCTGTTCTGCCTGGACTGATCTTCCTGCAACAGAACAGAGACTAATTCTTCAAATGACAAGGCATTCGGATTTCCTTTCATCATCAACCGAAGAGTAGAGGCAAAACTCTGATATGAATCAGGAAGACCATTTAGAACGGTCTGCACAAGTGAGCTATCTGGTATAACCTCATTAGCAGAAATCAATTGTTCCTTCAGGTTTTTGATCTTTGTAAGAAAACTGTCCATAGAATCACCTTCATTCATGTGCTCACTCTCCAACTGTTTTCGGAGGTAAGCAACACGAGCCTCATTCCTAGCCAGGTACAAAGTGGTAAGTGTATCCCAAGCATCCTTTGCTCTTCTGCAAGAGCGAATGTGAGGAATAATGGCACGTTTGACAGACAAAGCTATCAATGCATGTGCCTGGGCATCTCTACCATCCCAACGAATCTGCTCTGCAGTAGGTGCAACAGAAACAGCAGCACGAACAGGAATCTGCGGAATATCATCTTCGACACCATCTTCATTAGCTCCAACACCTGTATTTGCAGTACTTGTCGTTACAGGTGTAACAGAACGTCTTTCAACACCCTGCACAATGTTCCACAATCCTTTTGCAACCAGTACATGTCGCATCATATAAGCCCATAATGGGTAGTTGGTACCATCCAACTTATCCTCAACAGCCAACATACGGGATACATCACTGCTTTCAGCCATGGTCGGTGACTAAAATACCTTGATGCAGAAAATTGACTGTATCTCAAAAAGTTGAACGGAATTGCCCAGACGAGTTCTGCTAGACCTGTAGCAAACTTCGAGACACTTAAACTGGCGAACAGAAACTGGTATATACCTTTGGCACAAAAGGACGAAATAGCCTACACAAGCACTGCGATAGTGCGTTCGGAGGCCGAAACGAGCTCAGATCGCGATTTCGGCACCACAGAGTGAAGCAGTTTTGATCTCGGAAACACCCTGAGTATGCTCACCAATTTTTGTGCGAATCTGAGACTGCAAACGGAGGAGTGTCGACGGCGCCCTAGAAGAAGCAACGACCTGCTCTGATACCAATTGTTGGAGATAGACGTCTGCGGAAGCACGCGAACAACACAAGGAAGAAGAAGAAGCTTGGAGCACAACACACAAGACTGAATGTATTACTAGAGAATGTACAAAGATAAGTAGCCCATTAGGGCAATAGGCGTATATACAAGCCGGGGGAAAAAAACCTCCTAAAGAGGGAAAAAAGTGCCCCGGCAGTCCTAGAGTGTTCACACACATCACTACCTAAATATATCAACAAGTGTATCCAAGCATCCTTAGCTATTCTGCAAGAGAGAATGTGAGGAATAATGGCATGTTTGATAGACAAAGCTATCAATGCATGTGCTTGAGAATCTCTGCCATCCCAACGAATTTGCTCTATAGTAGGTGCAACAAAAACATCAACACGAATAAGAATCTGCAGAATATCACCATCTTCGATACCATTTGCATCAGCTTCAGTACGTGTATTTGTAGTACACGTATTCACAGGTGTAATAGGACGTCTTTCAACACCTTGCACAATATTCCATACTCCTTTTGCGACCAATACACGACGCATCATATAAGCCCACAACAAATAATTGGTACCATCCAACTTATCCTCAACAGCCAACATACGGTATACATCACTGCTTTCAGCCATGGCCACTGACTTAAATACCTTGATGCAGAAAAATGACTGTATCTGAAAAGTTGAACAGAACTACCCAAACTAGTTCTGCTAGACCTGTAGCAGACTTCGAGATGCTTATACTGGCAAACCAAAACTTGTATATATCTTTGGCTTAAAAAGATGAAATATCTTGCACAAGCACTGCAATAGTGCTTTCGGAGGCCGAAACGAGCTGAGATCACAATTTTGGCATGACAAAGCGAAGCGGTTTTGATCTTTGAAACACCTTGAGTATGCTAACCAAATTTGGTGGGATTCTAAGACTGCAACCGAAGAGGTGTTGACGATGCCCTAGATGAAGCGGCGACCTGCTCTTAGAGTTGACAACTAGGCAAGCACGCAAACAACACAAGGAAGAGGAAGAAGCTTGGAGCACAACACACAATACTAAATGTATTACCACTAGAATGCAAAGATAAGTAGCCCGTTAGGGCAATAGGCGTATATACAATCCGGGGAAAAAAAACCTCCTAAAGAGGGAAAAAAGTGCCCCAGTGCTCCTAGAGTGTTCACACACATCACTACATAAATATATCAACATTTAGTTTGTGGATGATACAGATGATAGCCTTTTCTTTCAGAACTCTACCCAACAAAAATACATTTCACTACTTTAACTTTCAATTTTCTACATTTTTGTTCAACCACTAATGCATATGTAAAGCAATCAAAGAAATGAGGATGAGAAATAGTTGCCTTGCAAGTCGTGACCATGCCAAGCCTCGTATGGAGTGATAGACTGCACTGCTTTGGTGGGACACTTGCTAAGTGCATATGCTTCACACATAACAGTCCCAAGTGAGAAACTATGTGGTAAAGCCTAATTTTTTACGATACACCTAGCCATGTCCATGAGAGACACCATTTTTTTCTTTCTTTTAGCAACACTGCTTTTTTATCCCATGCTCAGAAGACATGTATTCCCCCCTCGATCAAAACAAAGAGCACCCATTTTACATGCTGGTCGATTTTTAGCTAGAACTAGAATTTTTTTTAAGCATATAAACACTTTGAACTTTGCTTTCAACGGATACACCCATGCATTCTTGGAAAAATCATCAATAAAGTCATGAAGTAAAGATAATTCCCAAAAGAAGGTGTCTGCATAGGACCACAAACATCACTGTGAACAAGCTGCAATTTCTGAGTAGCTCGCACTGAATCATCTTTTGGGAAGGAGGAACATTGCATTTTGCCCAAAATATAGCCTTCACAGACATATTTACCAAGTTCCTCAAGTTTGGGTAGAGAGGAAACCATAGCGAAATTCAGATTACCAAAGCGTGCATGCCAAAACTTTGCATATGAGATAGCCTAAGAATCTTGAACCACACATGCTGAATCATTCATAGATTTTGCATAGTCTGTGAGCTTATACAATCCATGATAGAAAATGCCAGAAGTAATAATAACATCATCATTTGACAGATCATGAATTCTACATCTGGGTATCAACAAATTTTACAGCCAATCCAATCTTGACTAATGTTGAAACTGACAATAGATTTTTCTTGATCTCTGGCACAAGCAGAGCCTCTAACAATGTAAATGAACTCCCATCACCAGTATTCAGAATGATCTTGTGAACTCCCATGACTGGATAAGGGAAGTTGTTGGCACATATGAGAAAATAAATATACTTATAGTCAATTTTGAGCAACTTCATAGCGGTTACCAATCACGTGTCTTGGAGATCTGGTTCTCCACGGATTAGTAGCCATTTCCCCTCATGCTCAAACTATTAAACATGGGGAGCAAAGTCAATGACTGGTCTCTTCCTTGGATGCCACTTCTTACTAAGGAAGACATTGAAACGTGCTAGTATCGCTATATTGAAATCCAATTTGTCCTCATAGGACTGGATCTAAATGGGCAAATAAAAAACTCATTGATCCCATGTCTCTGTTCCCTTCCCATCGGAACTCTACTGTGTAGGCATACTCTGACTAAAGAGTTTCTAGATGTAACCTCTTAACTAGGCAAGAACTAATGACATTATGTGTAGACCCAATGTCAAAGAGTACCTTGACATGTTGCCCTGCCACGACTCCCCTCATGACAATGAGTTCTGCATAGGGGAACTGATATCCTTTCTGTGCCACTGATGAAAGCACAACATCTGGCATAGTCGGGACCTTCTTTGTGACTGTCATGGCCACTATGGGAGATGATAGTGGTGATGGGGGATCTCCAAATTCCTCATCATCATCACTCCCTTCTTGAGTAGGATTGTAAGACAAAGACTTGAATGATGTGTGTGACTCTCCTCACATCCATATATACTATCTTGTACTCTAAAAATAGCAATGTTCTAGAATAATCTAGTGTAAACATGTGACCATCATGCAACACTTATCCCCATTACTACTAATTACCTTAGGGTATCCCCCGAGCTTGGGACCTTGGCTAGCTTGCCCTTATCCCTCACACACATGGACTGATCCCTATGGATCAATTTCATGATCCCTATGGATGAATGTCTAACAAGTAGAGTAAGGTAGAGGGGGGAAAGGTAGAGTAACACATAATAAAAAATAAATTCATGCAGAGATAGAAATAAATGAAAGACACAACCAAAAACATTCCCACAATATGAACAGTCATACAAAGCAAAGTATGTGTCCAAAGCAACAATCTAATCTACCAAAATAGAGCAATGAAAGGAGACGCTCATACAACAAGCCAACTACAAAGGAACACTAGGATTCCATTATATAAAGAAAGTACCGAAAGATGCAAATAAAGAATCAACATCCAAAATGCTCTAGTATCCTAGTATATGAACAAATCTAAGGGAATCTAAAGCTAGGGAGGTGGATGAGAAGCAGGGGATGGGGAAGAAGCATTAGGAGGGGCCTCTCTGGCCAGTGGTGGAAGGTGATTTAGGGAAGATAGAGGGATGACCAATGCCTCTTCCATCAGAACTACAAACCTACTCATAGATCATTGAAGATGATCTCGCTCTCGTTGAACGAGGCGACAAGCAGGGCTATCACAAAATCAACTGAAAAGCACTGTCAAATCTCAAAAAGTGCACGAGTCGCTCAATCGGCCTCATCTGGAAAGTGATCATGCTCCTATTGCATTGCACACAAAGAAGAGTGTAGCACCTACGACTGTGCGATAGGGGATGAACATATACAATCAATTGTGGAGGCATACTACTGGTGGAGTGAGGCCATCATAGAGATAGAATCAAGGTAGTGATGTGTAGCATCAGCCCCGTCAAGTGCAACAAGGCGAGCATCATGAAGTAGATCGAGCAAAGGAGGATCGTTGGATGGGTTATTGGAGATGTGGGGTGGAGGGGATGGCATGTGGACAGGTGAGCACTATGGGGAAGGTGGAGGAGGTGAGTGGCATGGGAGGGAAGTGGATGCAGATTCAATGGAGATAGGTGGGGAGGTTACTTGGGGTGTGAGAACTAGTTGTGGAGGGCGTGGGGGAGTAAGTTGAGCTACAAGTGATGGGGTGGTGAGGTTAGGGTCTAGAAAAGAATCGGCTAAATAGGCTTGGACTCGACGAGTGGGTGGTGGCGTGGTGGAGACAAGGGGGGTTGTCCCCTGGCTAGTGGATGGAGGAGGATGCAAAAATTTGGGGTCCAATGGGTGGTGCAAACAGAGGAAATTAGAGGACTCTCATGGTGGGGGGCATGGGGAACAAGGGGCAGAGGCATAAGGAGTTGCTGACCACACAAGTGGTATAGCCATGCTAAAATGGGTGCATAATAAATCAAGAAGGAGTGGGTGCCTCGAGCGATGGCTACGATGTAACGTTGTGATCTAAGGGTGAAGGAGCCAAACATTAATGATGTGTACAGATAGGGGCAACCATGGATGAAGCAATATAGAGGGTTAGCTATGTGAATATCATACAATGGCTATGTAGAAGAAGGGATGCGAAAAAGTAAATGAAAAATTAAGGAGTGAAGCATGGCAAGGAGGCGTGGTGAGGGAACTGCATCACCGCGAAACATATATTAGCAGTAAGCAATAGTCTCTTCATGAGACAATCGTGAATACAAGAAAGGCGGGGCTCAATAGGTAACCTTTCCAAAACCAATACCAATGGCAATGATAGAGGTAGTGAGGGAACTAGATGGGAAGTGGGGTAATGAGAGAAGGGTTGCATGAACATCAATGCCATCAGGTTCTGACCAAAGGATGGAGACCAAATGCCACAGATCAGCTTGGCAAAGGTTATCCTTAGAAAGACGATCTATAAGGGTGACATGCGGTAAGGCCAAATGTAGGTGGAGTGATAGGGATGAGGACGGATCTTTATGATTGATTATGGATGTAGAAGGAGGGCATGTGGCTATCAAAAATGTATGGTTGTGTGTGCTATGTGTCGGGTGATCACTTGAACCACCAGAGTGTGTCTGGGCAGTGGACAAGGTATGTACTGTAGAGTCGAGGGGCGTACATTAGGGCTATACATGGAAGAACTTGATAAGGATGGGCATGAAAAGGTAGGGGTGACTAGATGACTACCAAGTGGATGCATTGAGACACATGGAGGTGAGGATGGGTGGCAAGGGGACTCAAAACGAGATGGGGTAGACCCCTGGGGTGGACAGGGGGAGGATCATGTGGAATAAGTGCTTGTACTTGTGAAGTGGAAGGAGTTAGGTCCAAGGCTGAGGGTGGAAGCCTTGAATATTCCTTTATGACCAAAGACAAAGCTCATGGGGGTATTGAAGGAGCCATGACACACAAATGGAAGCTAGGAAGATCTCTACGAATGTTGAAAGAAAAAATATACAAACTAGCCATTAATACCAGATCAATCACCCTAGCAAGTGTAGAGAAAGGTAGGTTGGAGAGCTTCATAAAAGCTGGCCTAACTAAACATGGGATTGGACACATCCAATATGAAATGGACCAATGGAAAACATCCAAGAAGAGCCCAATAAAACAAAACCTATCATAAAATATTGCCCAAGATGTTTGAAATTTTTTAGCTCAAAAAACACCAAAATCCGATGCCTAGAAGGCATAGAACCCAATCAGAGCACTAATGAAGAAATAAAGCAATAAAAATAATAAATTGGGTTTTCCAACCATAGGATAAAATTATCCTATGGTTGGAAAGGAGGGGGGGTTAAAAAAAATGCACCTTGAAATTGGTTTCCAATGGCATGGTAGGAGGCCTTTGAAGTCCCTCTTATATAGAAAATAAACAAAAAAGTGGAAGGGGGCAAGAGAGAGAAGGAAGAGAGGTGAGAGAGAGTAGAGAGAAATGGGCTATGCATTGGCTTATAATATTCATGGAAAAGCTAGAGAAAAAGCCAAGCAAATGACGAAAATAAAGCTAAGGAAAAAAAAAATGCTACGAAAAGATTATCTACAACCTCAACAGATTTTGCATAGGCAAGTGATCCAGAGAGCTTTATTTTTGCTGATGATAGGATTTGAGCCTTGATATGCTGACCAACGGTAGTACCTCTCCTTCAAGGGTCTCTAACTTGAATGCACCGCATTTTGTTTTAATCCTGTAAGGGCCTTTCCAATGAGGAAGCCACTTTCCGCGCACTTGTGCCTGGAGTTGAGCTTTATGTAAAAGGACCAACATGAATTTTGTAAGTTATTGGTCCATAGGTTCTGATCATGAGCCTCTTTCATCTTGATTTGATTCTCTTGCAACTATTTTGTAGCATGTAGGCAAATCTCTTCCACTTTGTTCAATGCTTCAAGACTAGAAGAGACACCAAAATCTTTCTTTCCCTGCATAGATGCAGTTTTGAGTGAACCATGTAGAAGTTCAAAGGGTTCAATGGGGCCCATAGAACAACTGAAATAGGGAGTATCTTGTTGCTTCCTTGCAAGCCAACATATAGGCCCATAGGGTTCCTTGATAAGCCATGCCCCAAGTAGTGGGCTGCAACATACATTCCTTCCTTAACATAGTAATCAATACCTTATTAGTTGATTTTGCTTGTCCATTAGCTCTTGGATAGTAGGCACATGAAGTCCTATGTAAAACCTTGTATATGTTTAAAATTTCATACAAAACCTTATTCACAAAATGAGTTCCTTGATTTGTGCAAATTTCAAGAGCATATCCAAATCTACAAATAATGTAACTGTAAAGGAAATCTGCAATTGTTTGTGTTGTGCAATCAAGAGAAGCAATAGCTTCGACCCACTTTGTTGCATAGTTGGTGTCAATCAATAGGTAGTTCTCTTTTTTTGAGAAAGATGCAGGGTAGATGGGCCCTACAAAATCTAGTCCCCACTTCTCAAATGGTTGCCATGATGTGGAAACAATCAAAGGATTGTGTACCTGCTTTATGGGCTTGTGGCCACACCTTTGACAGATGTCTCATGCTCTCTCCATTCATCTGCATCTTTGAATAATAACAAATTTCACCCCTAGCAAGTGGTGGTAGTTACTTGTGGACAACAAAAACCATTGTCAAGGCTTCCCTTTCTATGGTGCTATAATTCTCTTCAACTTTTGTCAAAATCCGACTGGCATACTAGATAGGTCTATCTAACTTGTATTCCTCACTATGTTGAGTGAGGACTGCTCCTACTATGTATGCACTGGCATCTACATCTACATGAAATATTTTTTACCAATCTGGTGTAATAAGAATTAGAGAAGCTACCAACTTGGATCTCAATGTCTGATAAGATACTTCCTCCTCCTCATCCCACTTGAAGGGGACTTCCTTACCTGTAAGCCTTGCCAAAGGGCTAGCTATATCTGCATACATTTTTATAAACATCCTATGGTAACCAGCATGACCCAAAAAACTCTAAATTTATTTTAGTGACTTGGGTCTAGGTAACTTCAATATTGCTATAATTTTGTATGGGTTAGGGGCCATACCTTTCATAGACACTACATGTCCAAAGAGAGTACCTTCTATTACTGGGAAGTGGCATTTATTGGGATTCAATTTTAATTTTGTCTCTTGACATCTTTTGAAAACCTTTTGTAAATTGAACTAGGTGATCATTCAAAAAACCCATAGGAGTATTGGTATGAGTACCTGCGAAGGATGAAAAATCATCCATGAAAATTCACAAGGCCTCCAGAAGTAAGGGTCTAAAGGTAAGGTTGACATTCTTGTTGAAGGTGTTTGGGCCATTTCTAAGTCCAAATGGCATTTTAACATATACATATGTGCCCCATGGTGTAATAAAAGCACTCTTCTCACGATCCTCACGATGGATGGATATTTGATTGTATCCACTAAATCCATCCATGAAGTTGTATAGTGCGTTTCTAGCCACTTACTCAATGACTTGCTCTGCAAAAGGCATGGGAAATCCATTTGGAATAGTTATCTTATTACGTGCTCTGAAATCCGCACAAATTCTAATTTTATTTGTATTCTTCTCAAGCACAATAACCATGGGTGAGGGCCACTCTGAATGTTCCACTGGAATGATAATGCTAGCATCCTCCATTTTTGTATCTCTAGGTAGACAACTTCAACATATTTCGGATTTAATCTATAACTTTTACCTCTTATCGGTTTATCTCCATCAATGAGAGGAATTCTATGTTCTCTAAAACTGGTAGGCACTCTTCTAAATCTTTATAATGTCAGGAAAATACATCGACATAAGGTTTTAGGAAAGATGTTACCTTTGAAAGTAGCTCAGGGTAACTCCACAACCAAGTAGCCACTAAAATTGGATGAGTATTTTTCTAGTTGCCTAATTGAACGTCTTTGATTGGGTTTCTATCCATCAACGTGTCTACAGATTCCTCTCCACCTTTGTGTTCTTCCAACATTTTCTCCCACATAGACTCAGTGTTGCAACTAGGTGTACTTTGGATTTCAATTTGTTTCTCTTTGTCTTGCACCCATCGTGTAAGGATTTCTTGAATAGGAAAAGAAATATCTTCACAATTTGCTTTACCTTTTCTTTAATCTCAGTAGATTCCTTCCTTGTAGTTGTAATAGCTTCATCCAAATTGCATTTAAGAGGTGTCTTTCTCCCTCTTCTATGGTCTATTACTAGTTTTCCCAATCCAACAACTTGAATTTTCTCCTGCTTCCCTCCATAGGCTTCTTTATACATAAATCATTTAGAAAGATTCCATCACAAGAGAAAGAATTTCCTACTTGAAGCCAAGCCAGAATGTCTTCTTCCTCATCTGACTCTAACTGCAGTTGGTCCATTATTTCTTGCTCCATGTAGATGCCAACTGATTGCAGCATACTAGTATGATCTTGGTGGTCTACTCCCTCTTCCAAATATATTTGTTTAACATCATGTCTTCTCTGTTGTACCCACATAGTGTCTTTGCCCCAATCATGGATGACACTTGCATGCTTAAGCTAAGGTCTTCCAATTAAGAGAGAAAAACTTCCCTCTACCTGTGGCAATCTTAATACAAAAGAATCTAAAGTAAAGAGGTTACCCTATCCTTCCATTGGAACTCTTGGGACCACTCCCATTGGTCTCACTGTGCTTTGATCTTTAACAATGCAAATCGACTTCGGAGCATAGAAGTGTGAATTTCAGCAGCCCGAAAACATTTCCATCAGGTGCGCTAGGGTTTTACCCCCATTTCGAAGCCATTCGTGCAGTCAGAATCGCCATCAGAGTGACGGTTTGTGAGCTGAAATTTCAGCACTCATTTCAGTTTTTGTCGAAGTGAAGATTTTGTCACATTCTTGTTTCTTAGTGAAATGGCGGGCAGCAATGACTTGTTTGGCATGCTTCAAGCTGAAGATAAGCTTGATGGGACCAACTATCCAATGTGGTCTTACATGATGAAGCACGTTCTTGTTGCAAAACAACTTTGGAACATAGTGGCGGATGTAGATCGAAGACCGGTAGGTGCTTCTACTTCACAGCCTACTCTCACAAATGGAGCTTCTTCTTCGAGTACTATGGTTTCTCCTTCTCCACCTACACAAGAGCAGCTTAGATGGGATGGAAAAGATGCTCAAGCTCATGCTTTGATTGTGCTTTCAGTGAAGTGTCATATAGTTCCACACATTCGGTCATGTTCTACATCACGACAGACATGGGACACTCTTGCTTCTTTGTATGCCGTGCGTAATGAAGCACATGTTGCATACTTGAGGAAGCAACTTGAGGATGTATGTATGGCTGAAAATGAGTCAGTGGATGTGTATGTGACACGCATCAAGGACTTGAAAGAGCGATTGGCAAACATAGATGAGATCATTCCGGATGCATCACTCATTTCTACATTGTTGAAAGGATTACCGGAATCTTTTCAAAGCTTTGCTACTACACTTCGTTTGGTTGCAAAAGGAAATCCTAATATGTATGGATTTGATGAGGTTGTGTCTCTTCTTTTGCAAGAAGAGCAATCTAGAGTGAATAGGAGTGGTTTGATTGAAGGAACGCAAGCACTTGCTATCTCACAAAAGGGGAAAAGCAAGTATGGTTCAGCTTTTGGTTCATCAAAACCGAAGCCTCAAGCTTCCTCTTCCACTCATTCCTTTAATGATGGTGATTTGCAAAAGAAGAAGAGATGCAAATATTGCCGGAAGGCTAGTCATACTATTGATGAGTGTAGAAAGCTTGCTAAACGCAATGAAAAGAAGAAGGAATCGGGCATGTCTATTGCTGAAAATTCAGCAAATGCAAAGAATGATGAAGCTAACATGGCTCGAGATTTTTGGGCATGTGTTGTTACATGTCATTATGATGCTTCTTTACATTCTAAATGTATGGTTGTGAGTGAGGCTGATTCAGATTGGTTCTTTGATAGTGGTGCTTCAAAGCACATAACATCATGCAAAAGATTTTTTGCCTCTTTGAAAGATGCACCTAAAGGAGGACATGTGGTGTGTGCAAACAATGCCTCTTATCCTATCATTGGAGTAGGAGAAATTGAGCTTACGGCTGCAAATGGAGGTGTGATTCTCTTGAAAAATGCATTGTATGTGCCCGGTATCAAGAAGAACTTAATTTCAGTTCCGTTGATTGCCAAAGCTGGACTTCATGTACAGTTTGTTGATGATAAGTGTATGGTTCATGATTTCAGCAATGGCGATGTTATTGTGATGTCCGGTACATTATGTAATGGTTTGTATCTCATGGATACATACAAGAGGGTTGCCTCGAATGCCTTAGTTGCTCATACTTCTTCCATGGCTGAAATGGAGCTTTGGCATGCTCGTTTTGGTCATTTAAACTTCAATAGTTTGCTCTACTTGCAAAAGAAGGACATGGTTATTGGCTTGCCTACACTTGAGTCCATTGAAAAGCATGCATGTGAAGGTTGCATTCTTGGAAAAATGCATCGTGCTTCTTTTCCAAAAGATAGTCACACACACACTACAAGAAAATTGCAACTTGTTCATAGTGATGTATGTGGTCCCGTCAAGACTCAATCTTTTTGGAAGCATGTATATTTTGTTACCTTCATTGATGATGCTACTCGCCATACATGGGTGTATCCTATGAAAGCAAAGAATGAGGTTTTTTCTTGCTTCAAAGCATTTTTAGCTATGGCTGAATTTTTTTTTTCACAGAAGCTTTTGACACTACGCACGGATCGTGGTGGTGAATACATGTCACATGAGTTTAGTGCTTTTCTTCGTGAAAGAGGTATTTCACACCAATGTACGGTGCCATATACACCTCAACAAAATGGTGTTGCCGAGCATAAAAATAGAACTCTACTTGAAACGGCACGATGTATGGTTAAAGGAAAGCATCTTCCTCATAAATTTTGGATGGAAGCGGTCATGTGTTCAAATTATGTGTTGAATCGCTGCCCTACAAAAGCATTGAGAGTCATCACTCCTTATGAGGCTTGGAATGGTCATAAGCCTATGGTTAGTCATATGGGTGTGTTTGGTTGTTTGGCATATGCTCTTGTGCCATCACAACAACGTCACAAACTTGATGACAAGGCAAAGAAATGTATATTTGTTGGTTATAGTGCTGAAAGTAAGGGATATCGGTTGTACCATCCATTGACGAACACAATTATTGTGAGTCGAGATGTGGTATTTGCTGAAAATTCAGTTTTCCCTCTACTTGAATGTAAAAAACTGCCAACAGTTAGCTCACAAGATGTGTTCGATACACTCATGCCTTTGTTGCAAAATGGTGCGCTTGACTATGGCCATGTGGACAAGCCAACTGAGGTTCAAAGGGCTGAAAAATTCCAGCCAAATAGGGCTGAAAATGCAGACAATTTCCAGCCAAACATGGCTGAAAAAATTCAGCCAAAAATTGCCAAAACTGTTGGAAATTTTCAGCCACATATGGCTGAACATTTGCGTCCAAATATGGCTGAAACTGAGAACGAAATTCAGCCCACGCATGATGTACATATTGAAGATGTTCTACATAATGAACGCATGTCTATCAAGAGTGCACAATCTATGCCAAAGTGGGTGAAACAAACTTTGCAGGACAGCAAATTGAGTGCACCTTTACTTGGTAGAACAAGATCAAGCTCTCACCATGCATCAAGTAATTTTGTGGATTATTCTCTTATTGCTACAACATGTAATGAAGAGCCACTTTCTTTTGAAGATGCATGTGACGATCCACAATGGATGAGGGCTATGCAATCAGAAATGGATTCCATACATAGGAATGGTACTTGGGAGTTATGTGAATTGCCAAAAGGAAAGAATGCCATTGGTACAAAGTGGGTTTTTAAGATTAAGAGAAAATCTGATGGTAGCATTGATCGCTACAAAGCTAGATTGGTTGCCAAAGGATATGCGCAACAATATGGCATTGACTATGAGGAAACTTTTGCACCTACTTCACGCATGACTACCATTCGTACCGTGGTTGCATTGGCTGCCCATCGAGGTTGGAAAGTGCATCAGTTGGACATAAAAACAACCTTCTTGAATGGAGATTTGCAAGAAGAGGTTTATGTGAAGCAACCTCCTGGATTTGCTATGAAAGGGAAAGAGCATATGGTTTGTCGCTTGCATAAAGCCTTGTATGGTCTCAAGCAAGCTCCACGTGCATGGTATGACAAAATACATAAGCACTTGATTGCTCTTGGCTTCACATGTAGTCCGATTGAAAGCACACTCTATGTACGCAAAAATGGGGCTGATCTTATAGTGCTTGTTCTTTATGTCGATGACATACTCTTGACTGGGTCATGTGATGCAAAATTTGACATTCTTATGGCTGATTTGCAGCATACTTTTGATGTCACTTATCTTGGTCTTTTGAGCTACTATCTTGGCATCCAGTTTGTATCCGTTGAGGGGGGAATTGTTATGCATCAAGCAAAGTATGTTGAAAAACTACTTCAACGTTTTGACTTTGAGGATTGCAAGCCAGTTTCCACACCAGTTGAGACAAGATTTAGATTCTCAGTTGAGGATTCCAGTGATGCATTTGACACTTCTCTTTATCAGCAGGCTGTGGGATGTCTTATATATGCATGCAACACAAGGTCGGATATACAGTATGCAGTTTCCCAGTTGAGTCGATTCATGCACAGCCTTGGCACTAAGCATTGGCAAGCGGTGAAATGTGTGTTTAGATATCTCCGAGGCACTTTGAGCTTAGGTCTCTTTTATGGCAGAGATGTTCAACCATGCTTGCATGCTTTTACAGATAGTGATTGGGCTGGTTGTTATGATACTCGTGTGTCCACTAGTGGTAATTGCTTTTTCCTTGGAGACTCATGCATATCTTGGTTGAGTAAGAAGCAACCTACAGTGGCGACATCGAGTTGTGAAGCTGAGTACAGGGTAGTTTTCACAGCTACAGTGGAGTGTATATGGCTGAGACGCCTATTGATGGATCTTTGCATGGAGATTGATGCTGCTACACATATTCTCACAGATAGTCAGAGTGCTTTGGCTATTGCACGAAACCCAGTGTTTCATGCATGGACCAAACATATTGAGGTGCATTATCACTATGTGAGAGAGCGCCTTCATGCAGGAGATATTGATTTGGTATATGTGCCTACACAAGATAATGTGGCAGACATATTCACCAAAGCTCTTCCACGAGAAAAGTTTGAAGCTTTTCGCAAAGCTTTAGGCTTGTTACCTTGTGGGGGCTGATCTGTCACTCCCTGTATGTGTTCACATCATTCGCTCCAGGGGGGTTTGCTACACTTATGTGTTTCTCGAGTAGCTTTGATGTGAACCTTTTCCGTATACATGGGCACTTTTTACTCCCCGTGCTCCATGATCAATCTCAAAAGATCATGGCCTTCATCTCTCTAATTCGCCTCTTAATTCAAAAGGGTGATTTCTATCTTGAATGAATCTTTAAAGAGGAGAATCCATGTGTGGTCTGATTCCCTGCCCCAATCATTCAAAGTTCCATCTAGTTTTGCATATGAAAAAGAACTGAGTCAAATGCAAAGTATGGAAAGAACGAAAAGGGTGGAAGAGAACATCCCTGCCTATTTCCTTTGTTTAAGCCATGTGCCATCTAGGTCTCCAAAGCTCAAACATGTGGATTAGGTGGAGTCAAAGTGACTTCAGCTAAATTGCTACCTTGGTCCATCTCTTTGCACTAATGGTGCATGAACTTAGCAAAATAGATGAATGCTAGTTAAGGTTTCCTTATCAGATTCATCTCTTAAGTTAGAATCCAACTTGTTCTAAAAGGAAGATGAATCTTACATAATCCCTGCCCAAATCACTCTCGTTTAGTGAAATAGGTGGATTTTCTTGTTTGCAATTCGCCTCCAATAATCTAAATAGAGGGAAATTTCATTATTTAATCCCTACCTAACCAATAGAATGGTAAAGGTGGATTATCTTTCTAATTCTAAGAGGTTATACCAAAAATGGGTTCAATGTTCTTTCAAAACTTTACGTAGTTTTGAACATCCACTTTAAGGGACTAGAATCCATTGGGATTAATCTAACTATTGTAGACTCCAATTGATTGAAAACTATTTTACTTGTTCTTCCAAAAAGATTAAGAACTTTATAACTACATCCCAAGATGGGAACTCATAGTGTAAAAGATCGTGTTATCTTTAAGGTCATAAGTAAAAATAGATTATTCCAATCATTTCTTCAAAGCTTAATCCTTATGGATCTTTAGTTGGATCTCAAACCTTAAAGGTCTTCTTGATCCCAGAGTTTTCTCTCTTATTTTCTAGATCTATTAAAGATGTCCTATGTCGACATCATCATTGGATCTTTCCTATTCTTCAGTTAACTTGATTTATCAAGTATCAAAAAGATGATCTTTCTAAGCTTTCTTTCAAGCTTGATCTATGATCATTTTTATGATCCTTGAATTTCAAGTCATACTTTGGCATGAAGCTTTTAGAGCTTCATCCTTTGGAGTTTACCTTCAAACTCAAAAAAGTTGATCCTCTCCTTATTTCTAACTCTTTATGAGAGATAGATCCTTTCATATCTTGTTGGAATAATTCTTCTTCCCTTTGAGAGGATAATTGAAGAAGATGCGCAATCCTAGACATTGTCTTCCTGATGTATTCCATTGGATCATGAGTCCCTTTTTCTTATGGCCATCAGGAAAAAGTACTCAGTGGGATTCAGTACCCACCGTCCCATACCAATGGGTTCCTCATCCAATCCACATAACTTTGTCTCTATACTTTCTCACCTTTTCTGTCCTTATAAATGCCCTTCATACAATGGTACCAAATTTATAAGAGCAAGGACTAAGGTGCTTAGATTACACCACCTCTAATCTTACTTAAATATTGAAGTATTCCGATGCCGTGCACCACACTAGACTCTCCTTCTCGAGAGCTCCACGACGATATGCTCAAAGTAGAAAACCGAGCTCCTGTCGCCACACACAGTACTCCGCACAGATGTTGTAGAATACGCAGAAAACGCTGTACACAGACAGCACGAAGACAGACTTCTTAGGTCTTACAAATGCGGTCGAACTTACAGTCTGTGACTGACCAGGCCACTATATGTTTTATTAAAGAACATATACAAAGAAGTGTCCGGTGGCCATTTGGCCTTTCACATGGACACTAACGGTAACAAATATTTGGTTAACCATTTAATGTGGTCTGACTTATCTTATCAAACTTTAAGTTTGACTTGATCTTTGCCCTACTTGGGTCTTTTGGCTTTCTTTTCTTCTTTTGCCAAAATAAGAGATAAGACTAGGTCTTTCTCAAATAGATCCCTTCATGCTTCAAAGCTTTACCCATGGGTTTTCTTAGGGATCTAGCTATTTCGCTTCATACAAGAAATCATATTCCTTAGGTCTATATTACTGAAATCCATAATGTATGTTATGTTATCTACATGAAGCATCAAATATACTTTTAGGATTATGCTTATATCTAATCCAACTTCTTTTCCTATCCCACTTAGGATTTATACAATCCTAATGGTATATGCAAGTCTTCTCTTGCATTGGGGTTCTTTGAGAATTCCCAATCTCTGAGAACTTCATTTAGTTGGAAGATGTAATGAAAGATATATGAAGTACTAAAATACAATGAAGTACTTCAACTTTTATCTCTTTCTTGCATATCTTTTACCTTTTAATACCGTACTCGATCTTTTCAAGGCATAAGATGCAAGTTCTTGGGGACTTTCCCCCCTCCTTAAGAGCTTTTGTCCTCGAAAACTACCTGAGAGTAAGTTGAAAATTGTGCTCTTTCAAAAATATTTGAAAGTGTTTATTTCCAATCCTTTATTGTCCTTCCTGGTTAAAAGAACTATTCAGAGCTTTTCATGCTTTCTTTTCTCCAAGCATATAGAACAAAAGTCCCAAAGTTCAAGTTGAGATTACCCACAAATTCAATGTCCCATACCACCGAATTTACTTCAGTGGTAATGTAAATCCAGATGTCCCATACCATCCGGCTTACGCTTCCACTTTAGTAAAGTTAACTTTAGCTTGAGTTTTGGGATCAAACCTTCTTCTAATCAAGTCATATCTATTACTTCTTGGACTTGTAAGTATTATTTCTACTGCAGAGCATATGTATTGCCTATGCTATAGTGGACTTTCCACTTACCAAGTCTCAATTGTAACTAAGTCTCAAAAATTTGGCTTTTCAATTATACCTTGATTCAGATATACTTTACAAGATCCCTTTCATGTCACTTGATGATAGAGCTAGTTTATATCTCAACTAGATATCATCTTTTTATGGCAGAATGAGTAATCTCAGAAAGAATAATTGACTTGCCAATCAAATCTCTATGTTGAAGTAGATGGTAATTCCATTTACTATAAAGTCCTTTATTTCTAGGACTTTAGAAAATGGTACTTAGGGTTTATAACAACCCTTGAGTTTTACCTTCTCTTCATGCCTTGCATTTTCTTGGAAGAATAATGTAAAGCTCCAAATATTTCTGTAGTTCTTTCAAACAAAGACCTTTTCTTGAACAAAAAGCACTAATACTTGCATCCTCCAAAACTAAGATTTTTCTATACTATATTTTCTCTTCCTTAGAGCTTTGAGAACATAGTGCTCTAGGTTACCACCATTGTTTTAAGAGATAAAATTTTTGTATTACTACCTTAAGTCTATGGCCTTGCTGATCAGGCATGCCATGGGCTTTTATGGAATTTAAAATTCCATAAGAGGGATTTTAACCTTGAGGTATTTTCAAGAAATTAGGATTATTTGGCTTTTAGATACTAAGCCAATCATAAAGAAATTACATGGTTTATAGTGGCCAATTGGCCTCATCACCACTGTTCCTATAGACCAATAAAATCAAATCCTACTAAAGCTTAGCTTCAGGAATTTAATCTCCCTCTTAACTCAAAAGCCCATGTAAAATGTTCCATATGCATACTAGTGTATGCCAAATGGTTCCATCTTTATTGCAAAAGGTGTTGCATGCATAAGGTTCAGAAGTTGAACCCCTCCTTAAAGCATGCAAAAGTCCCAAATTGGAATTTTCTTCATTCAAAGGATGGTGCAAAAACTTTCATGCATCTTTCTTTTCAAAACCCATGTTAACATAATGCATAGTGCAAATCCTTTTCATGACTAATTGTCTATGTGACCAAGCAAAACTGGGCCACTTGAATCTATGCATCACTTCTAAGTTCAATGCATGCTTCATAGTTTGAAGGAAAAGAAAAGAGGTCACTTATTTGGAAATTAAGCTTCATCCATCCCTTGACTTTGCTTGAATGTCTTCACAGTGATGAGGTAGGCTTGGGCCATCCTATCCCATTCATTGTTGAAATCTCATTTAGGCACTGGATACTTACTTGTGTGCCCATATGTGTGAATCTTAAATGCATGGGATATCATGAAAATTGAGAAGAAACTTTAATGAAAGGCTTACCCAAACCTCATTGTTTCTTTTGATCCTAGTGGGGAGCTTTTCAAAACTTATGGTTGCCCCATCATGCATTGCTTTTTAGTACTCATGTATTAATGTATGCATTCCATTGGTGCAACCTCTATGCATAGCTCATGGATATCACACACATGCATCCTTTACTAAGATGAAAGAGAATTTCCAAATAAATTCATGCCATTAAACATGCATGTGGTGGAATGTAAAGTCATTCTTCGAGCAAAAGAGATCTATGCATACAATGCATCCACCATAAACTCAATCATGGATGAAATAAAGTGCAAGAAAGCACATAGGTGGAAAACAACATAGCTTTTCTTTTTCTTCTACCTTGGGGGGATTTTTTTTTTTTTAAATCCCTGTCCCAAATGCTCCACTACAAAGAGACTAAATGGATGACCCGATCTCACTGCTTATTGAATTTTGTCCCATGGAACTTTGTTCCATAGTTTCTCTCACGCCTTTCAAAATCTCTTATAATGAAACTACACATTAGTGGGTTTATTCACATGTAATAAAAAAAATAGCTCATATGAGCAACATTACAGCAAGTAAACCCATATGCAATATGTAAAATGACATTAAAAATTTTATAAACTTATCTTCTCGAATTTCTTATGCATCCATCAAAAATTGTCGAATAGGAGCTAGAGGTGTGCTCTTCATCTCGTCTCTCCCGCTTGTGGAGAATGAGTTGTCCTATGCGCAACGGAACTGTGTAGTGAACCCTTGTATGTCCAGCACTTGGACAAACATCTGCACCTTAGATAGCTTGCTGCTCTCAACACAAAACTTAAATGGACTTGATGCTTTAGCCAATTAAAGTAGACAAAGAGAGCTTTCTAACAAGCTATAATTGACTTAATTTGGACAAGTTTTGATTAGGAAACACAACTGTCGAAGATGAACTACCTGTCCACACAAGTATGCTGAAGAATTGAGCTTCACTCTCAGACTGATAGCTCTCTGAATATATATCCTTTGAGAAAGATATTTGTTACAAAAAAAGTAGACACAAATAGCTTTCCAACAAGATAAAAATCAAGTAATTTGGATGATTTTTGATCAGGAAACTCAACTCATCAAGATAGACTACCTGCACACATAAGTACACTATAAAACTAGACTTTACTCTCTGATAGATATCTCACAGAGTATGAACGGTCTGAACGAGATATTTGAGACAATAAAATTAGATGCCAAGGGCTTTCCAACAAGACAAAAATAACGCAATTTGGATATGTTTTGGTTGGGAAACTAAACTACCCAAAATAGACTACCTATCTACATAGGTATACTGAAAAACTGGACTTCACTCTTTCACTAATATCTCACAAACTACATAAGCTTTCAAAGAGATATTTGACATGCAAAAAGTACACAAGATAAGATTTCCAATGAATGTTTAAATGCACAAAATGGTTACATATGCACTGAGATATGAGCTCTGCAATAGAGCTGTGTACAAACTAACGTGCGGCTGGAAGGAGTCTAAGGGAAAGCCAAAATGACAAAATGGCTAGATCCGACTACTGGGAGCACTTGCCTCTTTCTCTCCTTGTTTTGAATGTGCTCCCACTTCACTTTTATAACCAATGAGCATGTGAAGAAGTTTGTGCCTTCTTCTTAACTCACCACTTTCTCCACTACATGCTACTAACTACAAGGCAAGATATTGTATCTCTTACTCATCATGAAGTTTTGACTAGACTTTTTCTTTTATTATTTTTTTCTTTTTTCCTCTACTTTTCCTTTATCTTTATATTTGGTAAATTTATCCAAGCATGGCTCATATGAAAATGAGCTTGTACATTTATCCTCAACACTCCCCCTCAAGCTCATTTGGGAGTTATCTTCATCCATGTCCTTCAAATTTATCGCATCCTTGAAACCTTTGAGTTTAGAAGCATCCAAGAACTTTGTAAACATATCTGCAACCTGCTCTTTGGTTCTGATGAACTTTACCTCCACATCTTTGCTCAGAACCTTCTCCCTTACATAGTGGTAGTGGACCTCTATGTGCTTGCTCCTTGCATGAAACATAGGATTGCTTGCCAAGTAAATACTTGACATGTTATCACCGTATATAGGGATGGTTCCAACTGGCACTCCAAGATCAGCCAAAAGCTTTTTAATCCACATTGCTTCACATGTGGCAAAAGCTAATCCTCTATATTCAGCCTCCATAGATGAAAGTGCAACAGTAGATTGTTTCTTTGAGCTCCACGTGATAGGTTTGCTTCCTATCATGAACACATAACCTGAGGTTGATCTTCTATCTTCCTTTGAGCGTGCCCAATCAGCATCACTAAAGCCTTTGACCTGCAATTCTTCATCAAACTTGTAAAACAAAGCATGATTAACTGTATGCTTTATGTATCTCAACACTCTCTTGGCTGAATTTAAGTGTTCACTTGTCGGGGCTTGCATAAACTGAGAAAGTACACCAACAACATAAGACAAATCAGGTCTTGTAATGTTTGCATAGATCAATGATCCTACAATGCTTCTGTATGTCGCTACATCTTCCAATGGTTCTCCATCATTTGAACAAATCTTTGTATTTGTGTCCATGGGTTGAGTGAGTGGTTTGCATTCACTCATTCCAAAACTGAAAAGAACATCCAACAAGTACTTCCTTTGCATCAAGTAGATGCCACTCTTTCCATAAACAACTTCAATTCCTAAAAAATATTTCAACTCTCCAAGATCTGAAATTTTAAACTCCTTACCAAGCTTCCTTTTGATATCTTTAATCCCTGTAACATCGTTTCTTGTTATGATGAGGTCATCGACATATATGCAAATATATACCTCTCTATTTATGGGGGTATGTATGCCCCCCACCCACCATAGGCTCTACGTGATATGAGTTCTTCCGCCGAACGAAGGCCCGCCACATATTATTAATGAATCTGTTCCGGCTGTTCTTTTCTTTTCTTCCTTCTTCATGTACAACGAAGGATCTGCACTACTTGGGTTGTATCCACACTTAGTTAGATACTCTACCAATGTCTGATTCCATGCTCTTGGTGCTTGCTTCAAGCCATAAAGTGCCTTCTTCAACCTGCAAACAAAATCTGGATGGTTTTCATCTTCAAATCCAACCGGTTGACTCATGTATACCTCTTCTTGTAGTTCTCCATTGAGAAAGGCATTTTTGATGTCGAGTTGATATAATGGCTATCTCCTTGAAGCACCAATTGCTATTAGGGTTCTGATAGTTCCCATCTTTGCAACGGGGCTGAAAACTTCATCATAATCTATGCCTTGTGTTTGTTTAAATCCTTTGGCAACTAATCTAGCTTTATATCTAGCTAGTGAACCATCAACATTCCTCTTTACTTTAAACACCCATTTGTTTGGAACAATCTTCATACCTTCTTTCTTTGGCACTAGCTCGGACCTTAAGGTTTTGATAGACCTTCCTGTTTCCTTTTCAACTTCAACTTTGAATCTTTTGAATATAGAAAACACCTCTGATTTTTGCTTCATACAAAACAGCCATACCTTTCTTGAGTGATCATCAATGAAGGTGACAAAAAAATCTATTACCAGCCATTGATGCCTCTTGGGTTGGTCCCCATACATCCGTATGTATCAAGTCCAAGACATTTGGAGCCACATAATTGCTCCTCTTGAATGGCTTCCTCGTTTGCTTTCCTAGTTGACAAGCTTCACATAACTCATGTAGTCCAATGCTATTAAATTTTGGAAGACCTCTTACCACTTCATGTTTGCTCATGTCCTTCAGCTTTGGAATGTTGATGTGTCCTATTCTTTTGTGCCATAAGTCCAACTCTGAAATCTTCTTGTTCCCACATTCAATGTACATGACCTTTCCATGTGGATGTTGGACATCCAAAGTGAACATCCTTCCTTCTCTTCTACCTCGAGCAATGACCTTGAAGCCTTCTTTTGGATTCTTTATGAAGCACCCATTCTCATTGAATATGACATGATAACCCTTCTCTACCATTTTTCCTACTGAAATCAAGTTCTTTGAAGTTGTAGGAACATGAAGAACATTAGTACCTTTGCTCTGCTTGTATCTTCAAGCCTTATATCTCCAATGTGTTCAATCATGTGTTGAGTATCATCACCTGTTTCAACACATCCTTTTCCCCTTGGTACCTGTAGATTAGTGAACAAACTTCCTTGGCATGACATATGGTTACTACAACCTGAATCAATGTACCATTTTTTGTCATCTTCACAAGAGCTTCTATACTCATGTGTCATTGCAAGTAGTGTGTCCTTGCTTCCTTCACTTGAGGTGCTTGCATAGTTGCTTTGGTTCCTTTGATTGCTTCCATTTGGTCTTCCATTCTTCAGCCAACAATCACTAGCATAGTGTCCTACTTTACCACAATGATAGCATGTTATACCTTTATGAGAATTGTAGGAGCTTCGGCCTCTTCCTCTACTTCTACATCGACCTCTTCCTTGTGTGTTGGCATTTGATGCATCCTTGTTGTCTTCCGAATTGTTTTGATTGTAGTTGGAGTGGTTGTGACCTCTTCCTTTTCCTCTTGAGCCTCCTCTTGAGTTTCTTCCTTTACCTCGACCTGCATATAACATTTGGTTGTGGCTGTCCTTTCCTTTGGGACCACCAAAGCTAAGCTCTTCTGTGACAAGATGAGGGATTAGTTGTTCAAAACCTGGATATACATCTTTCAGGTTAATGGAAGTTATAAAAGGCTTCCATCTTTCATCTTCTCTCAAGCCATTGAGAGTATAACACACAAGATCTTCGTCTTCACCCGTTGTGCCAATAGAAGCTAAAGCATCGCTTAGCTCCTTAATCTTCAAAGTATATTCAGCTATGGATTAACTCGAACTTTTCTTGATTGTGTTCAACTCATTCTTGAGTTGAAGTTTCCTAGCTTTGGTATTTGTTGAATACATCCTTTCAAGAGCTTCCCAAGCATCCTTAGCTTTCTCTAGATGTTGAATATGACCTACCATGGCATTAGTAATGACTTGCGAAATGAGGAACATGACTCTCCTATTCCTCTCTTCCCATTCTTTTGCTTGCCTCCTTTGGACTTCGGTGGCCATAGCTTGATTGATTTGAGGTTGAGCATCATCGCCGCTCACAATACCCCATAAGCCTTTGCCCATTAGGTAGTTGTTCATTCTAAACTTCCACACGGGATAGTTATCCTTGTCCAACTTCTCTACTTGTTGACCCAAGTCAGCCATTGAAGAGTATCAAAGACTTTGAGAGTTACCTCGAATAGTTATAGTCCTTTGCTCTTGCGTTTTTGAAGCTCCTTCTTGTTTTGTAGCTCCTCTTTTGCTTTGCTTCACCTCTAGCTCTGTTGATGAAGCTTCAACACCAAGTTTGCTCTGATACCAATTGTGGAGAATGAGTTCTCCTATGTGCAACGGAAGTGTGTAGTGAACCCTTGTATCTCCAGCACTTGGACAAACATCTTCACCTTAGATAGCTTGCTGCTCTCAACACAAAACTCAAATGGACTTGATGCTTAAGCCAAAAAGTAGACAAAGAGAGCTTTCTTACAAGCTATAAATGACTTAATTTGGACAAGTTTTGATTAGGAAACACAACTGTCGAAGATGAACTATCTGTCCACACAGGTATGCTAAAGAACTGAGCTTCACTCTCGGACTGATAGCTCTCTGAAAATATATCCTTTGAGAAAGATATTTGGTATAGAGAAAGTAGACACAAATAGATTTCCAACAAGCTAAAAATCAAGTAATTTGGATGAGTTTTGATCAGGAAACTAAACTCATCAAGATAGACCACTTGCACACATAAGTACACTGTAAAACTAGACTTTACTCTCTGACAGATATCTCACAGAGTATGAATGATCTGATTGAGATATTTGAGATTGTGAAATTAGATGCCAAGGGCTTTTGAACAAGACAAAAATCATGCAATTTGGATATGTTTTGATCTGGAAACTGAACCACCCAAAATAGACTACCTATCTACACAGGTATACTAAAAAACTAGACTTCACTCTTTCACTGATATCTCACAAACTACATAAGCTTTCAAAGATATATTTGATATAAAAAAAGTGCACAAGATAAGCTTTCCAATGAATGTTTAAACGTGCAAAATGGTTACATATGCACTGAGATATGAGCTCTGCAACAAAGCTGTGTACAAACTAACGTGCAGCTGGAAGGAGTCTAAGGGAAAACCAAAATGACAAAATGGCTAGATCCGACTACTGGGAGCTCTTGCCTCTTTCTCTCCTTGTTTTGAATGTGCTCCCACTTCACTTTTATAACCAATGAGCATGTGAAGAAGTGTGTGCCTTCTTCTTAACTCACCACTTTCTCCACTACATGCTACTAACTACAAGGCAAGATATTGTATCTCTTACTCATCATGAAGTTTTAACTAGACTTTTTCTTTTATTATTTTTTCCTTTTTTCCTCTACTTTTCCTTTATCTTTATATTTGGTAAATTTATCCAAGCATGGCTCATATGAAAATGAGCTTGTACATTTATCTTCAACACCGCTTAGCTCGCTGTTGCGCCTAGCAGTAACAAAAGGTGGCGGAAGAAGAGGAACATTGCGGGGAAGCAACACCTCTTCGTTCTCGATCCTTTCTTGCTGCGAATGAAGAAAATACATACCAGAAAACAAACGAGGCCTTTTTCGTAGTCGATATTGGAGGCTCCCATACTAAGAGAGACAAACCATCCGAGATTCATGATGGTTGCAGTGTCCATTGGGGAGACGAAGATCTTGAACGAAACTGCATCACGGTGAAAAATAGACGGAGTGTTTCGACCCATCTGGATGATGAGGTGAGTTAGTAGAATGATCCTAGAACTGCATCAGTCTTTTATCACGTACTAACTGTAGAAGATGTGAGGATTTGTTGACATGCATTCAAAACCCCATTATAGCGTATATTATGAGGTCTTAGCTATGGCGTGTTCTGATGCTTGTAGCTTTAGTCATCGAAGGTGTCCCATCCCGTGCCTTACGCAAAAATAGAGGGCGTAGGCCTATGCGAAGCTCTTTATATAACGAGCCTGCAGGGTATTTGAAATATTCTAATGAGAAGAGAATGAGCGCATGGGTTCATCTCCCCTCATGGAGTCTGCGACGGCTGATAATAGACGTGCGGGTGCGCTCAGGTCGGGTATGACTGTTAGCCACGTGTGGCCTCTGGCTGCATAGTGACATGTAGGTGCGCTCAGGTTGGGTATGACTGTTAGCCACGTGTGGCCTTTGCTGCGCTGTGACATGCAGGTGTGCTCAGGTCGGGTATGACTGTTAGCCACGCGTGGCCTCTGGCTGCTCAGCGCATTGAGAGGGAATTGTAGTAGTGCAGGCCCCGGGGTTGGGTACCTCTCTTCATAAGCGGGGGGTCATGATGAGGCACGTTTTGCCAGTTGCCTGAAGTCAAATGGAAAAGCTCACGGACAGGTCACAGCCTATAGGTCCATGAAAAAACTCGCGTGAGGAAGTTCATGAAGATGATACGAAAATTCCAACTTCAAAAAAGATTCTAAAATCAAGAAGGCTCTAATGCCACTGTTGTGGAAGGACTCCATAGCCTTCACACAACTAAATTGAAGACTAACTAGCAAGGCCACACACTAGGAAGAGAGATGTCTTTCCACCCAACCAACCCCTCCAATATATAGCTCCAAGTCCAAGGGGGTAAGTCCCTCTCAAGGGGACATGTGTACCTTCCATCACATGGGTCCCTAAGGTGGTCACATGGTTTCCAAGCTTAGGATATCACATGAAATCACATGGCTTCTAAAAGAAGGCTCTCCAAGCTCTCACGTACAAACCAAGTGGCTAGAAAAAGCTTCCAATCAAGCCTAAGGTACTCAACCTTAGAGAATTAACCCTAAGGTTCAAGACCCATCTAAAAGGGGTAAATAAACCATAAATCCCAAGGGTTTCACACCTAGAAACCTAAGGGTTCTACCCCTTAGACCCATGTAATTATACAACAGAAGCCCTTGAAAAACGGCAAGTACATGTGGAGAATTAAAGCCAAGGATGCAATATCAAAACACAAAATAAAAAACAATAAGGAAAGATCAATGTACACGCCTAGTGTGGAAACCGAACGCACAAGAAAGAACGAGCCAACCCAATAAAAAGGATTAGTCTTGCACTCATGCTGAGCCAAATGCACCTACAATATGCAATATAGGGCCACACTACAATGCCTCAAATTTGTCACACAACTTCTTCAACTGGTTTAGTGGTGCACATTTCCTTCCAAGGAATAGGACTTAAATTGTACAATAGCAGTCTAGGAAATTTTACGAATGCATACTAAGAATTGCTTCGGCTACGACTAACTTTTATGTTTTATTTTAGAAATGAAAAAAATAATAAAATGAAAAAATATATCTCATCAGGTATCATGCTCTACTCAAACTTGTGAGAGGGGAGCTATCTAACACTGAACGATGATTGCTTGTGCACACAAGGATGAAGTATCTTCCTTCAAATGTGAGGTTAACCACAAATTCTATTTCAAGTGCAAATGGCTTCTGATGATTCTGAGGTGACCCAACAAGAGGAAATTTTGGAATTTCCCTTTGGAAGTGCAATCAAAGCAAGAGGGCATTGGTTCCATGAAGATCAACCAGTAGGTGATCACTTATTTTTTACCACAATACAGGGATCACCAATTCCCAATCATGACTCAAGATTTCAAGGTACTACATGAACTACCGTGAATTATTGATATATGGAAAAAAGTTGGTATTGAAAGATGCCTACAACTTCCAATGTACAAGCTAGACTTTGAGAGGTTCACAAAGGTAATGAACACCCTGCACCCTGCTCTCGACATGCCAATCATGCCTGAAGCCAAGGTCATGAATCTACAAGGTGATTGGTAGACAACTAAGTTTACACATGAATTGATCAAAGAAGCTTTTGGATGGAAAAAGGATGGCATTACATACCTAAAGGATGAAAGCCAAGAAGCGTACGTTCTTGGATCTCAAATAGAACAGATTTAGGAGAATCAATGAAGCTAGTGCATCAACATTTATGCATCCTGAATATGCATCAATACACAAAGCCACAAAAGATTGTGGTATGCTACTCTCACATGTGGTGAAACAAGTCAAAAATCAAGTAAATTTTACATTGTATGTACAAGAGCATCTATTCAAAGCAAAGAAGCAATGGGGCAACAAAAAGTTTCTAGATGGTAGTGTTTTTTCGACAATATTAATATATCATGCCTTGAACATTCCGGATCACCTCAAAGAAATGGCATCAATAGTAGAGATGGCAAAATATGTGAAATCCGCCACAATTCCAAAGAAGAAGCAAGGCATGGTGATCATAGAAGAAGAAGGTACCAACTCAAAGCCAATGATGAGAGGAGCAAAGAAGATGCAAGAAGAAACGACAATAAGGGTAACTCCATCATAAAAAAGAACATACTTGTTTTCAAAGTCAACTTTGGTCCAACCACCTCCCATTACGAAAGAAGAGATACATGAAGCCCTCTAAGCAATGCACACATATAAGGAAGGGCAAGTGAACCTAACAGTGCAAGGTCACCACTACCACCAAACAAGTATAGGAAAAAAAAAATCAAACTAGGAAAAAGACAATCCCAAATGGACGGATACAAGGATTTGGGACTGACCAATTCAAGCTCATCTTCAAAATCACATGTGAATAGAGAATAGTCCACCATGAACATGGATCTTCACATAGAGATTAATGATGATGGAAGATAAGACAAGCTGGATGAAATGGTTGACCAACAAGAGGTGGTTAGTGAAGAAAAACACAAAGAAGAAAATGTGGCTGAAAAAGAACAATTGAAAAGAACATGTGCGAGAGAAAATGCGTACACAGTCCACATTACTGAAACCACAATCTCAAAATTCAAAGAGATCACCATTGAAGGCTGATACGTATGGTACACCCAAAGGAAGAAAATCAAGAAGCTGAGTTAGGGAAATCTCTTGAACCACTAAGGGTAATAGCAGAGTCGTCCCCCATGGACGTGACATATGAAGGAAGCTGTTCGAAGAAGGATGAAGATAAAGAGGTTGAGTGGTAGATACAATTCCGAATTCGGTAGCCATTTAATGACACCTTACATGTAAATAAGGGCAAAAATGTACTAATAGGGGAAGAGCCTATAATACCACAAACATGGCTCAATGTGGATGTGGCTAAATTAAAATTGGTAATAAAACATACGATTCGAACGGCCATGGACACACAACAACACTTAATGGAGGTGGACAAATAATACGAACAAGCAAATGTGGAAAAAGGTCAATTCCAAGCGTTGACTGAGCAATTATCTGAACAATTAGTGACAACACCAACTGGCACTTACTAAAAATAAAAAAGAAAAATTCATGGAGGCAACTAAAGAGATTAGTAAGTTAAGAAAAGAAAACGTCCAATTGCAAAACCAACTAGCAGAAATCAAACAAAAATATGAGGTTGGAGAAGGAGAGAAATTACATCTCTCTAATCGAAGCAAGCTTCTAGAGACACAAATTAAAGTATACATGGATGAAGCTGACGTGCTCCATAGTAGAAATAAAGATTTGATGACTTCTATTTTGTTGAATCAACCTATGGAAGCACCAAAAACTACAAATGAAGACATTATCAAGCTATGAGCACAACTAGAAAAGTATGGTGATCAACTCAATTAGGAGAAGACATTGCATGTTCAATGGAAATCTAAATATCTGTAGGATACAAATGAGCTTCACAATAAATGGAAAGAGGTAGTGTCTAGGTACATAGAACGATGCAAACAAGATGTGGATCAATTGGTCATAGTATGTGAAAGCAAAACAAAAAGTGAAGAAGAGCTCAAAGCAGCAAAAGAACAAATAAAGGAAAAGATTAAATAATTGCAAACTTACAGTAGTTCTGAGCTCTCATCTAGCTAAGGAGATTGCGGTACACCCTCTTTCTCCCCCCATCATTCATTCAACAATATGAGATCATCAAGAGCTACAAATTGATGAACACCCAATGCCATACACTACAGAAATAAGTTAGAAAGAGCGGGCGCTAATGGTGTCCTAGCGCACACAAAATTTTGAAGATGCAGTAGTGAAAGTGATGAAAGAGGCAAATATCAAAAGTAAAGACCTAGATAAAATCATCAAACCATTCAATGTACCATATGGGATTCTGAAAGAAGAGACACGATAATACATTAAGAAAATGACCCAGATGGATCTAGACCAAGATCTTAACTTCACAGCTAATACATTCTCCTACAATCAAGAGGAATTCGAAAAGTTTGATCCTATCTGATGAAGGAAGTTTTTGGAAAAAAATCCTACATTGTCGGTGCATTGGCAAGAAGCATCGTATTTATTACAAATCAATCCTTCATTTTGTCTAGTGCCACGACATGGTCACATATTTGGGAAGAATAATGTAGTGGTAAGCTAAATAAGCAGTGGCTCAATTTTCCCCTACTATCAAGCCTACCAGATAACTATCTACCACATAAGAGTACATGCTCAAAACCATTGAATTTTGGCTATCTAGATATGCCCCTGTACTAGATACAACAATAAAGATGACAAATAAAGTGCTTAGTATGCTTCTCACAGTGCAAAAAGTCTTTAAACATGCTGACTACATAATTTTGAGCTTCATTGGCATTAATCAAGGCATCTAAGCCTTAATTTTTAATCTTTTTGTCACACCAAGTAGGCTTACTATTATGGTTATTTACTCTAGATTAATGTTTTTCCCAAGCCCATATATGAAAACCTTTGAAGAATCCTTTTTCATAGGTTTCTTTGAAGTAGATTTCGAAATCTTTTTGAAAATGTGACCAAATTTAAATGCCAGCTTAGTAGCTTATGAATTGAGTTTTTTTGTTGACCATCGACAAGCACCCAATGATGGAATAAAATCCGCCCATTGAAAGGAGCTGATGATTCGAGAAGCTAACCTACTCAATCAGAATGAAAGAAGAGTATTCAAGACCTACTTATGTCACCAACAAAAGCCTCTATAGGATGATAGAGTTCAGGAGGAGGGATGTGTGGATGGAGAATCTAGCAAGAAAAGAAGAAGAAGAAAATCAAAACATAAAAACAGTTCAATAAATAAGTTCACCCTCTGCCCAAAGCCTTGTAGGGGCATGAATCAAGCTAAAGAAAGCACAAGAAAAAAAAAGACACATGCTAAATGAATGCAATAGGTCCCAAAGGATGTGAACAAAAAATTACAACATGACCTTTGAAGCACCACCCTCATTAAGAGAGATGCTATGTTTATCGATGGGTCCATGCATGGTAACCTCAGTTGATACAACAATCCTAATGTGTGAATAAAAGGAATATCAAGGGGTAATGGAAGCATTGGACTGAGGTTCGGATATGGTAACACATTTTCTAAAATTCTTGAAGTCTTGCTTGAACATTGGTAGCATGCGGTTAAAAGAAAATACACGTAGGGAAATTATAACATTGGGTCAAAGAGGAACAAGTTGGCAAGAGGTGCTTGATGACAACAAGCCTCATTTGCCATATGTATCCCATGTTAAGCCACTTGTTGAGTGTTAGGGAAACCCACATACACACACATACACACTCATACCAACACATACACATACACACTCATACCAACACACACACATACACACATATACACATATAGACACACATACACACATGTACACACACATACACACATATACACACATACACATATATACACACACACATATACACACACATAGATACACACATACACACACATACACACACATACACACACATACACACACATACACACACATACACACACATACACACACATACACACACATACACACACACATACACACACATACACACACATACACACATATACACATATACACATATACACATATACACATACACACATAGACACACATACACATGCATATACACATACACACATACACACATACACACACATACACACATATACACATGCATATACACACACACACATATACACACAGATACACACATATACATTTTTGGTGCATTTGGCAAGCCTAAAAGCTTTGCTAAGCTTTGAGGACTACTCACTTCAATTAGAAGAACTCACATGAGAAATGCTTGACAATTCACATTGTATTTACTTTGGATAAATGTAAAAATAAAAAAGAAGAAAGAATCATGTGGAGCTAGGAAGCTAAACCCATGAATCATTTGGTAGGAGGAATCAGCTTGATTTCATTCCTACAGTCTAGGATCACTTTTAGGTGAAGAAGACTCAAGTTCAAATTCGAAAAATGTGTATAAATACACATGGTTTTAGTCACAAGATATAGAGCACCCCTGAAAGGATTTGAGCTACAATCTTGAGAATACATTAAGCTTACACTACCTATATGTAGTCCACTACACTCCCTCTATGTTATATGTTCAATATCATTCATACTTTGATTCATTTCATTGAGTAAGTTTCTCTCTATTGTCTACCTCAGTATCTTCATGATTATGGTGAACTTGTTTGATTAATCTCTGCATCTACTCACCCATTTGCCATACTTTACAATTGGGATAGTTAGAATGAAGTTCTTAGTTTCTACATATTGATTTTCATCAAGTTTGGTTTAGTAGATCTTGAGATATATAGATGAGAAGCTGACTGTGTCTGCACACCTTCTAGATCCTAAAGAGTCGGGGTGACCCCCTAACTTGCTAAATTCATTCCTCCTTATATAGTGAAGAAAAAATTATGAAATAATTTTATTTATTTATCTACACACTTCAATTAGATGTGTGCAAAAGATCTTTGGTTAATCCATACCAGGTTGTGAGATCTAAGCATAAGATTGAGACTTTCTCTTCCAAAAATATAAGGTTCTTCACATTTCTTACAATTAGAAGTTATCTGTTTTGATGCAAACATATGAGAGTGATACTCAAAAGGACTTTATGGTTATATATGCATAGTTGGGAAGATAATGAATTCTACTAATCATCTTTGAATTTAGATTGGCTGGTGTTGAGCAGGTTTATTGCAGTACCATCTCATTTCTGGACACATCCCATCATCTCTTCATTGTGGTATCAGAAAAACTAGACATCATGAGTGATAGATTCCTCTCATCCATAGCCAAATTGGATCGAGGTAATTATTCAGCTTGTTCACTTAGAATAAAATCTTATCTTCAAGCAAGAAACCTCTATGGCTACATATCTAGAGATGCGATGATGCCAATCCTCAGAAGCAAGGGCCAACCAACACAAGAAGAACAAGAGAGGTTGAATACATGGGTGCTCAAAGGATGCTCTAGCAAGGTCATACATTCTTAAATCTATCTCTAATTCTTTACTTCCACACATTAGGAGTTTCAAGACATCACAAGGGACTTGGAATACTCTGAGGCATTCTTCTCATCAAGTACCAAGGCAAGGAAGAACCAAGTGTGGATGGAATTCACCACACTCAAGAAGATCCCCATGTAGAATGTGATTGATTTTGTCACCAAAATGGACATAGGAGACCAACTAGGAAGCATTGGAGAAATTATTGAATAAGAGCATATGGTAAGGCAAGTAATCAATGGAATGAAAGCAGGTGAAAATGGGAAGCTTTCACCATTAACATGGACCTCTACATGGACATGCAAGTACCTGACTTCAACACCCTCATGAGGCAATTGCTCACACATGAGGCAAAGCTTATAAAGAATGGAGATAGCTCAAAATTTAATCAATCCTCTGCTCTCTATATAGATAAGAATAAGAACAAAGATAACAAAGGCAAGGTAAGAAATCTAATGAAGGTAGTACCTCTCAAGCAAACTTTGTAGATAGAGGTAAAGGCTCAAAAGGAAGAGGCAAAGGAGGAAGACAACGCAAGGTGAGAGCTCAAGGATCATCTCCATGTGCCATATGTTGTCGAACCAATCACATTGTTGAGAATTATTCCAGGAATCCTAGGAATCAAAGAGGAAGAGTTTACAATAGAGGAGGATATGGAAGCTCAAGAGGTAGATTCAATAACTTCAATGGATACAATAACAACCCATACAACAACAACTACTACTACCAAGGAGGATACAAAGAAAGGGGAGACTACAACAACTATGAAGATGACCAAACTGAAGAGGACTCAACCTTTTTGATGAGCATGACCATGAAAGAAGGTAAAGTAGATGAACATGTATTCTATATAACTCAAGTTGCTCAAATCATGTAACAAGGAATGTAGCCCTACTCTTAGATTTGGAGGATCCAAGGAATAGACACAAAGTCCAAACAGGAGATGACACAAGGCATTCAGTTGAGAAGATAGGTAATGTCAAAATCTAGATGGTAATATGAACCTATTGAGCAAGGTGTGAGAACTATCACCAAAAACCTCATAAGTGCAGGTCAAATTGTTGAGAATTGATTGTAGGTCAAATTCACAAAGAATGGAGCATTTGTTGAAGACCCATATCAGGGATTAAAGAAGATAGAAAGAGGATAAAAATCAGGTAGATTATTCACATTTGAACTCCAAGATACTAGAAACATTGCATTGTTCAATTATGGTAGCCAAACTCTATCATAATTTGAAATTTGGCACAAGAGATTAGCTCACATAGGTGAAAGAGCTCTCAAGGAAATCAATAGGGATCAGAGTGTACTTGGTCTACCAAATATATCCAAACATCATATGATTTATAAATGTAGTGCTTGTCAATTTGGTAAGTCACATAAGCAATCCTTTACAAAGAAAGGTTACATACATGGAGATCTATTAGAGCTAGTCCATATAGATGTATGGGGACCAAGCAAGGAGCCTTCAATCTGTGGATCCATGTATTATGTATCATTCATTGATGATTGTAGTAGATGGACCATATTATACTTTTTGAAGCATAAAGATGAATTGTTCTCATGTTTCAAGAAATACCTAGCTCTTGTATAAAATCAAACAGGTAAAACTGTGAAAAGAATAAGGTCAGATGGAGGGGAAGAATACTTCCCCCATGACTTTGATTCCTATCTCCAAGTGAGAGGAATTAAAAGAGAGGTCATTACTAGGTATAAACTAGAGCAAAATGGAGTGGCACATAGAAGAAATAGAACAATTGTGGAGGCTACAAGGTCAATGCTATATGGGAAGAAGCTACCCAACTACTTGTGGGCAAGGTTGTATCTGTTGGAAAACAATGTCTAAAATAGGTACAAATGATCTGTAAGTCCAGAATGTAATGAATTTCTTATAGCCTTCTCTTCAAGGGAAGCTCACGGGCAGCATGGTCTAGATCAAATGATTTAAATGCAATCTACAATGCCCTAGCTCAATCCTCACGAACAATGATGCACAGAAGTGTTTTTGAAATAGATTTTTGATAATCCGTGAGCGATACTGTCAAACATCGATCCATAGGGATCATTCCATGTGTGTGTGGGACAAGGACCAGCCATAGCCAAGGTCCCAAGATCGAGAGATATTCTAAGGTATTCAGTAGTAATGGGAATGAGTGTTGCATGATGTATGTTGATATATTTAGGTAGTGATGTGGGTGAACACACTAGGACCGCCGGGGCACTTTTTTCCCTCTTTAGGAGGTTTTTTTCCCTCGGCTTGTATATACGCCTATTGCCCTAATGGGCTACTTATCTTTGTACATTCTCTAGTAATACATTCATTATTGTGTGTTGTGCTCCAAGCTTCTTCTTCTTCCTTGTGCTGTTCGCGTGCTTCTGCAGACATCTAACTCCAACAATTGGTATCAGAGAAGGTTGTCGCTTCATCTAGGGTGCCGTCGACACTCCTCCGTTTGCAGTCTGAGATTCGCACGAAATTTGGTGAGCATACTCAGCGTGTTTCAAAGATCAAAACAGCTTCGCTGTGTGGTGCCGAAATCACGATTTGAGCTCGTTTCGGCCTCCGAACGCACTATCATAGTGCTTGTGCAGGCTATTTCGTCTTTTTGTGCCAAAGGTATATACCAGTTTTTGTTCGCCAGTATAAGCATCTCGAAGTCTGCTATAGGTCTAGCGAAATTCTTTTGGGCAGTTCTGTTCAACTTTTTGAGATATAATCAATTTTCTGCATCAAGGTATTTTAGTCACTAGCCATGAAAGCAGTGATGTATTCCGTATGTTGGTTGTTGAGGATAAGTTGGATGGTACCAACTACCCATTATGGGCTTATATGATGCGACATGTGTTGGTTGAAAACGGATTGTGGAACATTGTACAGGGTGTCAAAAACGTCCTATCACACCTGCAACTGTTACAACTGCAAGTACTGAAGCTTATGCAGAAGGTGTCGAAGATGATGATATTCTGCATATTCCTGTTCGTGTTGTGGTTTTTGTTGCACCTACTGTAGAGCAGATTCGTTGGGGATGGCAGAGATGCCCAGGCACATGCATTGATAGCTTTGTCTGTTAAACATGCCATTATTCCTCACATTTGCTCTTGCAGAACAGCTAAGGATGCTTGGGATACACTTACCACATTGTCCCAAGCTAGGAATGAGGCTCGTGTTGCTTACCTCCGAAAACAGTTGGAGAGTGAGCACATGAATGAAGGTGATTCTATGGACAATTTCCTAACGAAGATTAAAGACTTGAAGAAACAATTGATTTCTGCTGATGAGGTTATACAAGATAGCTCACTTGTGTAGACAGATTTGAGTGGTCTTCCTGATTCATATCAGAGTTTTGCTTCTACTCTTCGGTTGATGATGAAAGGCAATCCAAATGCCTTATCATTTGAGGAGTTAGTCTCCGTTCTGTTGCAGGAAGATCAGTCCAGGCAGAACACGTCCATTATGCGAGTTACAAATCAAGCTTTCTTGGCTAGTCAAAAGGGGAAAGGAAAATGGAGCTCTTCAACTACTAAGCAAAAATCTGCTAATTCTGCATATTTGAAGAAGGAAGATAAAGATGAGAAGAAATCGAAAAAGCAGAAATTGTTTTGTAAGTACTGTAAAGGGAATGATTATATCATAATGAGCTATCCAAAACTGGCTGCTAAAGAGGCAAAGAAGAAAGAGGCTGGAATGGTTGTTGGAGAGGCCTCTATACCAAAAACAGAGTCTGCTAATCTTGTGTAGGAAGAAGAATGGGCGTTTACTACTATCTGCAGTTTTGACCCATCTTCTCATGAGCAGTGCATGTCTGCAATAGACTCAGATGTTTGGTATTTTGATAGTGGGGCAACCAAACATATTACCTCACAGCACAGTTATCCTATCCTGTTATGGGAGTTGGTAAGAAAATTTTGACTACTCCTGATGGTAGCTCTTTCAATTTGTCAGATGCTTTATTTATGCCAGGGATCAAGAAGAACCTGTTATCAGTTTTTGCATTAGCCAAGATTGTCTTGGTTGTGAAATTTGTTGATGACAGGTGTACAGTTCATGATATGTCAAATTGCGATGTGATTATTGCTTCTGGCATTTTATGTCGTAGGCTGTATAAGCTCATAGACTATGAAAGATCTGTAAATGATTTGGCATGTGCAGTAAATGATTCTCAGGCTATGTCATATGCAAAGCTTTGGCATGCACGCTTTGGTCATCTGAATTTTGCTAGTTTGCTACGCCTGTAGAAATCTTAAATGGTGTCCTCTTTGCCCAAACTTAAGGCACCTGGAAAACATGTTTGTGAAGGTTATATTTTGGGCAAAATGCAGCGTTCGTCCTTTCCAAAAGATGGTTCAGTTCGGGCTACTCAGAAATTGTAGCTTGTACATAGTGATGTCGGTGGTCCTATGCAGACATCTTCTTTTGGGAATTATCTTTACTTCGTGACTTTCATCGATGATTTTTCCAGGCATGCATGGGTATATCTATTGAAGGCAAAGTCTGAAGTGTTCATGTGCTTCAAAAAATTTTTGGTTTTGGCTGAAAATCTATCAGCATGTAAAATGGGCACCCTCCGTTCTGATCGAGGGGGGGGAGTATATGTCTTTTGATTTTAATGCATTTCTGGCTGAACGTGGGATAAAACACCAGTGTACAGTGCCGTATACACCTCAGTAGAATGGATTTGCAGAACGAAAGAACATGTCACTCATGGAGATGGCAAGGTGTATGGTCAAGAGTCACGCTTTACCACCTAGTTTTTGGCTTGAGGCTGTCATGTGTGCAGCATATGTACTGAACATATGTCCCACTAAAGCACTGTAGTCTATCACTCCATATGAGGCTTGGCATGACCGCAAGCCATCTGCTGCTCATCTTTGTGTTTTTGGTTGTTTGGCATATGCATTAGTTCCTGAACAACATCGCAAAAAATTGGATGATAAAGCAGTAAAATGTATTTTTGTTGGATACAGTTCTGAAAGTAAAGGCTATCATTTGTATCATCCATAGACTAAACACATTCTGGTTAGCCATGATGTTGTTTTTGTGGAAGATTCTATTCAGCCATTGCTTTCATGTACTAAGGAGACATTTGTTAGCTCCAAAGACATGTATGATATTTTGCTGCCTCTTTTTACAGGTGGACAGTCTAGTGTTGGTCCCAATCAGGCAACTTCTCAGCCTTTGCAAGTTTCATGTGATGATCTAGATAATTCCATTTCTGATGCAGATGTACATGATGCATTTATTGATGAGAGAGCTGATATTGAGCAGGCAAGAACTATGCCAAAATGGCTGGTGTAGACCTTGCGTGATAGCAAATTAGATGCACCTCTGTCATATCGTACTCGTTCAGGCTCTCATAGTGCCTCTTTTGCATCAGATTGCTATGTGTTGCAGAGCAAAGAGGCACAAAAGGGGAGCCCCAATATTTTCAAATTAATGGACATATTTTTCTTCTTCTTCAAAGTCTTAGGAAATTCCCTCAAGCCATGTAAATGCACTAGAGGAGTCCTCTAGATGCATAATCCCAACTCATTGTAATATATTCCTTGTAAATTAGTAGGAAATTCACCTTTTAGTTAATAAAGTGCCGGTCTCTTGTGTGAAAGGACCATTTTTAGGGCACATGCATATAAGTCACTTTGTGACTCCTTGTAGAGACTTTTTGCCATTGTGAAGAAGGAGAGCTCCTGATTTTCAAATTTTCTTCTTTCTTGCAGATTTTCATCTTCTCTTTGATCTTCTATGTGTGTGTAATGCTTGGAATGTGTGTGTAGAAATGTTGTCTACCCCTCTCCACTGTTTTTGAGCTACTATAGTGTGTGTGTGAGCTAGTAGGAGTTGTGGAGTGAGTGTGGGAATTTCCTACCATTCACTGTTTTGGTCATAACTTGAAGCATGGTTGTCAGAATCAAGTGAGACTACCTCCAATAGATGCATCTCGTCGAGAGCTTTGAAATAAATCTGTTATTAGCCCTATTTGGAGTTCGAAGCTAAGAGAAATCCTTGATTTAGTGAAAACTAATGTAAGTGGTATCGCGACAGACACTTTCAGTATTTAAGTGAGTTAGAGAGGTGGATTAGTCTTTTCTCATGCATGTAAGTTGAACCACTTCGTTTCCCATCACGTGTACACATGTCCTCATACACTTGGTTAGGTCGTTTCATCGGATTGACAAAATAAGTGTGTGTCAATTCTCCACTATACGCACTTGTGTGGTAAATGAGATTTAGTCTCTTGGCACAAGTCCTTAAGTCTTCTTGACTTAGGTACACACGTTTTTGGCACCGTTGCCGGGGACACACTCAGCCAAGGTGCCTTCGTGATGGTTATAGCTCGAGAGTGACAAAATCGTACTTGTAGAAGTGAATTCGTTCATTGGTAAGTAGTCAACCACTTCAGCACTTGTTACTTCACATCCCAGAGGTGTGTGTAATGAGTTTTTAGGTTTAGGGTTAGGAGGAAGGGAGAGAAGGAAGAGTTCGGGTTAGGTTAGGAGAAGAGGAGTGAAGTAGGAGTAAGCCAAGTTCACCAAGAAAAATCCCACAAAATTTTCCAAAATAGTGTAATGAAGTTCAGTCTCCAAAAACGTATAAAAACCAAAAATTTTAGATCATTTCTCAATTGTTCAGAAAGCAGTATCGTCTGAGCGCAGTGATCAGTATCGTCCGAGTAGTATCGCACTCTTTAGGCTTTCAAGGCTAGTTAGTGAGCTCAAGGCACAAGCAAGACATCACTGAGGTAAGATTCCATAAGATGTCATTGGCAAAAACACATTAGAATTGCGTCAACATGTGATCACATGCGCATCTGGTACCGCGGGGTGGGACAGAGTGTTTTTTGGATTTCTTTGAGTGAGATAGTAGGCTAGGAGTGAAGAGGGGTGAGAGACGAGCAAGGGGGAAGAAAAAATTTTGAATTTTGAGGTATTTTGGCTTGAGTATCGTGATTGGTTGAGTTTCTGGTATCGCGATACCAAAAATTCCCTTGTATCGTGATACTCACCGAAGTATCGTATCGTCGGTTACCAGCCTTGGTATCACGATACCACTTGTAGTATCGTATCGCTTGGTTGGTATCGTGATTGCACTTTTCCAAAGTGGTATCGTATTGCAGTCCTTTTTTGGTATCGTATCGTCTCTCTGCTCAGTATCGTATCGTGATACCATTATAATATTGTATCATGCAAGTTTGTGGTATCGTATCACCACTTGCAGTCGTATCGTATCGCCACTTGCAGTCATATCGTATCACCACTTGCAGTCGTATCGTATCGCGTGAGAAGCCTAGTATCGTATCGTCCCAAATCTAGTATTGTATCGTGCAGAACTTAGGTGTCATATCGTGCCAAAATTTTAGTATCATATTGCGGATGATTTTGGTATCGTATCGCCCATAGATTTGGTATCGTATCGTGCAACTGGTGGTATCATATCGCCAACTGCACTGGTATCATATCGTGAGAAATCCAGTATTGTATCGGGCTCAGTGATAGTATCGTATTGTCTGTAAAAGTGACATCGTATCGTCAAAAACCATAGTATCATATCGCCCAATTTTCTGGTATCGTATCGTGGACTCCATAGGTATTGTATCACGATTGGAATTGGAATCGTATCGTCCCTACGTGAGATATCGTATCGCCAAGGTAGCCAGTATCGTATCATGATCAACATTGGTATCGTATCGTATCGTCTAGTCTTCAGGTATCGTATCGTGAGCTTATGTGGTATTGTATCGTGGACAGCTTGGTATTGCCTAGAGTAGTATCGCCTGGAGCAGTATCGCCTTGTGCAGTATCGCCAAAAGTGGTATCGGCCATAACATTTGGAGCATTTTCAAGGACAAAATTGAGGGATTTGAGGAGCCACTTAGGGAGAGTTTCAGAGACCTAGAGATCCCCATGAGCGTGAATGAGCCTGAGGTCAGGAAGGGTGCTAAGTAGCCGGAGAAGTGTCATATCTTCTATTGGAAGTGTCGCTCAGGTCACTCACCGCTCTGTCTATTCAAACACCTCTAGTGACACAGAGGACGAGATACCCATGGCTTCGGAAGACGTGCAGGGTCCCACTCCCGGGAGAAACTTCATGACCACTGTTGAAGGAGAATATCGCACCTCTTTACAGTATGTTTCTACTAATGCCCAGGAGATCCCCATCTACCTAGATGGATTAAACATATCTGTGGCTAGGATGGTGATGTCCATGGATGCAACAATTGTGCCCAGACTGGTTGTTAAGTATGAAGGAGGAGCATACATGGACAAGATGGGTCACATCTACTTAGTGACATAATTTCTTGATTTGATCAATGAGAGGGGAGAGCTAGTGGGACAAGAAAACTCTGGGAGACCAAACTCGGAGGAGTTAGTGACCACCCCTAGAGGCAAGTCCCAAGTGACGCGAGACTTGAGAGGGGACTTGATCAGGACGACTATTTACTGGAAGTCTATTTGATCCATGGAACTGACTTGTTACTTCAAACTGATTCACCGACCCAAGGAAGAGAAGAAAGTCCTATGACTTTTTATGAGTTGAAGGATCCGGAAGATGAGTCTAGAGTTACATACCTAGACAGAAACCAGAGAAGGTATTGGCTGGTAGATGCCATATACAGGGCTCAACTGAAATACATGGGATTGCTTGTATTCCCTCAGAGAGAGCGGGCAACCACCTCACAGAACCCCTTTGGAACACAACAAGAGGTAGAGCACACAATGTCGGGACAAACAAGTCAGCAGAGTGTTCCCAACTGAACTCATGTACAATTTGCGACTCCCGGAGGGCAACCACACAATCAGACTTACCCAGGAATAAGAAATCAATACCGACCACCAGTACGACCACGACCACCAATAGGAGTGCATCCCGAAATACCTCGAATTAGACCAACGATTCCCGACTTCCATGTAATGCCTAGACAACCAGAACCAATGAGAAGATTGAGACCTATTCAGGTGGCCAAATGTGTGAGGAATCATTATGATGGATTGGGAGAACCTTATGATCACATTGCTGAATTTAAACAAGTCCTTAGGGCTGAACAAGTAGACAACTTCTTCGTGCAGTCTGAGTCTTTCGGACTCACCCTCACAGGAGCGGCTCTGACTTGGTTCCAGCCATTAGATCCCAACCAATTTGGAAATATGGAGCAATTCTTTCAAGAATTCATTGGGGAATTCACTAAGAGAGGGATTAAACACAACTCTGCATCTTTAATCCATAGCTTTAAACAAAACCCTAATGAAACTGTGAAAATAGCCGCCCGAAGATTCAATCAGTATGTTGATAGATGTCCAGCAACAGAGAGACCCACTCAGCAAAAAATGATTTCATTATTCTTAGATGGATTAACAAACGGAACCTTAAGAACGCTAGTATATGTAAAGAGGTTGCAGACATTGAGCGAATGCCTACAGGAATGTATTGACTTAAAGGACAACCTAGTGGATGATCTGAAAAGTATGCCGAGCCCCACTAAATCAGAAGACTCTCGGAGTACCATTATGTCCAACTCCAGTAATGTGGAGGAATTATTGGAGCTGGTAGCAAAGAAATTGGGAGTCCAAGGACAGAGAAATTACCAACACCCAGCCTTAAGAGTGCCTATGCTACGGAGATGTAGTCTATGTGGAGGATATCACCCCACTCACCTATGTGTATGAGGAGGAACTGGTGTACCTCAAACCCTTACAACAGACAGCCCCATCAAGGAGCTACCTTGTATTGCCACATAGAACAAAAATACACCAATCACACCACGGAAAACTGCCCATTCAATAGGCCGGTACGGCCCTTCCAACCACCTTAGTATCGACCTCATGGATATCCACCTAGAGAGCCAGGTAGAGATATGCCCAAATACAATTCCTACCCAACACCAGCAGGAGCTCCCAGGCCATATGAACTAGCACAATTTGGAAACCCTCAACCGGTGTTAGGACCACAACCTCCATTTCCTCAACATGTGGTGCTGGTCAAGTACACTCAACTAGAGGAAAACCTAGAAAGAGCCATTGTACCAGCATCACCTATAACCAGTGTGGAGTCTACAAACTCAGGTTACGAGCAATCTCAGGGAGACTAGTATCCCTATGACACTAACGTGTCTAAGTATGAACAAACCTACGATCCACAATACTATGGATACGAAGGATGTGAATATGCCTATGGGCCAGAAGTGGCAACATTAATGTACACCGCACCTAAAGCACAACCACCTATGAGACCACCCATTAGACCACCTGTACCGAGAGGACCATGTTATAGATGTGGAAGAGACCATTTTATTAGAGAATGTACTTGGCCTTACAATCCACAACCTCCTAGGACTTGGGAAGGATATTGCAGTGATTGTGGAAAGGAACATCTCTTCCGTGATTGCCCAAAAAATCCCAACTAGGCTCAAGACACGGCACCTCTTAATGTAATTGAAGTGATAGAAGCATTTGGAGGAGACAAAGAATACACCGTGCCCTTAAAGGCCATTACACGAGCTCAAACAAAGGAACAAAAATAAAAACAACCAGAATGGGAACAAGAAAACAATGGAACAATAAACCCCAAAAGCCAAATAGTAGAAGATTCAGAGGAACCACATGAAAATACCCATAACATGAAAGCACAAAAATGGAAAGAAAGAAGAGAGAAGCTCAAAGAGAAATGGATGAAAAACAAAAGTCAAGACAATAAGAAACAAACAAGAAGCAGAAAGGAACATAAAGAACAAGAGAGTCGTGAAGCAGTTCCCATTCCACCACTTATCCAAGAAGCAAAGAATCCAGGATCAATTCTAGCTGACCCAAAACCGGATGATTTGGACATGTGGTTGAAAGCTTACCAAGCTAGAATTAAGACTGGACCAAATGTGGAACAACACGAAAAGCTTTACCCACAAGGAGAGTTAGAAAAAGAGAGGCTTGCCATATGTAGAAAACTTATAGAGATAGCACAAACAACCCTAGAAAAGACTACCCCAGCCCTTCCAGAGACAAGGATAGCTGAGAAGCAATACAAGGAGTGTGTTGAAGCCAAGGATAAAGAACCTAAAAAAAAGGATGACATATGTGAGCAAGTGAAAATCTAGGACGAACCTATGTCAATTATGCCTGATTTAGAGGTTGATTGGTCGAAAGAATTATGGAATAGAATCCGAGAAGAACAATGGAAGTGGAATGGAGCGATTAAGCCTCCCTTTGAGGAATTAGATGTGGAAGCTTATCAACCAAATCCCAACATGGAAGAAGTATATGAGGAAGTATCAAGACTAGACCGAAATAGAGAAGAAACTCTGAGTATTTCAACCCTACCCAATTACATGGGAGAATATGAAAAGGAATCTATGATCATCCGAGCACCCACGGTACAGGGAAAAGGAAAAGGAAACTCATATAAGAATTCCCACAATCTAATAGAACTTAAAAAGACAAAAGTACAATGCAGACTGACTGTGGAAGAACTACTCCGCGTTAAACCTCAGTTATGGAAACAACTAGCAGGTCAACTGAAGTTAGGACAAGAGAAGGACGAAAAAGAAAACAAGGGAAAAGAAAACACACCGAAGATACAAATCCCAGTTGATAAGGTGGGAGAATTTAGTGAAAGAGACGAAGGTAATACATGTCTACCTGTCACTTACGATGGGTACATGACCAAGGCCATACTAGACACAGGAACAGGATTAGGGATTGCCACCAAGAAGATTTGGGAGAAACGGGGAAGACCTGCCTTACGACCCACACGCATGAAGCTCCAATTAGCAGACGGTCATGTGGAGAAACCCTTAGGAATATTAGAAAAGATCAAATTAACCACCTATGGAGTTGAATTCGAACACACACTAGCCATCTATAAATTTGAGAAGGCTAACAATTACGAAATGATATTAGGACGACCTTTCATGAGACAATTGCGGATAGTGCAAGACTAGGGACGAGATTCTTTATATCTGCAACATCAAGGAAATACCACCAAGATAAACTTGCACACGTTTGCATATCGAGATGTCCCTCCACTACATTGGAATCCTATACACAAGGAGGAAGATGACCTATCTATTCATAGTGCGGGAACAAGCGATCAATCATGGATGCACGACGACGCCCAACTATGGATGTGTAAAGAAGCCAAGAAGGAGGATAATAAAAGGCAGTTGTGGCCAATAGGGCATCCTAACTACCGACCTGTAGAGGACCCAATGTATATGCCTCAAATCTTTCCTGATGAAACCTCTGAACCGCATGGATGGATGGAAATCTTAGCTACCTTGGATGTATGTGTGAATGAGGAAGTTCTAACCATGAATGAATGCATAGATGAAGAAGGCTATGATGTAAATTTGTACATGGTTGTCCTGCAAGAGGTGGAAGTAGGAGAAATCTTAGAAAAAGAGTGGAAAGAGGAATACGAGAGCATAGAGATGGAACCGGAGTTTGACTCTAAGGAATGTTACCTAGAAGTTGTTCATACCGAAGACAAGTATGGATTGACCAAAGTGTTAGCAATAGAAGCAGCCCCCATAGTACAAAAGCAAGAGGAAAGTGTGAGTAGAATCGGACCAAATCTAGATCTTTTTGAGGTTCTGGAGCATTTCAAAAGGTACGAAGTAGAATAGATAAAGATAGCTGTGTTAAATCCCTGAGATCCCCCTCATTTTTGGTGGGGTTCTTGCACAGAGTTCGAGGAAGCACGGAGATCGACGATTGATTTTTCCGCCCAGCCGCGTGGTGTGTTCAAATGATTACTCTCTCTCTCTACACCCAAAATGGGTCATGGTCAAGGTTCCTCTCATGAGTGCCACTTGGCACTCATGTGAGCATCATACTCTATATGAATAAGAGGAGGGTCATACCTCTAAATACTATCCATATAGGATACTCCATATGACATTTCCTTCCCCTTATTTCCATTTTGTCCTCAAAATGGTATTGGAAGGTCTAAAAGAAAGAGAGAAATAATAGAACCACCACTCCCACTATATCCCCATGTATAAAAATACATGGTCCTGTCTCCGTGTTGTTTCCCCATATCCTTCCCCTTAAGAAAACTCTTGGGAAGGTAAACTAAAACTGGGAAACCGTCTCTGAAGGGTGCTAACCCGCTCCCATGTGGCACTATCTTCTGAACTATCTTTCCACTTTACTAGACACTCTTTATACAAGTGACTCCTCGTCCGTTTCTCTCGAGTGCGTAGTATGCTCTCTGGCTCATGTGGAATAGATTGAACAGAAATAGGCTCTACTACCTCACTATCTGGAATGAGGTTGTCAGATTCACCCAGCCTTTTCTTAAGCCGGCTAACATGAAAAACTGGATGGATTTGACTATTCTCAGGAAGTTGGAGCTGGTAAGCCATCTTTCCTATTCTCTTAAGTATTTGGAAAGGTCCACAATACCTAGGAGATAATTTTGGACAAGGTCCCGTCTTCATGGTTTCAGACCTAGATGGAACTTTAAGATAGACTTGCTCTCCTACCTCAAAGTTGATATCTCTTCTTTGAGGGTCAGCATAGGCTCTAGCCCTATCCTGAGCTTTCCTAATGCTGTCCTTAGCAAGTCTAAGCATATCATTCATTTCTTCCAAGAAGTCCTTTGCAGCTTGAACTTTTTCATTCTGCAAGCCAACTGCATAAGGAGCCCTTGGCTGAAACCCATACATAAGCATAAATGGACTATGCCCAGTGGAAGAGTGCTTGGCACTATTATATGCAAACTCTACTATAGGTAAGTACTCTTCCCAATTAGTTTGCCTTTCATTCACATATGCTCGAAGCATATCCTCTAGGATTTGGTTAACCCTTTCTGTTTGCCCATCCGACTGTGGATGCTCAGCCGTACTCATGCTAAGCTTTGTATCCAACCTTTTGAAGACCGCTCTCCAAAAGTGGCTAGTGAACTTCCTATCCCGATCAGAAACTATGTCTAAAGGAAGACCATATAACCGGTATAGGTTCTCTACAAAGAGTCTAGCCAACTCAGGTGTCTTCACTGTAGTATGTGTCGGAATAAACCTAGCCATTTTGGTTAACCTATCCACAATTACCCAGACCGAGTCGTGCCCTCTCTGTGTCTTAGGTAATCCGACTATAAAGTCCATGGAGATACTCTCCCACTTCCCATTGGGAATATCCAATGGGTGGAGTAGCCCTCCAATCCTTAATCTCTCAGCTTTGTTGACCTGGCATTTATTGCACTTAAGCACATACTCTAGGACGTCCTTATGAAGTCCAGGCCAATAAAACTGCCTCTTAACAAGATCATAAGTCTTGTTAACTCCTGGGTGTCCCGCACTAGGTGTGTCATGACACTCATATAAAATATGCCGTCTCATCTCAGTATCTCTAGGGACACACACCTTACCTTTAAATAACAGATATCCATCATGGACACTGTAATTCTTCCACTTGAATCCTTCTTGAGTACCCGTCGATACTCCATCCTCATTGGAAACCCGTATATCACGATCCCCATTCTCTATGGCTTCCCAAATCTCGGAATATGCAGGATCAAGCCTACATTTCCCTCTAATAGACTCAAGTAGCTCGCTAGTGATCTGAGTAAAACTCAGTCCATTGAGCATAGGCATGCGGCTAAGTGAATCAGCCACTACATTAAACTTTCCCTTCCTATACCTAAGCTCATAATCAAACTCTTGAAGGGTCTCTGCCCATCGGGCCTTACGACCTTTAAGGTCTGTTTGATTAGAGAGCCACTTAATGCTCTCTTGATCAAACACTATCGTAACTTTGGCACCATATAAATAATGACGCCACTTCTTCAAAGCATGGACTATTGCATACAACTCCTTCTCATAGACGGAGTAATTCTTTTGAGCCGGTTCTAGTTTCTTGCTCTCAAAAGCTAATGGTCGACCATCCTGTACTAAAACCGCTCCTATAGCAAAATCACTCGCGTCAGTTTCAACCACAAATGGTTTATTGGGATCTGCTATATGTAAAAGTGGAGCTGTAGCAATTGCTACCTTCAACTTTTCCATACTTTGCTTCTGTTCGTCTCCCCAATGAAAGGTTTTCCCTTTCCCTTTAAGCTGTTCCGTCATTGGGACAGCGATTTTGGCATAGTTCTTAATGAATCTTCGATAGAAACCTGATAAACCTAAGAAGATCTGCAGCTCCTCCAGGTTCCGTGGATGTGGCCATTCCATAATAGCCCTTACTTTTTCAGGATCCATCTGGATTCCATCTTGGGAGACTATATGCCCAAGGTATTTAACCTCTGTTTTGAAAAATTCACACTTTGACTCCTTAGCAAAGAGCGAATTTTCCCTTAGCACTTGAAATACTTTTCTCAAGTGTTCCAAGTGCTCCTGTTCTGATGCACTATAGATCAGAATGTCATCTAAAAAGTCTACTACAAAGTGTCCTAGATAAGGCCGTAAAACACTATTCATGAGTTTCATGAAAGTGGCAGGAGCATTGGTGAGACCAAAAGGCATCACCAAAAACTCATAGTGCCCATATCTAGTCCTAAATGCAGTTTTAGGGACATCCTCTGCCCTAATCCTGATCTGATGATATCCTGATCTAAGGTCAAGCTTGGTAAAATACCGAGCTTGATGTAACTGATCAAATAGATCTTCCAACCTAGGCATTGGAAATCTATTTTTGATAGTTACCTTATTAAGTGCTCTATAATCTATACATAGTCTCATAGAGCCATCTTTCTTTTTAACTAGGAGCATTGGCGATGCCCATGGTGAGTTACTAGGTTTGATGAAGCCTTTATCTAAATAATCCTGCAATTGCTTCTCAACCTCCTCATGCTGAGAAACACTAAGCCTATAAGGTGGTCTACAAATAGGGTTAGTGTTAGTAACAACTTCTATGGCATGGTCAATGTCCCCTCTCTCAGGTGGTAGCCCTCTAGGTAAGTCAGTGGGAAAAACATCTCTAAATTCAAACATAAGATCCTTAAAACTTTTAACTACACACTCTTGCAAAAAAGAATAGTAGAAAGTCCTGTTCATATTTACATTCAAAGCATGAAAATATACATCAGATGAGCTGTCTATACAATGCTCCATATCATGACTATACAATAAAAACATATCCTGTACATGCTGTGAACAACAGAGACTATACAACTCTAATGATGAGATGAGAGGTGCACTAGGTACATCTCTCTCTCCCTGAATATAAACTGTACTTCCATTCTTTTCAAACTCGAGTGTGTTATTTTGATAACTGCGTTTAAGTGTATTTCCCAAGCCCCATAGCCACTCTCTTCCTAAGACTAGATCTGTCCTCTCCATGTTCATAATTTGGAAGTCCATATGATCTGTATAATCCTGCATCTTGACTTCCAAATTGGATACCATAGTATCCCATATTCTTTTATCTTGCCCTTGCATCATAGATACAATGTATTTATGTGCACTAGGCTGTTGGGGAATCTTCAATTTCTTGACCAAAGCATAGTTTATGAAGTTATGAGTGGCAGAGTCATCTATCATGACTCGCACCCTGGTCCCGTATACACTACCATGTAGCTTGACCAAGTCATGTGGTCCAAACTGCGGTGACCACAATGACTGAGTCAAACAACACGTGTGCTCTATATCCTCATGCATCACCTCCACTCCCTTGCAGCTAGAGCTGCCATGAATGGGAAGGGTCTGCACTAGGTGGACCGCCTTTTTGCCCCTTTCAGGAGCCGTACTAGACTCTGGTCCTTTCTTCTTTTCTTCCCCCTTCTTGAGTGGACAGTTCCACTGTGAGTGGCTAGGGGATAGGCACCTAAAACACAGGTTCTCTCTTTTGGCCTTCTCAAACTGGTCTGTGGATAGCTTAGGCCCTTGTGATCTTTGTTTTTTAATAAAAACCTTGTTTTTCCCAAAAGGCAACTTTTTCTTAAATTTAGTGGTGCTAAGAGGTTTAAGGGGCTGATCCGTCTCCATAGGAGTATACTGAGGACGGTTATGGTCCTCATATATCTGTGCATATTTGATCGCCTCCTCAAACGTCTTAGGCGCATTCCTCCTGACTTCCCTCTTTATGGCTTTATCCAAGCCCCTAACAAACCCTCTGGTCTTCTGAAAATCATCTAGACCCTTAAGCTTCAAAGTGATCTCTCTATAGTGGGATAGATAGACTGAAAGAGGCCTGCCTCTTTGAGTAATCCTATCCCACTCATCCCAATTCCTCTCCTCTTCATTTTCAGGAAGAAACTCTTTTAGAAAAAGAGTCTCAAACTGAGTCCAGTCACTAGGGATAGAGTTTGCCTCCTTAAGACTCATCCACCACTTATAAGCACGCGGGCCGAGGGAGAGACTCGCCTCTAGCACACGATACTCAGGTGGGGTGCCCTTCAATTGATGCAAATCTTGCCACTTTTGTAAAAAAGTGTAGATTGCATCCTTATTCCTGTCTCGGTCATCCCCCGTGAAGGTTGGTGGCTTTAAGTCTTTCAGGAGGGGAGCTTCCCTAGAGCTCTCTCCTTTATATTTACTAGGAAGAGAAGTCTCTTTCCTAGTAATCTCTAGAGGAATGGTAGGAGTCTCTCTTTCCTTCCTAGCTAGGAAAGAAGTGACACTACTCTCAAGAGAGATCATTTGAGACTTAAGTTGCTGTATAAGAGATGTAATGCTACCCAAATCTTTCTCTAACTTGAGGGTTTGCTCTTTCAAGTCAATGAATTGGTCACGAGTGACAAATTCATCTATAAGCTCTTCATAAGTGTACTCTTGCTGTGAAGGCTCTTTTTCTTCTATATTCTCTTCTATTTCTTGTCCTAACTCTACTTCTTCCATCCTAGCATCTTGATCCTCTAGTTGCTCTCTAGGTGGAGAAGTGGTCTCAACTAATTGTTTGCCTTTATTTTCCATGTTTAAGTACCCTTCCCCCGTTTGCTAACTAGAGAGTATGAAAATGAATGGAAGTAGAGTTAAAATATGCAAGAAGAAGAGAGATATAACACAAGAGCACTTCCCTGATACAAAATAGTGTTGCGGAAGCTAAATCCAGGTGGTCCTTGATGCTTCAAGCCGCTGATTTTAAGTCCTCGCCAGTCCCAAAAGAAAATTGGAAATGTCCGCTTGGTCCGGGGAGGTTCTAGACACCATAAACCATCCAAAACAACACCAAAAGTGCGTAGGAAAAGCCTCAAACGGGCAAACTGAATGCAACTGAAAAATTTCAGAAATTTTCCAATCCTCGCCAGTCCACAAAGTATTGTCCAGCACCTGCACTTCAAAAATTTGAGACAATCCCAAGTGAAAAAATTGGATTTGGAGTCCGGATGAAGAAAAACTAGGCCCGGGAGTGGCCGCCTAGTTCCTGCTGAAGCGCTGCAGAGAGATTTTGATAGGGCAAATCTCTTCCAAATCCAACACCGATGGTCTCTGAGCGAAGCTTGAAAGCGTAGCTTCGAAACGTGACCAAGATATTTGAAATCCGATATCGTATGAAGAAGATATGGTCCGGAGAAGTGAGGTATGTCACCGGTGGGAAGTGAAAAGCTTCATCTTCATGAATAGATAGGTTTGGAAAGCTCAAAACTGAGGAATGAAAGCTTCTTTCACCAAACCAACACCCCCCATCCCATAACCACAGCCCATAATACATATATCCCTCATGATTCTTACAAAATCTTGATCTAGATCATAGATTTGTAGCTCCAAAGTTTGGGAAAAAAATGGAAATCTTCTCAATAAAAGCTTTACCTACTGCCTTTTTCGAAAAAAGTTTGAGTTGATGTCGATGGAGCTTGATATCCCATAGGTGCGCGCAACAGTCGGAAGAGAAGCCTATATAAAGGGCACAAAAGTGGTGTAGTCTTCACCCAAGAGGAGGGGAGGAGGGAAGCCCGTCGACTGCTCTCTGGCCGCCCGTCGGCGTCGCTTGTCGGCTGCTCTCTGGCCGCCTGTCGCCTGTCGGATTTCTGTGCTGGCGCCGCCCGTCGGCTGAGACGCCTCGGTATGAGTGTCTACTGTTGCGTGGCGCGTCCGTCGCCTGCTCCCTGGCTCGGATACCAATGTGTTAAATCCCTGAGATCCCCCTCATTTTTGGTGGGGTTCTTGCACAGAGTTCGAGGAAGCACGGAGATCGACGATTGATTTTTCCGCCCAGCCGCGTGGTGTGTTCAAATGATTACTCTCTCTCTCTACACCCAAAATGGGTCATGGTCAAGGTTCCTCTCATGAGTGCCACTTGGCACTCATGTGAGCATCATACTCTATATGAATAAGAGGAGGGTCATACCTCTAAATACTATCCATATAGGATACTCCATATGACAATAGCCATTCAAATGCCTAAGAGAGAGGCTCGAGAAGGAGAAGCATACAATAACAAAGAACAAACAAAAAAGATCATAGTAACAGTGGAAGAGGGAGAAGAAAGATGTACATACATAGGTAAAGATGTGTCAACAAAGGAGGAAGAAGAATTAATACAATTGATCCGAGAATATCGAGATGTATTCGCGTGGACATATAAGGATCTCAAGGGTGTGGAACCCTCTATTTGCTCTCATAGAATACCAATGACGACAGAGGCAAAACCCTCAAAACAACACCCTTATACATACAATGAGGTCTATGCAGCTAAAATTAAAGAAGAAATAGACAAGCTATAGCGGCAGGATTCATTTATGAAATAGAACACACGGAGTGGGTTTTGCCACTAGTAGCTGTGCCTAAGAAGAATGGAAAACTGAGAGTTTGCATTAACTTGAAAAAGGTCAATGCAGCCACTATTCATGACAGCTACCCATTACCCATCATTGACCATCTATTGGAAAGAGTTGCAGGGAAAGAAGTCTATAGCTTCTTAGACGGATTCTCCGGATACAACCAAGTAGCTATTGCTACTGAGGATCAACATAAGACCGCATTCGCCACTGAATGGGGAGTCTATGCTTTCCGAGTGATGCCTTTTGGACTCACTAATGCGCCTGCTACTTTCCAACGATTGATGTGTCATATTTTCAAGGAATTCTTGAAGAAGAGCATGGAAGTGTATGTAGATGACCTATGTACATATTCAAATCAAAGACAAGACCACACTCATGAATTGCGGAAGATATTTAATAAATGTCGACAATATAGACTCTGCCTGAACCCAGAGAAGTGTGTCTTCATGGTAAGACAAGGGAAGATCTTAGGACACATAGTCTCTAGAAATAGAATATCCACAGATGAAGACAAGATTAAGGTCATATTGGAGCTTCCTAGACCTAAGAATACGAAAGAGGTGCAAGCATTTATGGGACATTGTGGATACTATCGTCGATTTATCCACATGTATGCCATAATCGCCAAAGCCTTGTATGGACACATGGACAGAGGAATGCGAGAAGACATTCAATGAGTTGAAGAAGCGGCTTAGCATAGCTCCAATTCTAAAAACACCGAATCAGAACAAGCCTTTCCATATTCATGTGGATGCTTCTAACCACGCAATAGGATGTATCTTAGCCCAACCAGCAGAGGAAGGGAAGTTAGATCACCCAATGGCCTATGCAAGTAGACAATTGAATCAAGCTAAGAGGAACTATACAACTATAGAGTGCGAGGGATTAAGAATGGTCTATGCAGTGAAAAAATTTAGACACTATATCTTAACCAACAAGGTCAAGTTCTTCATAGACCATCAGGCTTTATTGTACTTAGTCAATAAGCCCTGCAATACTGGAAGACTGGTAAGATGGTTTCTACTATTGATGGAGTTTGACTTCGAAGTAATAGTGAAAAAGGGGAATACTCATGTGAGAGCAGATCACCTCTCTAGATTAACACATGGAGAACCACCAAGTGGAGTACCCGACGATCTGCCAGACACTTATTTGTTCAATCTAGAAGTGTGTCCAAAGTGGTAAGAGAAACTAATTCCTATACTCACTCATGGCCCACAACACTGAATCAATAAAGAGAGTAAGAAGGAAATTCTACAGTCAAGGAACCTACACATTATTGTGGGAAGTGTGTACTATAAGGAACCCAACGGTGTACTATTAAGATGTGTTGAGGAGGACGAACAATTGAAGCTGATGGAACAAGCTCATGTAAACAAATGGAGGACACACAAAGGAACTCATGGAACTATTAAGGAGTTAAAACGATTACGAGTATACTGGCCTGACATGCCTAAGGATGTCCATGACTATGTGAGTAACTGTGCAGAATGCCAGGAGACGATTCCCGAGGATCATACATCCATACCTTTCTCAACGATAGCACCCAATTGGATCAAGACATTGGTAAAATTCCTAAAGACAAGGGAACATGAGGAAGGAATTAGCTTGGCGAGAAAACGATCCCTAGAAGAAATGAGCAAGGATTATGTACTCACGGGAAGACACCTATTTAGGAGAGGAAAAGACAACCAATTATGACTATGTGTGCATGTAGGAGAATATTTACCCGTATTAGAGATGGCACACGTAGGTGCTGCAGGAGGTCATTTCTCTGCTGATAGAATCGTAAAAATGATCCTCTTTGCGGGCTTGTGGTGGCCCAACTTTACATATGGATGCTAAGACCTATGTGCGAACCTGCGAGACATGCCAAAGGGCTAAATACCCTATTCGGAGAGATGACATGCCGTTGAGACCTATGGTTTGCGCTAGAGCATTTTCCAAATGGGGTATAGATTTCATAGGACCTATTAACCCACCGGCCAAAGGGTCACATGCCGAATATATCATAGTAGCCACCGATTATTTGACAAAATGGGTCGAGGCAAAGGCTACTAGAAAAAACGATGCTCAAACCACTGCTAAGTTTCTTTTTGAGCATATATTCACTCGTTTTGGATTACCAATCAAGATTGTGAGTGATCGAGGAACGCACTTCATTAATGAAGTAATAGAGTCTCTAATGAATGAGTTTTTAGTGATCCATAAAAAATCAGCCCCATACCACCCCCAAGCTAATGGTCAAGCGGAAAGTTCCAATAAAGTGTTATGCACAGTATTGACAAAGATTGTCAATAATGGGAGGTCTGACTGGGACAAACAATTGCATCATGCAATTTGGGCCTTCCGAGTCGCGTACAAGACTTCCATTGGAACTACCCCATTCAATCTAGTATATGGACAGAACACAATTCTACCAATTGATTTTTTGATACCCACCTTGAGAGTAGCCCAGCAGCAAGAATGGACCGGACATGAATTATCCAAACAATTAGACCAAATTGAGAACCTGCATGAAACTCGGTTGCAGGTTGTCGCAGTAATCTATGCAGCCAAGAGAAGACAAAAGGCATATTATGATGCACACATAAAAGACAAAGGACTAAAAGAAGGAGACTTAGTCCTGGTCTACACCTTGAAGCAACATGCTAAGAAATTACAAAAACACGAATACAGGCCTCTAATCATTAATAGGATCTCGACGAGTGGATCAGTTAATCTAGCCACTCTGGATGGAGATATTCTTCCTAACCACATAAGTGGATGTAGAGTGAAACGGTTTATGGAGCCATTGACGGATCAAATGTTAGCACGTCTCGTAGGTGTGCAAAATAGGAAGAAAGAGGAAGAACGGATTAGAGAAGAGGCACGGCGAGAAGCCCTAGAACGTATTAAGAAACGGAAAGAATGGATTAGGCAACAAGACGAACGGTACCTCCAAGGAGAAGAGTCTATCCCCATGGCTAATTACCAAGTCCATAAGTCTGACACGACTAATGCTCACATGTCCTAGCCTTATTTAAACCTAGGAATTGGAACAACGGAGTATCGGTTGATAGATGCCTTGATAGACTCAGGAGAAGGACTCAACTGCATACGAAATACGGTCATCCAAGATCTTGAAACGATTATGACACCCACAAAAGCTCATATGATAGGAATTGGAGGTCAAACCATAGAATGCATTGGAGAAACTACCGTATCCCTCCACCTAAGAAATTCCTCCATGAAACAACGAGTCTTAGTGTGTAACGATGAGGATCTCATAGAGAATCTCATACTAGGGCAAGATTGGATCATTGAGAATGAAGTAAGCATCCACCTAGTGCAAGGATACATTTCAGCCAAGATAGGGCACAAAGAAATTTTTAGTCTATTAGGGGAGAAGCCCTCATAGAAACTGGAAGCCATCGAAAGTACAGAAGAACTCGAAGAAGAGCACGTAGAGCATGATTCTAGCCCCAATCTCTCAGAAGCAGGTCCGAAAGAAGAAGAAATTTCAAACCCTAACGCATCAACAAAAGAAGTGAATTCCTCCTATTCAATAGATAAACCAAAAGGAACCAAGAAGATCAACACTCTTAGAGTTTCTCATTCGACAGAAGGATTACCAATTTGGAAGATCACCGTCAACTACTCGCATCCAGGAAAGGTCAAATTCAAATGGGTACGCAAGGATCAAGTGAAGAAATCAAAAATCACAACACCAGCTCATAAAGAGAAAGAGTTGGGCAAGGATCCTTCTTTACCAAAATCCAAACCAAAACGACTCTTGCAAGTATGGCTTCCTAGGCCTTTGATTGGAGTTAAACAAGCACGGCAACAAATATGGATTCCCAAGAAGGCCAGACAAGCAGCCAATCAAGAGATAAGCAAACAGGAGGATGCATTACACTTACACGTTCGGACAATGAAGCCAAGATAGATTCGTCATAGAAACATGAAGAGAGAGACCTCTAACACTAGGACAACAGAAAAAACAAAAGAAACATGTATAGCTCGAGGAACCAATGGGAAGACACGACCTAAAATTGCAAAAACGAAATGGATTTGGAGACCCAAGCAATTGCGAGGAATGGAACACCATAACAACGAAGATTTCTGTTGCATTCATGAAGATTCCAGTGCACCTAAAGTATGCATAATAGGGCCACATTACAAGGCCAGGCATTCGGCACTTGATGTACATAATAAAATTAGTGGTGCACACTCTCCAATAAGGAATAGGTCATAGCTTCAACTTCCTTAGGAATGGACCTACTATGTACATAAATAAATGCTTCGGCTATACTAATCCTTGTTTTCTTTCAGAAAAGAGATAAAAATATGTGGTAAGAGATCTTAAGTATGCAAAACAAGGGGAACGGAGTGATGCATCAAACGACATGTCACTACAACACACAACACTAATGCTATGCCTTATATTGAAGTTAATGCTCTTTTCAATACAAGTGCAGATGGCTTCTGAAGATTCTGAAGCAACTATTCAGGAGGAAGTATTGGAATTTCCCTTACAAAGCTTGACTAAAACTAAGGGACACTGGTTTAGAGAAGATCAATCAGCTGGGGAGTATCTCTTCCTGGTGATCATCAAAATCATGGACACGGATCACCAGTTCCCAATCATGTCCCAAGATTTTAAGGTGGTGCATGAGCTCCCATCTACCATTGACATCATGAAGAAAGCGAGTATACACAAATATTTTGAATTGCTGATCTACAAGCCCGACTTTCAAAGATGCACGCAAGTAATGAATACATTACAGCCAGCACTACATGACACATTGGTACCAGAAGCCAAAGTCATGGATAGAGTCGGTGAATGGGTAGTGATTCAGTTTACACATGATTTAATTAAAGAAGCTTTTGGATGGGAGAAGGATGGAACTACCGTATTGAAAGAAGAAAGTCGAGGACCAAACACCAGGACCTTCACTGACATCAATCGAGTTGACATAGAAGAAGAAGTTAGACTCATCCATCAGCACTTCTGCTTCCCTAACATGCATCGATACACTGCTCCTCAAAAGATAATTGTCCAACTACTATCACACGCTATCAAACAAATTGGAAATCAAATTAATCTGACTCCATACATATAGGAAAGTTTATTCGAGGTAAAGAAGCAATGGAATAACAAGAAGTTCCCAAACGGTAGTGTGGCTCTGACCATATTGATCTATCATGCTTTAGGCATTAGGGAGCACCTCCAAGAAATGCCATCATCGATAGCCATAGCTAAATATGCCAAGGTTGCCAGAGTCCCAAGAAAGAAAAAAGGAGTAACGATCATTGAGGAGGCAGAAACTAGCTCTCAACCCAAGATGAGCGGTACAAAGAGATTAAGGGAAGTGATGCAAGTAGAAGCTGAAGTTCTAGCTACAAAAAGGGTACACGTGCTCCCAAAGACAAGAATTGAAGAGCACCGACCAATCACAGAAGAGGAATTAACAAAGGCCCTAGAAGACACACACCAATATACGAAAGGTCAAGTTAATCTACCAGTGCAAGGGCACCATTACCAGCAAGCCCACAAAGACTCGGAAGTGAAAAAGAAGCTAACCAAAGTACATCGATACAGAGAAATAGGGTTGGATAATTCAAGCTCCTCTTGAAATACACAAGAAGATCTAGACACCTCCCTCTTAAACACGGACATTCGAAGTGAGTCAAAAGATGATGGACAATGGGAGGAATTAAATGAAGTAAACTACAATGCAGAAGAAGAGGGCATGAAGGTGAATGACAACTCCACCAACCAAAGCCAAGCAACTGCAAGTAGAGAGGTACCCCAAGAAGGAATCCATATCATCAAAATAAATGAGACTTCAAAAATTCATATCAAAGAGACAACGGGTACAGGAGAGGGGTCATTCAAAAATCCAAAGGAAGAACCAAAAGAAGCTACAATGGAAGAATCAGAACCCTTCACTCTAATAAGGGTTGTGGCAGAACCCTCCCCCATGGACGTTACCTTTCAAGGGAGTGCCACGAAAATCATCGACCTAGAAGAAGAGAGAAAAGAACCAGAAATACAACTACAAATTAGACAACCACATAACGAAACTATCCATGTGGAGCATGGAAAGGATGTACAAACAGGAGAAGCTCCTAGCATTCCAAGAACATGGTTGAATGTTGACATCACTTAGCTCAAGCCAGTGGTGCAAGATATGATCAGAACCGCTATGGATACGCAACAGTTGATGCTTGAGGCTGATGAGGACTATGACAAAGCAATGCAGGAAAAGCATGAACTTCATGAGACGGGTAAGAATCTTTCAACACAACTAAAGCTAGCAAGAGAGCACATATCACATAAAGAAAATGAAGTTCAAGAGGTCAAGAGACAGAAAATGAAAAGTTAAAAGAACAACTATAGGAGTTACAGAAGAAATATGAGGATGGTGAGACCAAGAAGGCAAGGATAAATGCAAGAAGCAAAATCTTGGAATCACAAATAAAGATATACATGGATGAGGCAGAGAACTTGAGAAATAGAAACAAGGAGTTTATGACAGCTCTCTTGAGTAATCAACCCATAGAAGTTCATGAAAGTTCAGGAAAGGCCAGAAAAAGACATAAAGGAAATGGAGGACAAGATAGCTAGGTATATGGATGATACCGTGGCTCTAAGGACAAAGTAGAAAAAGACTGAGAATAGATATCTAGTGCAATGTAAAGAAGATATTGATCAACTCATTGTCGTGACAGAAGAAATCCAAAAGAATAAGGAAGCGATCTCTAAGGCCAATGAAGAAATCAAGCAAAAGGATGAAATGATAAAACAGCTACAAAAGTGGCTACAGCAGCAGGCAACAGAGGGGACACCAGTAGTTCCAAAATCCACAGTGGCTACTGAGGAGATTGAGGTATGTCCTCTCTCTCCCCCTTACATCATTCACCAATAAGGGAGGACACGGAGATCCAATCTGAATGTAATCAGCGGGATATTGCATAACTGAGCCAACATGAGAGGGCACTACTGGTGTCCCAGCTCACTTCCGAATTTGAAGATCAAATAATCAAGGTCATGAAGGAAGCTAAGATTGAGAGCAAAAATTTGGAACAGGTATTAAAGCCATTTAATGTACCATATGGACTACTTAAAGAGCAAACAAGGCAATATATAAAGACCACGACAAATAATGAGCCTGATAACAACCTCCAGTTCAGCAATAATACTTTCAACTATACTCAAGAGGAATTCGAAAGGGCTGGGTTTACAAAGGGCTGGAGATTATCTATTTCCAACTCATGATCATCCTCTAGGACAAACATATGATAGAAGAAGATATGGGGGATGGATCGAGGGGGGGGAATATATGTCTTCTTACTTTAATGCATTTCTGGTTGAATGTGGGATTAAACATCAGTGTTTAGTGCCATATACACCTCAACAGAATGGAGTTGTTGTCACTCATGGAGATGGCAAGGTGTATGGTCAAGAGTCAGGGTTTACCACATAGTTTCTGGCTTGAGGCTGTTATGTGTGTAGCATATGTACTTAACAAGTGCCCCACTAAAGCATTGCAGTCTATCACTCCATATGAGGCTTGGCATGGTCGCAAGCCATTTGTAGCTCACGTGTGTGTTTTTGGTTGTCTGCCATATGCATTAGTGCCTAAACAACAACACAATAAATTGGACGATAAAGCAATGAAATGTATTTTTGTTGGATACAGTTTTGAAAGCAAAGGCTATCGTCTGTATCATCCACATACTAAATGCATTTTGGTTATCCATGATGTTTTTGTGGAAGATGTTATTCAGCCATTACTTTCATGTACTAAGAAGACATTTGTTAGCTCCAAAGACATGTATGATACTTAGCTACCTCATTTTACAAGTGGACAGTCTAGTGCTAGTCCTAATGAGGCAACTTCTCAGCCTTTACAGGTTTCATGTGATGATGCAAATCATTCCATTTCTGATGTAGATTTACATGTTGCACTTGTTGATGAGAGCTCTCATATTGAGGAGGCAAAAACTATGCCAAAATGGCAGGTGCAGGCTTTGCGTGATAACAAATTAGATGCACCTCTATCATTTCAGGCCCTCATAGTGCATCTTTTTCATCATATTGTTATGCTATAGTTGCCTGTAGTCTCTGTGACGAGAATGAGGCTGTTTCGTTTGATGAAGCACAAAATTTAAAAAATTGGATGGCTACTATGCAATCAGAATATGATGCTATCATGAAAAATGGTACTTGGTCTTTATGTGACCTGCCTCTTGGCAAGAAGGCCATTGGCACTAAGTGGGTATACAAGCTGAAGCGTAAGCCTGATGGAACAATTGACATGTATAAGGCTAGGCTTGTTGCAAAGGGTTGTGCATAGGAAAGAGACATTGATTTTGATGAGACCTTTGCACCTACATGCAGAATGACTACTATTCATAGCATTTGTGCACTTGTAGCTCATCATGGTTGGAATGTACATCAGTTGGACATTAAACTGCATTTTTGAATGTTGAGTTGCATGAAGAAGTGTATGTTTTTCAGCCCCGTGGATTTTTACAGAAAGGGCATGAAAACCAAGTGTGGTAAAGATATGTAGTGAGCCATTAGAAAATGTGTGTCATCAATCAAAAATCTTTGACATGCTTGGCTTCTTCTGTGTGTAGTCTGTAATTATGTGGTGGCCGTATATTTTAATGTCTGGCTATGCGAAATTTTATCAGCAAGGAATACTATCTAATTATGTATTTCTTGTTCCATTGATGGCTCACGTAAAGTGTAAGATGCAATTGGTACGCACTCTTCTCCATACGTGACACCCCATTCTACAACAGTCACATCTCACAACAACAAAACACTTCCAACCTCACATCCCACAACAACACACTTCCAACCTCCAATAAGTGGACATTAAATATTGTATTCTGCACCAATAATATGCACTACAAAATTCTGCACTATGAATCTCTCCGTAAGGACCTAGTTTCCACTATACAAACTAAGAGTGCTTCCTATAACTATGAGCTATTCCAAAGAATTCACAACCGTAACAGAAAAACCATTGTTTCGCCATTTTTTGTGCTCACATGGGGGACTCTTTAAAATTTGCTTTTCCACAGACCGTCTTCTTGTGTGAGCACATAAACTATCGAACTAATTGTTTTATTATTTTTCCATATTCAACAATGCACTCTTGTGTTTGTTCCGCAGGGTTTGTGCAAAGTTCGAATCCAGCCTTACATTCGAACTTTGCGTCTCACTAATATCACGTTTAAAATTACCTATTACTTTGAATAAAGACTGTTTTAATGCAGAATGATGCCGTCCGGGATGTACATGTCGCGTCGGCTTTTTCCAAGCAGAAATGCTCCCGCCTACATGTGCATTTCGAAAAAGCTGCGCAGATGCTTCAGCGACAAAAAGCATGCTACCACTCCAGAAGTTCCTTACGGGAGCGAGAGGTGGTATGAGGACTTGAACGAGCGGCGATGTCAAGAGATTGTTTATGGAGCTTGGCTAAGTACTCTTTCTTAGGAGCAGCCGCTTACGGTTTGTTGTACAGGTGATTGCTCGCTCTCAAAATCTTCATTTTCCGACATGGCAATGTGGTTGCGGAGACGAATTTTCTTGTTTATAGCATTGTTAATCTCGAAGCTCTTTATAATCCTTTGCAATAAGCAGGAACAGCGTGGTTGATTACGCACACAGACTCCCGATCTCATGCCTTCCATGGTCGGAGCCCGAAGAGGATCATCATCACCTCGATCGACTGGCAGTGATTAGCATGATCAAAGAGTAAGTCTCAATTTCGTCACTTTACATTCCCAAAACATTTGTCCTCGAACGTGCTTTGAAATAAAGGCTTTCCGGAGGACGGTTGATGGGGAATGTCAACTTACATATCTCCGATCTATTTTTCTATGATCAGATTAACAATTTAGCGAGCGCCATATATGTATACGCATTCTTCAAACGCTCAATAAAATTCTCTAGAACTTTCAATTTATTTCCGAACGATAGGAGGACGTCGTCAATGTTGCAAACTTGTTAATTTCAGCGTCTATCTTTCACATTCAGGTTAGAAGTAAACCCTGGAGTTAATTTTGTTGGTGCGCTACGGATCCCTCGTGCTAATGACGAAGGCAAGAAGGCCGTCGATCTAGTTATACTCACCGGAAGGTTATTCTAATTATTTTCTCAAGGCATGGGCTGCAATTTTGAGCAAACTAAGTTTTCCCCCCTCTTCCTGCTTGTCAGGAAGCTGTACCTGGTGGAGGTAAAGAGCTCGTCAAATAAAATTAAACGTGACGCTGACGGGAGTTGGTATGAGAAGTACGAAGATGGGTCGTCTATCAAACATGGGAACGTTGTGAGTCACTCAGTGCAGACTTATTTGTGCTTGTTTATATAAAAATGAAGTAAATGAAGTAAAAGTCATCTGTCGAGCATTTTCTCGTTTCGAGTTGGCCTAAATCTTGTACTTGACGTGGACCATTAGTTTACATTGCATGCGATGATCTCAAGCTCAGGTACCATTTTCCCATGCTGAGAGTGTGAATGGTCAATTATCGAAAATTTTTAGTTGTGCGCCGGGCTCTCTATACTATCCAATTTGCATTCTAACACGCTCGTGCTTTTTATGCTATTTAGAATATTTTGCCCTCCTCTTCTTCACGAAGCATTTTGTCACGTACAGCAAACAAGAATGTTGGTTTCTGTACCTTATGAATCCGTACAGAAATATTTTGCGAGTAGTCGACCGTTGAGGAAAGCTTTTTGTGATTGAGACAGGACCACAGACATAGAAGACTAATATAAGACACAGTGTTTCTAAGCGTCTCTATGTCAATCCTTCTAAATGATGGAAATGACCCCTGAATGATTGAAATGACCGCATAAATTGTTAAGGAATCGATGTCTTTGTTCGAAGCTCTCCAAATAGAGCATGTAACACAAATTTATCGATTGAAGGATATCCAATTAATGTCGAGAACTTTTGGAAGACTTGAAAGAGTGGCGGGCGTCTCACTCTAGGGCGATCTTTCGCGATGATGAAATCCGGAGATGGGAACCTATTGTTTCCTTAAGGTGTGGAGTTCATATTTCCGGTCAAGTTCTCTTTGGTTTCTATTCAATGATGATTTACCTTAGTTTCTCTTGGTTCTTGAAGCTCTTCATAGCGTCAATTCATCATTAGGAAAATGGTGGCTAAATGGAGTTTGGATTGCGGGGCAACTCTTATGTGCTGCTAGCACTTCAGAAGTGAGATGCTTGTCAATTTCGACTCGGTTGTAGAGTGAAGCTCGACTAACTCAACCGCATTCACTTTTCATTAGGCTTGATGCCCTTTGACAAGGATTGAAAAGCTAATACACCTAATGCTGTAGTTTACAGGACTTTATGACCAATACCCAGGTCCCAGTCATTTGCATCTTCAACAACCGAAAACTTCTCATTGTTCCCTCAATGGTTACAAACTCTTTAGATAGAGAATCACATTTGGTGCAACCTAAGAGAACATATTCTCCATATGATGGCAGTCCAAGATTTAAAGTCCATACGTAGATTCACTCCATTATTTTCCAATTAAAATTATTCATCAATCCTACAATTTTAGGATTTTGCTTGTGAAACTATATTCCTACAGAGTGTAATTGCAAGGAAGCACTTGTTAACAATATCTTTGCAACTTTTAACAAACTGATATAGAGAGCAAATTCTTTACCAACATTGATGCTGTAAAATTTTGGTCAACGAGGACACATTGCAAAGTGGTTGATAGCTATGCCTAACTTGTGATCTACATAGCAAAGTTGCAATGGTTTTTTTTCTCATTTAAGTGTTATCATTTATTTATTGTTTTTTTCATATTTCTTTCCAATTGTTGATGTTTTGCCCCTTTAGTTCAAAGGGGAATCTAAGAGTTTTGGGACAAAGTCTTATTGATAGGTGACTTTTATGTCATTTGTGGCATGTTCACACATTGCCAACGACCAAAAGTCATAAAAATAATGTAAATCCTTATGACGCTTGAATTTGGGGTTTAAATGAAATAGCAAAAAAATGTCTAGAAAGCTCTTAGAGAGAGCTATCACTTGGAAGGGTCAAACTATAGAAAGGAGAGTCCTTGGGCCCTTTATCCCCAACAACGGTTGCAGATTGCTCAAGAGATCTAGAGGCAAGTATGGTGTATAATATGCAATAAGAGTGGTTATTCCAACTTGGACTGTCTAAATAGGGTGACTTGACCGTTTTGAAGCAAAAATGGTCATGAGGCCGAGGATTGCTACTTCCTCAAGGGCACACAACAAAGAGGTAACTCTCATATCCTTATATGTGAGTATATCAAATGCACAAATCAAGGACCAAGATCAACCAAATTGACCAAAGTACCCAAGGTCGCTCATGTGCTATTAATGTAGAGAGTACGAGCATATTCAAAGTAAGTGCTCTCTACATGAGGGCGCACCACCTTGTCAATACAAAGGACTTCCCGCATAACTTCCCCCCCTCCAATTCACATGTTAATAGTCTTTCCTCAAGAAGAATGTGTGAATCGATATTCTTTGGCCGTTTCATGTTCTATGGCACCTTTGATCTTCTATGGTACCTTTGATGATCAAGGCAAGGCAAGAAGAGCAACAAAGACCAAAAAAGAAAGAAGATGGAAAGAAAGTTGAATTGAGTAAGAATGAGGCCATAAAAGAAGATTACAAGAAGATGAGGGTCACCACAAGGGACCAACTATCTGGCCCTGAACCATGTGAAGATGTTGTAGACATTGCAGAAGTTATGAAGGAAACTCATCGTAAGGTCAGCCTATATCAACTCCTTAAGATGGATGCTAAGATATGAAACTACTTACGTAAGGTCATACACTTTGCCTACTTGAGCCCTCCACCAAGAGTAGATGGGTACATGGTGGACTTCCCCTCGTTTCCACTAGCAAATTATTATAATTCAGGGCTTAGTGTTTCTATTAAAGAGAGAACCTCCTTTCCTTCGCTTCGCATATACATTTGGAAGAAGGGTGCAATAATGCAAAAGCATCCAAATGTATCATGGATATTGAGGTGATGCCCTCCCTTCCACTTTAAGAAAATTCTCTATTCAATTGGATGATGGGAAGCTTTGAGTGCTTCATAATGGAAATTTGCGAATTAGATCAAGAAATGGACCAAGCTGGATATTGTTCACCCTCTGCACATAGGAGTGATTTTTCAAAGAAAGGCATCCAATTGCCCCCAATTGTGATAAGAAAGTGTTCAATGTGGAAGAAAATATACCTAGAAGTGTTGATATATTTAGGTAGTGATGTGTGAAAACACACTAGGATGGCTGGGGCACTTTTTTTCGGAGGTTTTTTCCCCTCGGCTTGTATATATGCCTATAACCCTAACGGGTCTCTTATCTTTGTAAATTCTCTTGGTAATACATTCAGTATTATGTGTTGTGCTCCAAGCTTCTTCTTCTTCCTTGTGCTTTACACGTGCTTCAGGATACCGCAAACTCAAACAATCGATATCAGAGTAGGTGGCCGCTTCATCTAGGGCATTGTTGACACCCCTCTACTCACAATCTCAGAATAGCACGAAATTTGGTGAGCATAGTCAATGCGATTAGGAGTTCAAAGCAACTTCGTTGTGTGGTGTCAAAATTGTGATCTAAGCTCGTTTTGGCCTCCGAATGCACTAGAGCAATGCTTGTGCAAGCAATTTCGTCTTTTGTGCCAAAGCTATATACAGGTTTCGGTTTGCTAGTATAAGCTCTTGAAATCTCCTAGAGGTTTAGCAGAACTTGACAGGGTAGTTCTATTGAATTTTTAAAGTTACATTCATTTTTTTCATCCGGGTATTTTACGTAGTGGCCATGGCTGAAAGAAGTGATGTATTCCGTATGTTGGCCGTTGAGGATAAGTTGGATGGTACCAATTACCCATTATGGGCTTATATGATGTGTCATGTATTGGTTGCAAAAGGACTTGAATATTGTGCAAGGTGTTGAAAAATGTCCCATTACACCTTCAAACACAATTGCTTAAGGTGATGCAGATTGTTTGGGTAAAGCCCTAAATGACCCCTTCATAGTGTATACATATGTATAGGCCCCTAAATGACCCCTTTATAGTGTATACATATGTCTAGGCCTATTTATGAAGGATATGTCACTTCTTCTTTATTTTTTGGGCCAAGTTCAATGTGAACTTGGCCAACCCTAAAAAGGGTTCTATATAACATAACTTAATAACACTTTTTGGCTCTCTCACTTTTAGGAGTCACCTCCAAAGCTTGTTGTCTCTCTCTCTCTCTCTCTCTCTCTCTCTCTCTCTCCTCCCCCCTCCCAAGCAGCTGCCCCTCAACTTCTTGCTTGCGCCTCCACTTTTGAGGCACTCACATGCGTCCTCTACCCCTCAAGCACCATATCCAAACCCTAACACAGAAAGCGTTGAAGATGGTGATATTCTTCATGTTCCTCATAGTGTGATCGAGAGATTTAAATCGTAAGTTTTAAATCGAGATTTAATCGTTTAGATCGTTTAAATCGTTCAGACCCAATATAAAAATCGGGGTTTTTATCCACCTAGAGAGATTTTTATTTTTTCACATGTATACCAATAGCTCCTGGTTGATTGGAAATGCAAACGAATTAAAAGATCATAGATTGATGGCCATATGTCTAAGCTGGCAAGGGATGGAAATATTACTGGGTATTTAATGTCCTCATGGAGAGGGTCAATAGTGAAACTATCCAACTTTTCAATGATGATTACTTGAAGGTCATGTAGTCTTGTAGAGCCAATAAAGGCCTCTATGGTATGCATGAGAGAAGCACGAACTACTCGTCTGAAAAACGTAGATGTCTCTTAAAATAGGCAATGCTAATATCTTAGTCACCTCATGGTATTTCGACCAAGATATTATTAAGCTCATGCGACTACATTAGGACTAGTTATTGTAGATCTTAGGGAACTATCCTCTAAGGAGGCATACTAATTGCTCATGCTCATGATAGAGAAATTTCTATTCCCTAGAAGAATGGGATGAGCATGTGGCCTACATATTTTTGTGTACTACCATAAAATCAATTGGAATGATTCATGTGCCTCAACATGTGTGTGCTTGGTTCAACAACATCCCCTCGTAGTCAAAAGAAAATAAAAATAAAAATCGTTCCAGAGGTAATAAAAATTGTATATAGAGATTTAAATCGAGAACGATTTAAACGATTTTTATTTAGAGCGAAAAAATCGCGATTTAAATCTACTATGATGTTCCTATTCGTGCTTCGATCCCTATTGCACCTACTATAGAGCAACTTCGTTGGGATGGTAGATATGCTATGGCATATGCATTGATAGTCTTGTTTGTCAAATGTGCCATTATTCCTCACATTCGCTCTTGCAAAACAACGAAGGATGCTTGAGATACAGAAGCCTCTATACCCGAATCAGAGTCTTCAAATCTTGTGGAGAATGAAGAATGGATGTTTACTACTGTTTGCAGTTATGACCCATCTTCTCATGAACAGTGTATGTCTGTAGTAGACTCTGATGTTTGGTACTTTGATAGTGGGGAAACCAGACATATTACCTTGCAATGTGTTGGGGATAAAGGCCCCAAGGACTCTCCTTTTGTATATTTTGACCCTTCCATGTGAAAGCTCTCTTCGAGAGCTTTCCAAACATATTTTTGTTGTATTTTTTGGACCCCAAATTGGGGAGTTATAGGCATTTACATTATTTTTATGACTTTTGGTCATTGGCCATGTGTGAACATGCCCAAATGACCTAAAAGTCACTTATCAATAAGACTTGGTCCCAAATCTCTCATAACTTGATTGGGACTTCTTCAACTTCAGCTTCTCCATCTTCTTCTCCAAATTTTTGCGCAGGTTTCTCTCTCTACTTTCTCTCTCCTCACGTAGCAGCCCACTCCCTTGGCGTTTGGAGCAACCGAGCACACCACGACGTAGCTCTCCGCGGCCTCTTTCAACTGGTATCAGAGCTTTGAGCTGTTCCATCGCGACAAAGTTGCTCGAAGTGCTTTTCTACTTCAGCCTATGTTGAGCTGAAGGTGTTTTCTTGCATTTGGGAGAATTTCATCGCGAAAAACCTTCTTTTTTCGCGATAAAAGTGCTGTTTTTGGAGGATTACTTCAGCCCGAAGCAAAGCTGAAGCAAATTTTGTGCTTTTTAGAGAGTTTCATCGCGAAGAATCTCTTCTATTCTTTTTTTTGTATCCCCACAGGTCTTTTTCAGCATCCACATTGCTGATTTTTTCATCTACAGGTCTTTTGTGGCAGAAATTCTCTCATTTTTCAAGTGGGAGGACATGCACAAAGATTGAGGAAGTGCATACTTGCTGGAAACTTATTACAGTAGGTCATTTCTCTGATTTTACAGGTCAAATTGCTGCAAAAATTGGGGCTTTTGTGAAAACAAGCACCCATTGCCTTGGTTTTACATCTATGTATGCCTTTTGTGGTTGAAAAACAACAAATTTGTTGTTTTTGATGCAATTACAGCTTGCTGGAATTTTTTGAAATTTTCTGCAGAAAATTTCAGAAATTGTTTTTTGCAAGTTTTGAACAGTTTTTGGGCTTAATTTCTCAGTTATAGTCTCCTAAGGTAATTGCGCACAGGACAGCAGGTGAATTTTACCTTTTTGGTGAAATTTTGAAGCTCTTAGTGTGCAAACATGGCCTCTACCTCCTCTGATGTCAAAAGCTTGTTTGAGATCAAGAGATTTGAAGGTAATGGTTTCGATTTGTGGAAAGAGAGAATGTTGGGCATCCTCTTTCTTAAAGATTGTGAAGGGGCTCTTGAGGAAGTCAAGCCTGAAGATATGACAGATGCAGCATGGATGAACCTAAACAAGAAGGCCATCACTTACATCAAGATGGCTGTATCAGATGAAATCTTAGTGGATTTGAAAGGCCTTACAACTGCTTTTGAGGTATGGGAGAAGCTGAAAGCCACTTATGAAAATACCACGCCTGTAAATCAAGTGCATCTTATGCGTAAGCTAGTGTGTATGCAGCCTGAGGAGTCAAAAAGTGCGGCTGAGCACTTATCTTTGTTTACAGGTACTCTTTCACAATTGCAGGACTCTGGATTACCTCCATTTGATTATAAGCTTAAGGCCATCTTCTTGTTGATGACCTTACCTGATTCGTGGGAAACATTGGTTGTTTCACTTTCGAATAGCCCCAGTCTTACCTTTGATGGTGTAAGGGGTTCTATTTTGAATGAGGAAATCAGGAGGAAAGCTAGTGGAGAGGGCAGTGGTTCAGCCAATGTGGCTAGAGGAAGAACAGAAAAGAAAAGTGGAAATGTACAGAGGAACAGGAGCAAAAGCAAAGGCAAGGCTGAAGTGACTTGTTATCAATGTGGTAGGAAAGGTCACAAGAAGCCTGATTACAGATTCTATAAAGCTGAACTAGAAAGAAAGAAAGAACACAGGTGACAGGAAGAAAAAGGACACCAAGAATGAAGCACATGATACCTCAAAGGACAAAGACAAAGAGAAGGCCAATGTGGCCTCTAGTGTCATCATTGAGGAGCTATCAGATGCAGAAGATATACTTTGTGCTACTATGGAAGCAGAGCATGCTGAAGTTATTGATCCTTCTATTAATATTCATGCACAAGATATGCAGATCACAAAGAGGGATTTGATTGATGCCTTGCTTACTGTGAATGATGCTTTGTCACAAACATGGATCGTAGATTCAGGTGCATCGTTTCATGTAACTCCTATTAAGGAGTGTTTCACTACCTTTCATGCAGGCAGCCATGGACATGTATATCTTGGAAATAACCATGCTTGTTCAATTGAAGGTATTGGCACAGTGCATCTCACAGTGGTGGTACCAATGAGCTGGTTTTGCATGATGTAAGGTATGTACCAAGCATCAAGAAAAGCTTATTGTCTGTTGGGCAAATGGATATGCATGGATATAGTACCCTCTTTGAGAAGGGGTCATGGAAGCTTATCAAAGGCTCTAGGCTGATTGTTAAAGGTACAAAGAAAGGGACTCTTTATTGCTTGCATGGTAAAGCCTTGCTGGGCAAGTTTATTGCTTTGGCTGAAATCCATTCACATATGGAATTATGGCATAAAAGGCTTGGTCACATGAGTCAAAAAGGTCTTGATAAACTATGTAATTTGGACAAGTTTGATGCTAAAGGCTCAAAACTTGATTTTTGTAATGAATGCCAATATGGTAAGCAAGTAAAGAATTCTTACTACTCTGGTGTCTCTCGTAAGTCTAATGTGCTTGATCTTGTTCATTCTGATGTTTGTAGCATGCCCACAAAATCTATGGGGGGTGCTCTTTACTTTGTTTCTTTTGTAGATGATTTCTCTAGGAAGCTTTGGGTATATTTGTTAAAATCTAAAGATGAAGCCTTTGCTGCATTTAAGAAATTTCATGCATTTGTGACCACTCAAACAGATAGAAAGCTGAAATGCTTACGTACAGATAATGGGGGTGAGTTTACAAGTGCTGAATTCAATAGATTTTGTGAAAATCTTGGTATTAAGAGGGAGCTAACAGTCCCATACAGCCCCTCTTCCAACGGTGTGGCTGAAAGGTATAATAGGACTTTATGTGAGAGGGTGAGATGCATGCTGTCCACAGCTAATCTCCCTCATGGATTTTGGGGAGAGGCTTTGAAAACTGCAGTTCATGTTTGCAATCGATCCCCTCATATGTCCTTAAAAGGTGGCATTCCAGAAGAGGTTTGGTCTGGCAAACCAGCTTCATATGACCACCTACGCATCTTTGGTTGCGATGCTTTTGTGCATATAAGGCCTGAGTTGAGAAGCAAGTTAGATGCAAAGTCCATGAAAGGAATCTTCATGGGTTATGGAGATGAAGGTGAAATGGGCTACAGGATTTGGCTACCTCAACTCAAGAAGGTAATACGCAGCCGAGATGTTGTATTTAATGAGGCAAGGCTGCTCAAAAACAATTGTGCCTCTAAAGATGACCATAAAAGAGTCAAATTTCAGCATGTACAGCCACCAGTTAAATCTGATATTGACCCTCGGGATGCACCACATATGGCTGGAAATGACAATGAGCCAGTGGTTATTGAGCCAGATGATGCTGGACAGCAAAATGATGCTCCTGAAGGGCATATGCAGCCACCTATTCATGCTGAAAACAAGGCTGGAAATGATGTACAGCAGCCTGTTAACAATGAAGAAGTTAATGTACCTCCTGATGTAGATCCATTGCCTAGTGGGTAAGAAGATCTATACGTCCTAGGAGGCGAGTGAATAGATATGATCCCTCTATACATTATATTATGTTATCAGATGAGGGTGAGCCTCTTACTTATAAAGAGGCAAAGCTATGTGAGCACAAGAAGAAGTGGGAGTTAGCCATGCAGGAAGAGATAAAGGCCTTGCATGCAAATGATACTTGGGATTTGGTTGAGTTACCCAAAGGAAGGAAAGCCATTCCAAACAAGTGGGTGTACAAAATCAAAACTGTTGATGGCAAACCCAAGTATAAGGCAAGGCTGGTTGCTAAGGGATATGCCCAAAAAGAGGGCATTGATTTCCAAGAAGTGTTCTCTCCAGTGGTGAAAATGACCACTTTACGTGTGTTGTTTTCTCTCACAGCTGCCTTGGATTTGGAATTATTCCAAATGGATGTTAAAACAGCCTTTTTGCATGGTGATTTAGATGAAGAGCTGTACATGAAACAGCCAGAAGGATATGCCATTCCTGGAAAAGAGCATCTGGTATGCAAACTGAAAAGGAGCTTGTATGGGCTGAAACAGGCCCCCAGACAATGGTATAAGAAGTTTGATGCATTTATGCTCAAACATGGGTTCAAAAGAAGCCATGCAGATCATTGTTTGTACACGAAAAAGGATGAAGATGGCAGCCCAATTATTCTTGTACTGTATGTAGATGATATGCTGCTGGCTGGGAAGAAAAAGAGCACTCTGAATGCTCTAAAACAGCAGCTGAACTCTGCATTCTCAATGAAAGACCTTTGGGAAGCTGAGCATATTCTTGGTATGCGTATAAAAAGGGATAGACAGCAGCATACTTTGCAGGTATCCCAAGAAAAGTACATTGAAAAAGTGCTTGACAGATTTAATGTTGCTGATGCTAAGCCTCTTGGAGTGCCATTGGAGTTAAAAGGATTTTGTGATTCAGACATGGCAGGTGATGTGGACACATGCAAGTCCACAAGTGGCTATGTATACATCCTTGCAGGTGGAGCTGTTTCATGGTGCTCTAGACTTCAGAGGATAGTTGCACTATCTACTACAGAGGCTTCCAAAGAAGCCATTTGGTTAGCTCTGCTCTGCAGTGAGTTTGGGATGCTTGAAAAGGCACCTCTTCTTGGATGCGATAGCCAGAGTGCCATATGTTTGGCAAAGAATGCCATGTTTCATGCTCGCACAAAGCATATTGATGTGAGATATCACTTCATCAGAGAGGTGTTAGAGGATGGCCTGATCACTTTGATCAAGGTCAATACTTCACAGAATCTTGCAGATGCTCTCACGAAGTGTCTACCCAAGGCACAACATCAGACATGTATACAGATGGTGGGAGTTACTTAGCTTAAAGGAGCCTCCTTAGTCCTTTAAGTGGGAGGTTGTTGGGGATAAAGGCCCCAAGGACTCTCCTTTTGTATATTTTGACCCTTCTATGTGAAAGCTCTCTTCGAGAGCTTTCCAGACATATTTTTGTTGTATTTTTTGGACCCCAAATTGGGGAGTTATAGGCATTTACATTATTTTTATGACTTTTGGTCATTGGCCATGTGTGAACATGCCCAAATGACCTAAAAGTCACTTATCAATAAGACTTGGTCCCAAATCTCTCATAACTTGATTGTGACTTCTTCAACTTCAGCTTCTCCATCTTCTTCTCCAAATTTCTGCGCAGGTTTCTCTCTCTACTTTCTCTCTCCTCACGCAGCAGCCCACTCCCTTGGCGTTTGGAGCAACCGAGCACACCACGACGTAGCTCTCCGTGGCCTCTTTCAGCAATGTAGTTTCTTCACTTCACTGGAGCCTTCCCCCATAGGAAATACTATCACATGTGCAACAACTCTTATCTTGTCATAGGAGTTGGTAAGATCATTTTGACTACTTCTTATGGTAGTTCTTTTACATTGTCGGATGCTTTATTTGTGCTAGGGATCAAGAAAAATCTGTTATCAATTTCAGCATTGGCCAAGATTGGCTTGGTTGTGAAATTTGTTGATGACAGATGTACAGTTCATGGTCTATCAAAAGAGGATGTCATTATTGCTTGTGGCATTTTATGTCATGGGTTGTATAAGCTCATAGATTATGCAAAATTTGTGAATGATTCAGCATGTGCAGTTCAAGATTCTTAGGCTATGTCATATGCAAAACTTTGGCATGCATGCTTCGGTCATCTGAATTTCGCTAGTTCCCCACTCTCGCAAAAATCTAAAATGGTGTCCTCTTTGCCCAAACTTGAGGCACCTGGTAAACATGTCTCTGAAGGTTTTACTTTGGGTAAAATGGAGCGTTCCTCCTTCCCAAAAGATGGTTGAGTATGAGCTACTTAGAAATTGAAGCTTGTTCACAACGATGTTTGTGGTCCTATGCAAACACATGCTTTTGGGAACTATCTTTACTTCGTGACTTTCATTGATGATTTTTCTAGGCATGCATGGGTATATCCATTGAAAGCAAAGTTTGAAGTGTCTATGTGCTAAATTCAATTTCTGGTTTTGGCTGAAAATCTGTCAACATGTAAAATGGGCACCCTTCGTTTTGATCGAGGGAAGGAATATATATCTTTTGATTTTAATACATTTTTGGCTGAACGTGGGATAAAACATTAGTGTACAGTGCTGAATACACATCAACAGAATGGAGTTGTTGAAAGGAAGAACATGTTACTTATGGAGATTGCGAGGTGTATGGTCAAGAGTAAGGCTTTACGACATAGTTTCTGGCTTGAGGATGTTATGTGTGGAGCATATGTACTTAATAGGTGTCCCACTAAAGCATTGCTCTAACTTTCGGTAATTGATTCCATTCTTCTGCAACACATGTGCATAAAAGACCCTCACTCTCAAGACTCTATCAACAACTATGTACATGTAACAAAAATGGGTGAGAAGGTTTTTGGAAATCTAAGGAGGAGTGAGCGCGAAAAATATTTAAGACTTTTGGGCAGCTAGTGACAAACTTCACTATGAACTTGGCTTTATCTAAGATGGTTCTTACCCATGGAATCCCCCCTATGTCCTTCACATGGCTTCGAATAACATTAGGAGTTCTTCCTATGATAATAAAGCACAAGAGTCAAGGATAAAGATTGAAAAGGGTAGGCAGCAGGCTGAAGTTTGAACTCTCCCTCTCTCAACTTTCAAGGGGGGGTCTCTCTCTCTCACAATGAATGGGCACGCAAGCTGGAGCAAAGGAGGTAAGAAGTTCAAACTAAATCGACAACCGAAAACCAAAACCTAGTAAAAAAAATTCAAAACGATTTTTGAATAAAAATAATGCCCAACACTTTTAATCGTTGGGACGATTTTTATGAAAAAATTGTGCGAATTTTTTTTCTATGGCAATCAACCACTCCATATGAGGTTTGGCATGGTCGCAAGCCATTTGTTGCTCACTTGTGTGTCTCTGGTTGTCTTGCATATGCATTTGTGCCTGAACAACAATGCAGGAAATTGATTGATAAAGCAATGAAATATATTTTAGTTGGGTACAATTATGAAAGCAAAGGCGATCATTTGTATCTTCCACATACTAAACGCATTTTGGTTAGCCATGATGTTGTTTTTGTGGAAAATGCTATTGAGCCATTACTTTCATGTACTAAAGAGACATCAATTAACTCCAAAGATGTGTATGACATTTTGCTTTCTCTTTTTACATGTGGATAGTCTAGTGCTTGTCCAAATGAGGCAATTTCTTAGCCATTACAAGTTTCACATGATGATGAAGACCATTCCATTTTTTATGCATATTTACATGATGCACTTATTAATGAGAGAATTGATATAGAGGAGGCAAAAACTATGCCTAAATGGCTGGTGAAGACTTTGTGAGATAGCAAATTAGATGGATCTCTATCATATCGTACTCATTTAGGTTCTCATAGTGCTTCTTTTGCATCAGATTGCTATGCCATGGATGCCTCTAGTCTTTATGATTAGAATGAGCCTGTTTTGTTTGATTAAGCACAAAATTCAAAAAATTGGATGGCTGCTATGCAATCAAATATGATGCTATTATGAAAAATGGTATCTTGTCTTTATGTGACTTGCCTCCTTGCAAGAAGGCCATTGGCACTAAGTGGGTATACAAGCTGAAGCATAAGCATGATGGAATAGTTGTCAGGTGCAGTGTGGTTAGGAACGGGATGGCAACGTCGTAGGCAACGCGTTAGCAACGTGATGAAGTTGCGAACCTAAAGTTGCGATAAAGTTGCCTATAATTCAATTTTTTTTATCAATTTTTTATTATTTTTTTAGATTTTCAATACCCTAACTGTATAAATCCTCTTATAAATGCTTTAATATATGCAAAAACACACATAAGCATTATATATCAACGTTTAAACATTTCATATATAGATCATTTGACTTCGACACCTGACCTGCATTTCAACTTAGAAATTTGATCACAATGTGAATGCACATTAACTTTTAATATAGATCACATTTCAAACTTCATAGGAATACTCAATAAATTCACAAATCACCCTTAAAACTCAAATACTCAAGTGACAAGAATGGAGATGGAACTTGGAAGTGAGCAATGAGCACATGCCACAAAATACAATAATCAATTATAATGCAAAATCTAGGTACATGAGTCATCTCAAAGAGTCAAAATAAAAGTCAAGAGTCAAGACAATCATACTATCATCTAAATGTCTGATGTCATAAATACATATCCAATGTCCATAACCACTGATGACTGATCAATGACTCATCAGTCATGAGTCATGACTCATGTGACATGTCCAAATAAATATACAAATATAAGTCAGTCCAAGAGTCAATCATCAGAATCTGACTCAGTATCTGATGAAAACTCATCCTCATCAGGCTCATCCTCATCCTCATCCTCATCCTCTCTACCATGTGGAGCGGAACTAGTAGAGGCCCCTGCAAATGCTACGGCTCGTGATCGAGTACGTCTCTGGGAGCGAGTCTGATGCTGTGGCTCGGTCAACTCCTGAAATAACATGCTGTAAAGGTCCAACTCCTACTGAAGGTATAGTAGGCATCTCATGGACCTTCTCTATGTCAATGTGGTCAATGTTGACCTGTCGCACATCTGCTGTATGACCTCCGCTCTCCAAAAGGCGCAAGTTGCAGTGGCAATATACTAGCCGCTCCAACTGTGCAATAGATAAGCGATTCCTCTTCTTTGTGTGGAAGAGGGCCCAAGTGCTCCAATTTCTTTCACATGGACTAGCGCTAAAGTCCTGTGAAAGAACGCGGATGGCAACTGATCTCTGCATGTTCCATAAAAAGTATGCATTATTTGCTTGAATTATGAGTTCAAAATTATGAATTAAAATTTAAATGAAACTTAGAAGTTTGTACTTACTACTTACCAACTCAGGTGCAGATAGGCCATATTTCTCCCACCAAGACACAGGTGACAACTGACTAGACCGGAGCATGGCGGTATCTTTCCCAAAACTACCCCCATAGTTCCGGAATAGTAGGAGCTGATCCTCAAGTGTCAAGCGCATATCAATATCATCAGGATATAATCTACCTATGTATGAAGTCCATGCACTGTCAAGCTCATGATCCAACATCTGCCTCTCAGTTCTCCATAATGGGTGTAGAATGTGAGCCATACCATGAATCGGTCGATGGAACCAACCCCATCGATCCCTCCATATAGATCTAATCTCATCAAGCCTATTTATCCAAGAGTCAAGAATCAAGAATCAATGTGAATGCAGGTGACATGTCATTGATGATTGGTAATATAAATAAGAATAATAAAATTTGAATGTAACATTATCAAAATGCATATGGCATACATGTCTGAAGAAATAGAAGTGCATCGACCAAGGGACTCCCCAACACGGTCCATATACTCGTAAACGAGGCCTATAGTACTCCCCTCCATGTCAACAATGCGTAGCATGGAGTATAGAGGCTGCATCACTCCCACCAAAGCCTCTACCTCTCTCCAAAAACTGTCACTCAAACATGTAATGCGTACTGACTCTGCTTTACTGCATGTATGGCCACTCCATGCAAGCCACTCCTGAGAAACAACTGTCTGCATAAGTGATTGCCTCACTCGAAGCAATCTCTCCATCACAATGCACATATAAGCAAATCTAGTCTTTGCTGGCCTAAGAAGCTCCAAATCACTGTATGATCTGAAAATGGAAAGCAACTTTGGCCTCTTCGTGAACAAGGTGACCACTCTCTGACATGTGGAAAAAATATCATGTATCCAAGGGACCTTCCCAACATCCTCAATCAATAAGTCTATGCTATGAGCTGCACATGGAGTCCATACAATGGATGGGAACTCCTTCTCTAACATCCGCCCCATGGAAACACAATTACTTCCGTTGTCCGTTATGACTTGGACAACATTCTGCACTCCAATCTCCAAGACTGCCTGTCTGATATGTCCAAAAATGTACTCCCCTGTGATGGATAGGCCTGGAGTAGATGCATCAATGGCACGTAGGAACATGGTACCTTTGCAACAATGAACAAGTATATTATATACATTTCTTTTCCTAATGTCTGTCCATCCATCACACATCAAAGTGCAGCCATATTTCTTCCAGGTCTCCGCCATAGGCTCCAATTGCTTTTGCACAATTTCTTTTGTTCTTCTCAGCTCACTTCCTCTTAGCTCTTCATAAGAAGGCCCTTCCCACTCAATCCCAAGCCTACTCACCATTTTCATGGCCTCTTTCCATGCGGGAGTGCGCACCACATTAAAACTTAAACCACATTTAATGAAGAGCCTCATAATACCTTGGGTGGCCTCCTGCTTCCCTTGCTTTTGCAAACTAGCCCGTATGGATGATGCATGTAGGCTGCCACGACCTGTAGCAATGCTCTGACTCTCCCGTGGTCTCTTTTGCTGCTGCCCTGATGCATGTGCTACCTCCTCTGTCTCCAAGTCCTCAACAAGAGGGGCTGAAGGAAACTCCCCTTGAGATGCATGGGATGAATGTCCTGGAGGAATAGAGCTCTGTGCACTACTAAGTGTTTCTGTTGATGCTCTAACCCCTCTTCTCATTTCCCGTGCTGCAACCCATTCCAAAAGCTCTTCTTTCATCTTCTCTGGCATTGGTTTAGAGCAAGGACCAACTCCTATACCTCCAAAACGTGCTAAATGTGCTTTTATTCTATCTGCCCCTCCTGTCCCTTTGTACCCACACAAATTGCAGGTCCATCTCTCACTACCTCCTGTTCCAAACTTTCCTTGGCTCGTGACATATTGCCAACAGCCTTGTTTAGCTCTAGGCATGATGGTTGAAAGTTCTTGACTGCTGTAAACTCTCTCTCTCTCTCTCTCTTTCTCTTTCTCTCTCTCTCTCTCTCTCTCTCTCTCTTTCTCTCTCTCTCTCTCTCTCTCTCTCTCGACTTGTCTCTGCCCGCGCTGTGCTCACTGCTCTGGAAGACTGGTCACTGGAATGAAATGACAAAGGGCCCTCCAGCGGGCCGTTTTCGGCCCGCTGGAAGGGCCCTTTTTTTTTAAATATATACGCAACGCGTTGCGAACGCGTACGCAACGCGGCGTTGCGTTGCGTACGTTGCGAAGGTTCGCAACGCGTTGCGTATGCAACACTGGTCAGGTGTAAGGCTACGCTTGTTGCAAAGGGTTATGCTCAAGAAAGAGGCATTGATTTTGATGAGATATACTGAATGACTATTGTTCATAGCATCTGTGCACTTGTAGCTCATCATGGTTTGAACGTACATCGGTTGGACATTAAAACCCCATTTTTGAATGGGGACTTGCACGAAGAAGTGTATGTTTTTCAGCTCTGTGGTTTTGTGCAAATAGGGCATGAAAACAAAGTGTGCAAGTTGAAAAAGGCATTATAATGATTTGAAGCAAGCATCACGTGCTTTGCATGAAAAGATACATGCCTACTTGATGAAAACTTCATTTCTGAATGGTGATTTGCATGAAGAAATGTATGTTTTTCAGCCGTAGTTTTGTGCAGAAAGGGCATGAAAACAAAGTGTGCTGGTTGAAAAGGCCTTATATAGTTTGAAGCAAGCACCACATGCTTGGTATGAAAAGATACATGCCTACTTGATTCCATATAGTTTTGAGAATAGTCCAACTGAGAGCACCTTATATGTTTAGCGTGTTCATTGTTGTATATGTTGATGACATGCTTCTCATTGGTCCTCATAAGAAGCTTATTGCTGATTTCAAAGCTTATTTGCATGCCTCATTTGAGATGTCAGATTTAAGGCTTCTGATCATTGTCTATGTTGATGACATGCTTCTTATTGGCTTTCATTAGAAGCATATTGCTGATTTCAAGGCTCATTTGCATGCCTCATTTGAGATGTAAGGTTTAAGGCATTTGCATCATTATTTGGGCATTCAATTTATGCAAATTGATGGTGCAATAGCTTTGTGTCAAACAAAATATATTGACACATTATTGCAACGTTTTGGGCTTGAAGACTGCAAACCTATTTCCACTCCTTTGGAAACAGGTTTACGATTGGGTTTCATGATGCTTGAGATGCGTTTGATGCTAGGATGCTTGATTTACTCATGCATTACTCGGCCATATATTTTCCGGTTTACTTTCTTTTGTGGATTGATTCCACATAGCTTGACATTTGTTGATATATTTAGGTAGTGATGTGTGTGAACACACTAGGATTGCCGGGGCATTGTTTTCCCTCGTTACGAGGTTTTTTTCCCTGGCTTGCATATACGCCTATAACCCTTACGGGTCATTTATTTTGTACATTCTCTTGGTAATACATTCATTATTGTGTGTTGTGCTCCAAGCTTCTTTTTCTTCCTTGTGTTGTTCACATGCTTCCGTAGACCTCAAACGTTACTCCAACAAGGACTACCATAAGAAAGACCACCACACGAAAGACCCCCATACAAAAGATCATCACAAGGACCGCCACACAAAAGACCACCACAAGAACAACCATAAAAAGTCCATCATACGAAACACCAGCCACGACCACAAGGAGGACCAGCACAAAAAGGACCACCACTAGGAGGATCGCTAGACTACCAAAAGGAGGATCACCACAAGGAAAACACATTTACATTGTTATGTCAAGGAAAACCAATTGATGAGGCGAAGTCGGTCAAGTTTATGGATGAAGGACCAGAAGATGCAGAACATGGGTAGATGCCTGTGGAGATTAATTTTGACTTAGGGACTAGAGACTACCTCATATTTCCAGATATTTCATGCATATGGACTAAGGAGCACATAAGGGAACACAAGTTGAATGGAGCCCCGACACACAATATAGATGTCTTTTGAGGCAAGACCACCACACAAACACTGGTACAAGAATTGAACCTTGGAGATGAAGAAAACCCACAAATAGTCCACTTAGCCACTTGGTTGTGGCACTATCCAATTTTATTACAAAAGGTTACCGCGAACATCCCTCCTCTATTAAGATATCTTTTCTCTGCTTTAACATAAAGAGTAGGAGAAGCTTCTGAGTTTTCAAAACCAATAGATAAAAGATAGAGATGTATCTTCTCATACCATGCTCTTGGTGCTTGCTTTGAACCATATAATGCTTTAATAAGCTTGCATATTAAATGTTCTTTAATAGAATCAATCTCTTCTTGCATAGATTTCTTCCAAAAAGGACTTTATAGTACATCTTTAACATTAGCTTGCTCATTCGGAACTGAAGTTAGTGCTAAAATGTTATCAATCTCTAAATGTTCACATAATTTACTTGATCTGCTTGTTCTTTCCTTATCTGACTTCTTGTTCTATCTATGAAGTTCTTTATACCGTTGACCTTTCAAGTTTGATATAGCCACCTCTGAGTATTCTTGAAAACTGGTGCAATATCTTCTTATTCTTGAGTATCTCTTTCTTCTTGAATTTTGGAACTTTCTCCAACTTTACAAGTTGGAACTTCAGGAGGTACTGATGATCGACTAGGTAATAGATATAGGAAATGTAACATTCCCTTCACCTTTATCAAGTGAAACTTTTCGGACTTGAGAAGGTTCATCACGCCCCTTGTATGGCTGAATGTAAAAATCCAAATTCCTTTTGAAAAATGCATAGTCATTTTCTTTTATGAAATCTAGAATCTCTTCCTTCTTATCATAAATTTGACTTTCTGCAATATATGCATTGTGTGAGAGTAGGATATCACATGTTTTTTGAACATATAATCTGTATTCTTTGCTTCCAATTGCAAAATCAATAAAGATAGCTTTAATGGCTTTTAGATCAAGCTTACCACAATCCTTCTTCTCAATGTGAACATAAGTTTTGGAACCAAAAACTTTGAAGTAACTCACATTGGGTTTGTTACCATAATAAACTTCATAGGATGGGATGTCCTTTAAAGCTTTTGTGGAAAACTTGTTGAGCATGTGATTAGCTGAATGTGCTACATCAAACCAAAATTTAGGAGAAAGCTTTTTGAATGACATCATGCTACACATGATCTCAACAAGATTCCTATTCTTTCTCTCTGCAACATCATTCTGTTTTCAAGTGTAAGCAATAGTGAGTTGATGAGAGATACCTTTGTCTTCAAGAAAAGATTTGAAGTCCTTTGACATGTACTCTCCTCCTCTGTTACTTCTCAAAATCTGAATTTTTGTATGACTTTCATTTTCAACCATAGCTAAGAACTTCTTGAAAGTAGGAAAGACCTCTGACTTTGCTTTAAGACCACAAATCCATGAATATCTTGAAAAATCATCAATAAATGGGACAGAATACCTGTAACCTTGAATGGAATCTGTTCTCATAGGATCATTCACATTTGAATGTATGATTTGCAACTTCCTTGTAGACGTGATGTATCCATGTTTCATGAAAGGAAGTTTGTGAAGCTTTCCTTACAAGATATTCTTCACATGATTCTGCATCATCTGACAAAGCAAAAGTAGGCACACTCTCCACCATACCTTAATCTTTGAGGAGTTTGAGAGATCTGTAATTGATATGACCAAATCTAGCATGCCATAACTATTGGAAGTGGGGTGGGTCTCAATAACAATTAACATAGAGTTCCAAGAAATGAACCTTGGCATACATACCTTAGGACTCAAAATGAGATGAATGAGAGATAGAGAGAATAGACAAGATTTTTTGAGTGTAATGGTAAGCTAGAATGCTTACCTATACTATTTGATTATGAATGTCAAGTTATAATGTGTGTATATGGTTACGAACTGAATATGAGCTGAACTAAGATACAAAATCTTAATCTAGGCAGAAGTTTAGGAACTAGATACAAGAGTTTGTGTTTAAAGTGCCTAAGAGGTATGAAGAAAGTATGTGTATGAGAATGGAGTGCATATGAACATTTTAGAACTGTTTTACAACAAACCCTAATTATGAAATTAGGGTTTCAGAAACTCTAAATCAGATCTTGCTTATATAGCAAGTGGAAAACTGAAATTAGACTTGCTACCATAGTACATTTAAATCCATGATTTTTAAATAAAAATCGTTTTTTAAATTGTGAAAATGAATTAAATGATTTTTATTGAGTAAAAAAAATCGATTTCACAAAAATACCTTTATTTAAAATGCATTTGAAAGTTGAGGTTTGAAAATTGAAAGTAGTGTGGTGATTATAGACTATTAGGTGATTTTATATGTTATTCATGTCAGTTATAATAAAAAGGTGTTAAATATGAATTGGTACATAGCTTTATGTTTCAAAAAATAAAAATCTCACACAGTGATAAAAACCTCGATTTTTATTTTGGATTTTATAAAACTCTACGATTTAAATGATTTAAATCTCGTTTTAAATCTCTTGTTGTACTATGCTTGCTACTCACAAGACTCGACAATGTGCTAATGGTTGGCTACCAAAGTCTCCTCCAAATTTGCACCAAAGGTAAAGCACACCTCCTCCAAGTGTAGAGCATGTTTGATACTTCTTGACTTGATGCCAAACGATGACCCAACACCTTCTTTATATAAGTTCAAGTCTTTATATAAGTTCAAGGTTGCCCACGATGGATTTTGAGAAAAGCATACGAAAAAGCACTAAAAAAGTAGTTTTCGCTAAAATCAGCGATAGTAAATTTTTATCGCAAAAATTTAGCTTTTCATGCTCTAAGTGCTGCGATCAGCTAATTAGATTATCAGATAGGTATGTGAAGTAGCTTTTCTAGTTGCTCATGTTGAGAGGAACCTAAAAAAGTAAAAAGCCCTTTTTGCACAAAAATTAGGGTTAGGGTTTTCTACTATTTCTGAACCTCTAATGATCGAATGACCAAATGAAAGATCCCCTCAAGTACTATCTAATAAGCTAATAAAATTTTTTGAGCTTCTATGATGAAAATTTGGTTGAGTACCAAGAATTAGGGTTGTTGGAAATTAGGGTTTTGTGCTATTTTGACATTGTTTCCAACAATAACTTCATGTTCTTCTTAGGTGTAGAAGACGTGGCAACATTAGCATGATAAATTTTGGACAATACATACATGCCACTTCTTCTTTCTCCTTGAAGTAGACAATGCTCCTCATTAGGTTAGAAGATCCGACATGAAATCTTTCTTAAAAACTACTTTATATCCATCTGTCAAGAAAGAAGATATGGAGAGCAAATTCTTCTTCTTCTTTAAAACATAAAGAACATTAGAAATTGTGAAATTTCCACCTTTTCTTGACTTCAACACCTACAACATCCACATCATGACTATTTGCAATGGTCACTCTTCTACTTAAAGAGTTAGAAAGTGAAGCAAATATGAATCTGCAACCTGTCATATGCTTAGTAGCTCTAGAATAAAAATCCAAGGATTATCAGAGATTGCATTTAATGTTGCTTGATCAAAAGCTAATTCTTCAATACTAACACATGCTTAAGATTCTTCCTTTGAAGACTCAGGTTTTGAAATTTGAACCATCTTCAACATTATTACTTGGTGCTCTTTTTTTCTCATTATAAATCCTTTTTCTTCATTCTTCTATGAAATGACGTGGTTTCTTGCAGTAATGGCAGATTCCTTTCTTTGAAGTAGATGTAGTGGAAACAAAATTCTCTTTTGGTGTGGAAGTAGTACATGTAGATACGGTAAAGAGATGAAGTGGAAGACTTAGAAGTCGAAGACTTACTTTCCTTCTTACTTTGATGTCTCTTCTTCTTCTTCTTTGTTCGTTCCTTTTTCTTTTTACCCTTTGATGATGATAACATGGCTTCATCATTCTCTTCCATACTCTTTTGTTGATCTTCATCTTGAAGTAATAGGAATTGCAACTGTTTAAATGAAATTAATTTCTCTATCTCTTGTATAGAGAGATAAAGAAGTAGCAAAAGAATGAAATGTAGATGGAAGTGAATTTAAAAATGTGTTTACTATCATTTTATTTGAAATATTGACTCCAACATTAAATAACTGATCACTTAAGTCTTTGAGCCTCTAAATATGTGATTGAACTGACTCGCCAACTTTCATCTTTGTGTTGGCTAACTCTCTCCTTAGATTAGCTTTCCTAGCAAGATTTCTACTTTTATAGAGATTCTCTAACTTCAACCAAGCTTGACGAGAGGTTTTTCATGACTTGATTTGGCTATAATATGCCTCTTAACTCCCATAGCAATGAATGAAAGTGCTTGTGCATCCCTTGAATCCCATCTGGATTGCTCTTCCATGGGAAGTACTCTGGTAGTATCACGGACTCCGGATGATGAAAAAGTTTCTTCTTCTTTTTCAACGATCTCCTATTCAGCAAAAATTGGGGTAGTAGGTCTTTTGGAACATGAAGCAACAACCTCTCCTGTTTGTCTTTGCCTTGGGTACTTTGGAGTGACAATATTCCACAAGTCTTTAGATACTAATAAATTCATCATCATAAAACACCACATTGGATAGTTAGACATTCCTTCAAGCTTATCTTCAATCTCAAGTCTATGATTACTCATCTTGTTAAGGGTGTATGTCAACTATTCTCTGATACCAAATGTTAGAAGTGGGGTTGGCCCTAAAAATAATACTCACATGTTTACAGGATCTTCCAACACATGAATCTTAGCATACACAATTTAAGACTCAAAATAGATGAATGAGAAATAGAGAGAGGGTACATAATTTTCAAAGTGTAACGGTAAGCTGAATGCTTACCTACACTATCTAATATGAATGTCAAATTACAATGTGTGTAAATGATACAAAATTGAATGTATGTTTATACAAAACTGAATCTAGGCTGAATTTAGGGTTTCTAGATACAAATTATTGTCCATAAAATGCCAAAGAGATATGAAGAGTGTGTGTATGTGAGATTGAAGTGAATAGAAACATTTTAGAACTGTTTGTATAGGAAACCCTAATTTTGAAATTAGGGTTCAAAAACCCTAAATCAGAAACTGACCTAAATAGCAAGATAATCTCCTCCTTGTGTTGAAGTAGAAGAACTGAAATGGGAACTTGCTAGTTACAAAACTCAACAAAAACTAATGGTTGGCTTTCAAAATCTGCATCAAAAATTGGGAACACCTCCTCCTAACATTAGAGCACTTCAATAGGCCTTAAGTGATCAATGAGTGATTCTAAAGCCCTTCTTTTATAGACTTTAGAAGCTTTGACAAAAATCTGGTGAAAAGCTTGCAAAAAGCCCCAAAAAAGCTTGCATTAAACTTAAAAAGCGACCAGGTTTTGGTGGTTCAAAACTACTTTTGGAGTAGAAGTCTCTAATGATCTCCGAATCTAGCTATCAAGTAGGCAAGAGAGTTAGCTTTCCTTGATGCTCATGACTCAAGGAATCATAATATCCAAAAAAAACTTTTTTGAGCAGAAATTTGGGTAAGGGTTTTCTTGCATTTCCGGACCTCTGATGACAAAATGTTTTATACCAAATGAAAGCTCTCTTCAAGTACTATATGATGAGCTAATAAAAGTTTTTGACCTTCTGTGAGCAAAATTTGGCTAAGTACCAAAAATAAGGGTTGCTGGAAATTAGGGTTTTGTGCTAGTTTGACATTGTTTCCAACACTGGAAGTCATTATGTGAGCCACAAAACAAGGGATTGACTTTTGATATCTGAATGATCAGTAATGTCACTATGTGAGATCAATGTTTGATAGCTGAGTGATTAATGATGTGAGATTGATGTTAAATAATCGACTACGTGAATGGTTCATGATGTCACTATGTAAGATTGATGTTGATTGATGATATAATAATGTGGGATTGATGTTTAGTAGCCGACTGATCTATCATTATGTAAAATTGATATTTGATAAAGAGTAATCAATGATGTCATTATGCTGGATTAATGCTCGAATGTTGAGTGTCAATGATGGCATCATGTGAGATTGATATTTGATATTGAGCACTCGTATTTAAAAAAGTGACTGATCAGTGATGTCATTGACATGAAAATGATGTCAATCTAGTTTTTTGTGTCAAGATCTTCAAGTTAACACACATGTGACTGAACCACATATACATTACAGAGAATATACTATTGTCTGTTGTATATGCGTTTATGGTGCATCAATCATATTTGACTTGATGTATATCCTAGGATCCTAGTCATGATATTATTGAGAAACCCATATGTAAGCACCTTCCTTGTAATGTCCTCTAAACATTGCAATGTTGGCAACACATTGCCTATCCTGTTGCAAAAAGGTTGTGAACAACTATGATCCAATCACATGGGATTCTCTCTCTGCTCCTCTGTTACTGTGATGCTTGATAACAGCTGCAACTCAATGTTGTTTGCAGCTTGATGCAACATAATTGTCACATATGCAAGTCAATTTCATATGCTTGATATGAAGAAATCCTTAGAATAAATGACAATAATCTTGGAATGATGTGCAGATCCAAGATGTAAAAGAACGTGTAGCTCTGCTAGAATCATATCTTGTCAGAAGAGGATTCAAATTACCTTCAGAGTTCATTCATTCTGCTGTAGTCTTTTCAAATCCAGAGTGCAGGTTTGTTTCCATCATATTTATGTTTATAAGTCTTACATTGAAATGTTGACATCTAATTTGACTGGAAACTGATTAGTTTATACCTTGAAAATTTGAAGTAAGATATGGTGAACTGATATGATTTTGTATGCTTATCCATGCATGAACGTCTATATTTTTACATATGTGCATATGTGTGTGTATATGTCTGTGTTCAGGTATGGTAACTTTTCTTTATGCATACATGAATGTCTCGAATTTTTGATAAATCCAGAGGTTCTCAAAATTGGTACAGCTGAGTATTTCATAATAGAACAGAGCATTCAGTAAAGGGAGTGTCTAATTAATAGCACTAGGGTAGCATTAATGGAGAGGATTTCCTTAATTGATTTCAACTCCTTTTATCCATACTATATAATTCTAGTTATGAGGCGACGACAACTGGTCTAAAATTGGCAAATTTGTTTACATGAACCCTAAACTAAGAAGAAAATTATGTCTCAAACAAACCTCCAGGACCTAGGGAATTATAGCAATTCTATTTTATGTCAATGAGATGAGCCGACAGAGGTGGCTTGTTGCCTCAAAGAACTAAGCCCTTCTTCAACATTTTGCCTCTTCTTTTAGAGTTTATGACAACACTTGCCTTGTGGAAGATTCTCCCCACCTAGAGCTTGCTATAACGTGGAGCTTCTCAATCTCCTGAAGTTACTGTTTAGTAAATACAACACAACGGTCTAGAATTTTACAGAAAAGGCGATAATCCTAGAACATTCTTTTTAATTTTGTTTTTCCATCATAATCACTAAAATGGGTTGGTTTGGTTTCCCTTTTCCAAAGATTAGCCAATCAAATTTCATCATAAAGACAGTTGTTTACTCGTTGGATATCGATATGAATGCCAAGAAAAATAGTTCAGATGTTGGCATCTTTGCAAAAATTTAAGCATACATGTCTGCCCTTTGTATGTATGCGTATCTGTGGATTGATACATAGGCAGCGCTGATTAGTTAAAAATATCTTGCATGCCACTTAATATCCTGTTGCCACAGGCTGCATGAATAACTTCTACTTTGCTGACTAACGGAGGGAAATCGCTCCAGTAGATGGTGCAAGTCTGAAGTGACAGAAGGTTTCTGAGCCTATTGTTAGGGGTACTATGTGATCAGAGAGTTTTAGTTCCTACCGTGATTTGACTATAAGAAGAGGTATAACATGCAGAAGAAGTAGAGATTAGTGATCGGGCTGGCGAACAATGTACAAAAATGGAATTGTATGGTATACAGCCGATGTTTGTTCAGTGGAATTTGAGATTGTGAAAACCGTGTCTCGTCCGAGCACTCTGCGAGTTCGTCCGCCTAAGTATGTGCTAACAGCAGATGTATGATTCATGTTTGAGTATATTGTTGTAATTGTCTTCTTGTTCTTGTTCTTCTTTTTCTTCTCTTCTCTCTCTCTCTCTCTCTCTCTCTCTCTGTCTCTTTCTGTCTCTGTCCACAATCTTTACAAACGAATATTCCAGTAAAGATAAGTATCGCTGTTTTCCTTATGTGTCAATAGGGTGGACGAGTGCATTCTCCGCATTCCTGGCGTTTTTAGCTCCACGCAATGGAAATCCTTGTTAAGTAAGAAGGCACAAAAGCACAAACTTGGCTGGATGTCTCCACACAAAAGGCACCTTCTTACTATGAGCCTTTATCAACAGCTTTTCTGTATATTAAAGACGGCACCGACATGGGACAGGTTTGGATCTAGCTTCATTACATCGTGCAGATTCTGGTAACGCAGCTGAAGGCAATTTAAGCCTCTCGAATTAAACTCATTTATGACTTTGGGATTGTTGGAATTTCGTGTTCGTATTTCGCAGACTCACATTCGAAGATGGTGGTATAGTCTTGGGAGATTTCCAGGGATTTGAAGGAACTTCGGATGATTTGGAGGCCCTTAAACGTGTAAAGAGGACGCACGTAGATAGCATAAACATCCAGAGAAGAGCAGATAATTTAAATGTCTTTGGTATGTTTGACAACTGCAGTTAAATTTTTCACAATATAGAGCATCATTTTTAGAGCTGTTGGGCTTCGATTGTGGAATCCAGTTCCATGTGCAGTTCCACTCTAAGAGCATCCATGTGTTGGGTTGCAGGTTACCAAGTAACGACGTCTGTATCAGCTGTATTAAGCTACACTCTCCGCGATTACAGAAAGATACTCTCTAGAGGAGAAGCTAAAGCTATCACTGAAGAGCCAAAAGAATCTATAACAGTGAAGGGAAGTACTGAATTGGGTTTTCTACTTGTGGGAAGCTCTATTCCAAAACGGTTTAAGTTAATCAATCTAGTTTCTGTTCAACTCAGTCCCTGAGAGCAAAACATCGGCCTCCTGTTGACAAAAGCAAAATAAACACCGATTCAAAAACACTTTCACTTATATCCATTTGTTTGTAGTATGGAGTGATTATGCACTTGAACAAGAACCAGAGCATTCTTGGCTTTCATACCATATTGATATCACTTTTAGCCTCTGAAAAAATTGAACTGGTGGGGTATGATGAAAAACGTTGTTATTCTATATTGCAAATGGCGGGGCACGGAAGCATAAACGAAACATTGCTGATATTAAAAAATATCATTAAGATGAGCACGGCGTTGCTAAGAAAATAACTTAAGAGTCGCTTAGAGAAAAACATGGTACACCTCATGTATGCACGTGGATAAGGAACCAGGTTAGCAATGTGCATAATGCATTGGCCATTGTAATTCTGTGCCATATAAGCGATAATAGATACGAAATCCAAGACGTGTTGAACCCATATGTGTTTCCCCTTTTATTTTAAAAAAGAGGAGTTTGACCTTGCAATCTACATCTCTCTAGACTTGAATTAATTGAAAGTGTGGCTCTACAATGAATGGCATAGTACCCATGGAATTCTCCGAATTGCGCACAAACAAGGTAGGACATCTAGCACCTATCAGGAATGTATAGAGTTCTAAGGTTTGTCAAAGCATGAATCGAAAAAGGATAGCTTTGAGGTTCAAGGTGATTAGATTAAATTGATGAAGCATTGCTTCAATGTGCAGTGTATGGCTCATGCAATTATTGGTAGAGTCCATCGACAATGTTTGAAGACCACTGTGAAATCTACCTCAAAGTCACCATTTTATCTCAGCACAAGGATGAGGACATGTCTAATGAGTGCCACTAGTGGGAATGAATCCTTGCTCCACCCAAAAGAGGAAAAATGCCTAAACAATTGTGTTGTGCTATTGGACTTGATGTGAGAGGTGTTTTTCTTAATCAAGCAAGCTTTAAGATTAAAAAAAGAAGCATAGTACAAGCATAAGCATCTCTGCCATCCCAAGGAATTTGCTTTGCAGTAGGTGCAGCAAAAACTGTAGCACGAACAAGAATATGTAGAATATCATAATCTTCGACACCTTCTACATCAGCTTATGTAGTTACAATTGTGACAATTGCAGGTGTGATAGGACGTTTTTTAACACCCTACACAATGTTCCAAAGTCCTTTTGCAATCAATACATGTTGTATCATATAAGCCCATAATGGGTAGTTGATACCATCCAACTTATCCTCAACAACCAACATACGGAATACATCATTGCTTTCAGCCATGGTTGGTGACTAAAAGACCTTGATGCAGAAAATTGACTATATCTCAAAAAGTTGAATGGAACTGCCTGGACAAATTATGCTAGACATGTAGTAGACTTCGAGATGCTTATACTTGCGAATAGAAATAGGTATATACCTTTGGAACAAAAAGACTAAATAGCGTGCACAAGCGCTACGATAGTGCGTTCGGAGGCCAAAATGAGCTCAAATCATGATTTCGGCACCACACAGCAAAGTTGTTTTGCGCTCGAAAACACGCTAAGTATGCTCACCAAAATTCATGCGATTCTGGGATTGCAACCGAAGGAGTGTCGACGGCGCCTTAGATGAAAGGACGACCTACTCTGATACCAATTGTTGGAGATAGATGTCTACAGAAGCATGCGAACAACACAAGGAGAAGAAGCTTTGACCACAACACACAATACTAATTGTATTACTAGAGAATGTACAAAGATAAGTAGCCAATTAGGGCAATAGGCATATATACAAGCCGGGGGGAAAAAACCTCTTAAAGAGGGAAAAAAGTGCCCGACGGTCCTAGTGTGTTCACACACATCACTACCTAAATATATCAATAGATGCTTGATTTACTTATGCATTACTCGGCCAGATATTCAATTTGTTGTCTCATAGATGAGCAGCTTTATGCATTGCCCAGGAGTCAAGCATTGGAAGGCGGTTAATAAGGCATCTTTCGTTACTTGAGTGGTACTCGGCTACTTGGGTTGTTTTATCCCAAGGGGGGATCACTACCGCCAGATTTGCATGCTTTTCCTAACTCTGATTGGGTTGGTTGCTATGACACTCGTGTGTCCACTAGTGGCTTTTGCTTCATGCTTGGTAGCTCATGTTTATCTTGGTTGAGCAAGAAGCAGCCTACTATGGCCACTTCTAGTTATGAGGCTGAGTATAGGGAAGCTTTCACAGCGACTGTTGAGTATGTGTGGCTCAGACTTATGGCTGATTTGGATGTTGATGAGTCTTCTACCATCACCATCTTCACTAACAATCAGAGCACATTGGTAGTTGCGAGGAACCCTGTGTTCCATGCTCACGTTAAGCACATTGAGGTGCATTATCATTATGTCAGGGAGAGGTCCTCTGCTGGGGAGATTAGCTTGGCATATGTGCCCACGCAAGAGAACATTGCACACCTTTTCACGAAGGCTCTGCCTAGGGAGAAGTTTGAAGCTTTCCGCAAAGCTTTGGGCTTACTTCCTTTTGTGGAGTGATTTCCATATAGCTTGGCACTTCCTTATACATGAGTGCCAACTACTTGTTCACCGCATCACTCCCAGGGGGGCTTTGTTGATATATTTAGGTAGTGATGTGTGTGAACACTGTAGGATCGCCGAGGCACTTTTTTCCCTCTTTAGGAGGTTTTTTCCCCCCCGGCTTGTATATATTCCTATTGCCCTAATGGGCTACTTATCTTTGTACATTCTCTAGTAATACATTCAGTATTGTGTGTTGTGCTCCAAGCTTCTTCTTCTTCCTTGTGCTGTTCATGTGCTTCCACAGACATCTAACTCCAACATTTACAAAGTACGAACAAGGGAATTAATTCATGAGAATTAATTCGAGAATAATATGTTTAGTTCAATCATACCCACAATAAAATTAAAAAATTTTATCTATCTAGAAAGAATTTTATTTTCTTACATATATATATATATATATATATATATATATATATATATATATATATATATATATATATATATATATATATATATATATATATATATATATATATATATATATATATATATATATATATATATATATGTGTGTGTGTGTGTGTGTGTGTGTGTGTGTGTATAACCCATTCATATTGCATTATTCATGACTTAACAAAATACTTACATAACAACATCCTAATGCTTAAATTTCAATTGACAAGAATTCAAAGCATACTCCATCATTGACTAATGATCAATCACTACACATAACACATGAAAATCATAACATCGACATAATGCTGACTCTCTCTCTCTCTCTCTCTCTCAACTACGAGGCTGGAGCTAGCTACCTTAGAGAGTGGGCACTAGTTGCAAGGTATGGTCCTCGAAGATCAATGCAAGGCTGCAAGCAATTGTAGGTAAAAAAAGTCAAAAACATTCAAATTAATGAACTAAGTGCATGATTCATGAGCTGAATGAAGACATTAAAAAAAAATCGTACAAAAAGTGATAAAATTCATACCCAATGAATTAAATGTGGTTGAATGAAAGAATTTGATTCTACAGCAAGAATTCACAATTTTTTCATACTATGCTTCTGTATATAAACTATCAAAATTGAACATAACGTGTAGTCCCTGATCAACCATTCATCCAACAAAAACCAAGTTTTCATTATGTTAGAAACATGCAATACATAAACAAAATGTTTCATCTTCCCATCCTCCGTGAGCAATGCTAGGTTTCCTATATTCTCAATAGAATGTGATGTATCATCACCCATATCAACAAATGTAGGAACTAATAATTTCTACAAACTAGTAAAACATTTTTCTTGGCTACTCATATGATTTGAAGCACTTGAATCAACATATGAGATGTTATCATTTAATTTTGAAACATCAAACATTCTATTCATTGTTGGATTGTAAACATTTTCTCTAAATTAATTACATTCATGGATATATAGTTGTTTTATTCTTTTCTATTGTTTTGATTCTTCAACCTGCAACCATGTTCAAAATGATCAAGCTAACCATAATTTCAACATCCCTTATTATCATTACCTCAATCATTTCTTTGGAAGTTTTTGCAACCTTTTTGGCTCTCTTGCCTTGAAATTGTTTTCTCTTGCCTTGAAATTGTTCTCTACCTCCTACATTAGTTTATTGCTGTCTTGGTTATCATTTTCTCATTTGCTTCCAATGCCTCTACCTCAACCTCTTCCTCTAGCAAAGTAGAATACCTGCTTAGAACTAGCTTTTTCTTGGTATTAGCATGACCATTGTACACATCTGAGAAAAGAAAAGTGGTATGTGTCATCCTCGATCACCACATGTTGAGACAAATTTCTCAACACCTCTATGGTGCAAAAGATATCTAAATGACAAAGAAGACATTAGCTTTTTCTTCTTCTTGCTTATGAGTGCAAGGATTTGGAGCTCTTGTTGAGTAGTAAATCAGTTGGAAAGAAGCTCTCCTTTTAGAGGCCATTGACTACTCTCTTGCTCTTTGGAATGCCATACGTGAATCCCTCTAGAAAATCTAGAGAGAAAGAGATGTTATCCACCTCAATGAACTCCCTAGACAATGGTCCTTTGAAAAATTCTGAGATTACCTAATAAGAAAATTCAGAATTGTAAAAGTTCCTCTATTCAAACACCACAAGGTCTCCTCATTCACAACCACAAGTTAAAAAGCAAATAGGTCTCTTGAGGATGATGAACGGCTCATCAACCTTTGTATCTTTAAATGCCAGAAGCAATAATCACATCACCATTTGACAGATCATGAACTGTACACCTGTCATCAACAAATTTCACAACCAAGCCAATCTTGGCTAATGCAAAAATTGTTAACGGGTTCTTCTTGATCCCTGTCACAAATAAAGCATCTGACAAAGTGAAAGAACTACCATCAGTAGTAGTCAAAATGATCTTACCAACTCCCATAACAGGATAAGAGGAGTTGTTGGCGCATGTAATAGTATTCCCTATAGGGGCAGGTTCGAGTGAAGAGAAGAAACTACGCTGCGAGGTAATATGTTTGATCGCCTCGCTATCAAAGTACCAAACATCTGAGTCTACTACAGACATGCACTACTCATGAGAAGATGGGTCAAAACTACAAACAGTAGTAAATGCCCATTCTTCTTCCTGCACAAGATTTGCAGACTCTGTTTTTGGTGTAGAAGCCTCTACAACAACCATTCCAGCCTCTTTCTTCTTTGCCTCTTTAGCAGCCAGTTTTGGATAGTACTTTATGATATGATCATTTCCATTATAGTACTTGCAAAACAATTTTTGCTTTTTTGATCTCTTTTCATCTTTGTCTTCCCTCTTCGATTGTGCAGAATTAGCAGATTTCTGCTTACTAATTGAAGAGCTCCATTTTCCTTTGCCCTTATGACTAGCTAGGAATGCTTGATCTGCAACTCTTATAATGGACCTGTTCTGCCTGGGCTGATCTTCTTGCAACATAATAGAGACTAACTCCTCAAATGACAAGGCATTTGGATTGCCTTTCATCATTAACCGAAGAGTAGAAGCAAAACTCTGATATGAATAAGGAAGACCATTCGGAACGGTCTTCACAAGTGAGCTATCTGGTATAACCTCACCAACAGAAATCAATTGTTCCTTCAAGTCTTTGATCTTTGTTAGAAAACTATCCATAGAATCACCTTCATTCATGTGCTCACTCTCCAACTGTTTTCAGAGGTAAGCAACACGAGCCTCATTCCTAGCTTGGTACAATGTGCTAAGTGTATCCCAAGCATCCTTAGATGTTCTGCAAGAGTCCATGTGAGGAATAATGGCACATTTGACAGACAAAGCTATCAATGCATGTGCCTCGGCATCTCTGCCATCCCAACAAATTTTCTCTACAGTAGGTGCAATAGAAACCACAACACGAACAGGAATATGTAGAATATCATCATCTTCGACACCTTTTGCATCAACTTCAGTACCTACAGTTGTAACAGTTGTAGGTGTGATAGGACGTTTTTTCAACACCTTGCACAATGTTCCACAATACTTTTGCAACCAATACATGTCGTATCATATAAGCCCACAATGGCTAATTGATACCATCCAACTTATCCTCAACAGCCAACATACGAAATACATCACTACTTTTAGACATGGTCGGGGACTAAAATACCTTGATGCAGAAAATTGACTGTATCTCAAAAAGTTGAACGGAACTGCCCAGACGAGTTCTGCTAAACTTGTAGCAAACTTCAAGATGCTTAGACTGGCGAACTGAAACAGATATTTACCTTTGGCACAAAAAGACGAAATAGCCTACATAAACATTGCGATAGTGCATTCAGAGGCCGAAACGAGCTCATATTGCGATTTCGGCACCTCAAAGCAAAGATGTTTTGATCTCAAAAACACGCTGAGTATGCTCACCAAATTTTGTGCGATTCTAAGACTGCAACTGGAGAGGTGTCGATGATGCCCTAGATGAAGCGGCGACTTGCTCTGATACCAATTGTTGGAGTTAGATGTCTGCAGAAGCATGCGAACAACACAATGAAGAAGAAGAAGCTTGGAGCACAACACACAATACTAAATGTATTTCTAGAGAATGTACAAAGATAAGTAGCCCATTAGGGCAATAGGCGTATATACAATCCGGGGGGAAAAAAACCTCCTAAAGAGGGAAGAAAGTGCCTCGGCGGTCCTAGAGCATTCACACACATCGCTACCTTAATATATCAACAGTAAAGAGTACAAAAAGAGTGGAAGGTTGATTATCAAAGGGAATGAAGTGAGTAAGATGTTTAACTTGAATGTGAAAATCCCTAAAATGAATTTATCCATGTTTGCAAAAGATGCAAATGTTATTGTTGACATAGAGATATGACATAAATGAATTGGAAATGGAAACTTGTAGAGGTTGACATTGATGCCGTCAAAGGATCTTCTCAATGGATTATGTAGAGTTCATATTACATTCATTGATGACATTGCATAAAAAGTATGGATATACTTCGTGAAGGAGAAGAGTGATGGATTTGCTTGCTTTTAAAATTTCAAGGCGACGGGGGAACAATATATAGGAAGTACATTCAAACATCAAGATTTTGTGTGGAACACAAGATTTTATTCATGATATTTGAAGCTAATTTTCATGCAAATACACACCACAACAAAACGGTGTTGTTGGATGAAAAAATAGATATATTGAAAAAATATTAAGAACTTTGATGGTTGAAAAAACTATGCTTCATTGTTATTAGGTAGAAGTTATGGGAATTGTTGTATACATCATGAATAAATCTCCAATTGTTGTTGTACATTGAATTACACCTAAAGAGAAGTTTACAAGTAAAATGCCAAACTTATCACACATGAAAGCATTTGGTTGCATTGCATATGTACATGTTCCAAATGACTTGAGGATGAAACGTGACCCAAAAGCAAAAATATCTTCATTGGGTAGTTCCTTAAGCAAAAGGGGTACAGACACTACAACCCAATCACACATGAGGTGAAGGTAAGTAGAGATGTAGTGGTTGATGAAAATGGAACTTAATGTTGACTCAATTGATAGAGGAAATGTTGAAAAATCAAGTGCAAAATCTTAGGCTCTAAGTCAAACAGATGTGTCACCCAACAATGTTCTAACTCAAAACCATGCATTGGAAGATTACGTGAAAATTTCAATCCAAAGAAATCATCAGCTACATCTAAGAAGGGGAAAGAAAAGATTTTTTTGGTAATAAAATATTTGCAAGTTTTGAGTATGTGATGGTGAATCAAGCAGTTCAGAAAAGAATCTTGATGAGAAACTTGGATTATTGTCTGTGAAGACTGCAAGAGTAAGAAAGGCACATGCAAATGATATAACAAGAAGTGAAATAGGACCAAGTAGAATTGCGAGGATGTCTAATTTAGTGAAGTGATTAACATATGATAGCTACATGGCTTGTCATTATGCTTACATGACCAAGGTAATATAAGATATTGTGTCCTCTTATTTTGAAGATGAAATTGAAAATAGAGATTGGGAGAAAGCTATGGATGAGGAGATGATTGCACTTTATTGAAATGAAACATGGAAGCTAGATCCATTGCTAAAAAGTAAGAAACCCATAGATTGTAAATGGGTCTACACGGTAAAGATAATGTTGATGATAACATAAGCAGGTATATAGGAAGATTACTACCAAAAGAATGCATAGACATATGGCATTGATCAAGAGGAAAAATTTAGCATTGTAGCTAAAATACCTAATGTTAAAGCACTTGTTGCATTGAATACAACAAAAGGATGGATTTTGCATCAAATGGATGTGAAGAATGCTTTTTTACATGGTGAATTGCAAGAATAAGTATACATGGGCTAGTCACAAGGATATGAGAATCTAAATTCTTGGATATGTATGTAGATCAAAGCAAGCTTTTTATGGATTGAAACAAGCCCCTTGTGTTTGGCATGCAAGTATTGGTGATTATTTAGCTTCAATTTGATTTTCTATGTGTGATGTAGATCACTCATTATATGCAAGGAAGGTTGATAATGGCATCACAATTATGACGATTTATATTGATGAATGGTGATAATTAGGAAATCGTTAAAGAAGTAAATCAAATTTTCATGCACAAATCTAACATAAAAGATCTTGGTGTATTGCATTGCTTTTTGGGCATTCAATTTATACACATAGACATAGGTTTATGGTTACCTAAAGGTATTATGCCTTGACTATGTTGCAAAAGTATGGTATGGTTGATTGTAAACCAATTTCTATGCCATTGGATCAAAATATGAAGTTGGATGCTACCTTGGGTGAAGCATTGGAAAATTGTTACTATGTATAGGAGAATTGTGGGGAGTTTGTTCCATCTTTGCAAGGAGTTTGATCGATCTCACAATTACAAGGCTTAATTTAAGTATACTATGGGACTTCAAAGTTAATTTATATAGGTTCTCAAGAAACAAATTTAGATGCTTTGAGATGCACTCTATGTGATGTGAGTGCCACTTTGGATTATGCACTGTTTTATGAGACTAGTGTAGATATACACTTCCATGGATACATCAATGCAGATTGGGCTAACAATGTTTCAGATACAAGATCTAGTAGCGGTTTTCTATTTTCACTTGGGAGTGAAATTATTATGCAGTATAGTAAAAAGAAACCCATTGTTGCTCCCTCAATTACAAAGGTTGAGTATAAAGGTGCTGCAATGGAAGCATGTGGGGTATCATGACTAGAGATGCTACTTGCAAATTTAGGTGTAGAAGTGCAAAACCCTATCACCATTTATTGTGATAACCTTAGCTACATACAATTAGCACGAAATCCTATTTTTCATTCTAGAACAAAGCATGTCGAGGTACATTATCACTTCATCAAGGAGAAGTTACTGGCGAGTGATATTGATCTTGTCGATGTGAGGAAAAACGAGCATGTTGTTGATATTTTCACTAAAGCACTTGGAGCAGAGAAATTGAAGAACTTTCTAAACATGTACGGATTACATGACATGATGTTGAACTTGAAGGGGAATGTTGAGATATCAAGATCAACATGTGATGATCGAGGATGATACGTACCATTTTTCTTTTCTATGACATGTATAGTAGTTATGCTAATATATGTTAAGGATACTTTCGGTGAGTTTCATTGAATTTATGTATCGAGAGTGGTGGCCCATTTGTTTTTTCCAACTCACTTGTTCATAGACATTAGAGTTTTCTTTATATATTCCTCTTCATATATTTTACTTGTTATATTGTTATATTAGGTCATTCTTTTACATTTTCATTATGTAATAGAAGAATTTTAAGAAGAAGAAGAAGAAAAGAGAAAGAAGAAGAAGAAGGAGAAGGAGAAGGAGAAGAAGAAGGAGAAGGAGAAGGGGAAGGGGAAGGAGAAGGAGAAGATCATTCTTCCTTTCCTCAAACTGTATGTGCTCCTCCTTTTGTGTATGGCAGTGTGTGAGAGATTTGTTAGTTATCTCCTTCATCTTTTTTTAAAGCTAAATGATATTAAAAGAAAAGTATGGATGGTTATATTCCCTTATATTCTTGAGAAGGGAGATCAAACAAAACAGATAATACAATCGTAGCCCATGGTTAAAGGTGAAAAGGCAAAGTTGAGGGCACTAAGGCCACAAGGGGAACAAACAGGGGAAAGACAAAAGGGCATTGAGGGGTCATGTCTTGGACAAGAGTACAAGGGAGCTACAAAGACAAGGGTAAGGACAAGGTACTAGGTTACAAATAGAGTGTTCCGGAGGACACAAGACGAGAGAGTAGAAAGCAAAGGAAAGAAGAGAAGAAAAGTAGGCCCACAAAATGTTCAAGAATGAGTCCATTTTCTTTCCTTAAAATCCATCATAAAGCACTAACAAGCCTTCTAAATGCATTAGCAAAGTCCTCTAAATGCCTAAACCTTGAACATTGACACTACTTTTTTACAATAGTAGAAACTTAAAAATCTTTAGAGTTAGTGTCAATCTCTTGTATGAAAGGACCAAAATTAGGGCACATGTATATAAGTCACTTGGTGACAAGATTGTAGAGAATTTTTCTCATAATCAAAAGCTAACGTTCGAAATTTTGATTTTTCTTCTTGCTTGTGTATCTTATTCTTCGTGAGCTTGTGTGTGTGTTTGATGCATGGAATGTGTGTTTAGAGGTATTGTCTACCCGTTTCCCATCTCTTTTCATTATTGTGTGTGTGTGTGAAGTGTAGGGAGTCTTTAGGTGCAAGTAGATGATTCCCATCACTCTGTTTTTTGGGTATAAGTTGGAGCATAGAGATTTGATCAAGTTGAAAATATTGATGCATCTTGTCAAGAGCTTCAAAAAGAACTTGGAATCGACTATATTCGGGTATCGGAGATAGGAGATATCGCTTAATTTGTGTTTGCTTCTGCACCATGTATTGCAATACACACTTTTGTGTAAAAGGTGTCATGTGAGGTGGATCTTCCTTTTTTCCATGCATTACTTGTCCCTTTCCCATATTAACCATCATGTAAGCACATATCTCCATACACTTGACTGGGTCATACTCTTGGTTTGATAATTTAATGTGTGCATCAAACCATCATTACAAGGAATATGGGGGCAAAACAACAGTTGATGAGATACTTTTGTTGCTATGTTATTTCTCATTTGGTCGCATTCGACATCAAGCATGCATTGTCGTTTAAACGATGCTCCAATTGGTGCTATTTTCAAGGCTCTTAGCGATATCACTTGAAGCTTTGCTAAAGTGAATGTCGCATTTGTGACACATAAATAGCGTCGCATATTCGACACTCAGTAACATTGCATATTCGACACTCAGTAACATTGCATATGTGATAGTCAGTAACGTCGCATATGTGATGCTCAGTAACGTCGCATATGAGATGCTCAATAGTGTTGCATATGTGACACTCAAATAGCATCGTATACAATGCTAAAAGCGATGATTTGCAGAACCCTGTATACAATGTTTGTACATCACTTATGCGATGATTACATTTAAAAAAAAAAAAACATTGGATCGCTCTTTGATCTTCATTTTGCATGCACCTCATCGAAGAGCAATCCAAAATTGATATTTGCACTATGCATACGAGCTCGAGCTTTCTCTTTCTCAATCTCTCTCTTTTCTACTTTCTCTCTCATTCTCTCTCTCTCTCTCTCTCTCTTCTTTCTCCCTCTTTCTCTTTCAATTTCTGTTCCTCTCTCTCTCTCTCTCTCGCTCTTCATCGCAGGTTATTCAAGAAGTCCACAAAGCATAATATATGGCTAATTAGTGTAAGTTCAATTTTCATTGTTTGTATATAATTTGAATTGTTGTTTTAATTGATTGACATACTCACACTTAAACATTCACATGCACATATACACATATACATGCACATGCATGCTCACACATGCACATACACATATACACACATACACATACTTATAGACATACACATACACATACACACAAATAACATGTTGTAGTGTGTGAATGAGTCGAAAAGTAAAACATTGGGATAGAAAGAACTTTCTCAAAATCTTGTGTAATTCCCATTTTTCCTGAATAGGCCTTTTATTTACATGGATGAACGTCTATTGAATTCTCTAGAAGTTCAATCGGCCTGTTTTATATATAATTTTGGATTTACAAAATTAGCCATACCGATAGCAGCCTAACACAGGCATGCATGATGGACACAATGGACTTGAACCCATTATTACGGCTCATCCATATTAGATGGGGGATTATGTATCCTACCTAAGTCATAAAGAAAGTCATCAAAAATTTCTTGGCGATTGGCTACTCCAGAAACAATGATTTCCCAAAAAAGATCTTCATTCGGATTATTGTGAAGTTGGATAGTCCAAGTGGTGGCTTTAGCCTTGGCTTTTGTAAACTCTGTACTAAGATTTTCTAAAAATTCCTTAGTGATTTTCTGGTTTTCCTCCTATTGCAACTGAAGGTGTTGAAGCTTTGCACTTTTCTAAGACAAGGTAGCTTCTTTATCAGCTATTTGCTTTTGTAATTCCTGCTTAATCTGCAAAAGAGATGTAATTTTCTCCTCCTTATCCACCAACATCTGAGCATTGTAAGCATTGATCTGAGTAGCCTCCTGTAATTGTACCTCCAATTCTTTAAGTCCTTTAGCTTTGGCCATTGCTACTTGAAGAATTTCAGTCAATGATGCAATCTGATCATTAGCAAAATTCCTCTCCATCACCAAACTTGCAGTCTGATTTTGAAATTATCAAAGTTCATCTTTGATCGCTTCAAATTGCTCAATTATCTCTTGATGCTCTTCATTAACTTCCTCAATATGAATCTCTGAATCATTAATCTGCGTTTTTAAGAACTGGATTTCCTCATTAAAGAGATTAGCATGACTTGCTAAAGCATCCTACAATTTAGCTTTCCGTTGTTTCAAAAGCAACAAGTCAGAATGCATGTGATCCAAGTGAGATTGAGAGGAAATATGAATATTTTTGTCTTTCTCCATCTGAATTGAACACAATGTTAAAAGTCGAGCAGCACTGACTTCCTCAAAGATTATCAAGTTCAAGCCAATATCAAGATTTTTTTTTACTGAACACAAGGAAAAAAAAAGAGTGCGATGACCCTGACTACGAGAATTGATCAGTTTCAGTTTATCAAAAAGTTGAGGATTGAGAATCTTGATCTTGCTGCATTGGTTGATGTGGGTTAATAGACTGACCACCTGTTGGTTATTGTTGGGATATCTGATTAGGAAATTTTGATTGACCTTGACCTTCCCAACCCTTTGTTGTTGTTGTTGTTATTGCCATTGGGAAGTCTCATCAATCACTCCTTGATGTTGCCACTTTAGCAGCTACAAGAACAATATCCTATCATTGCTATCCGAGCTCCTCATCCATTTGCTCCTGCATTCTTTGTTGTCGCTCTTCTTCAGCTTCTCTACGTGCTTCTTGCATAATATCAACCCGATCTCACGTCTTTGCATTCAAAGGATCTGTCAGATCCGGTGCTTGTCGTTTACCCTATCACTTACCTTCTTGTAGAAAAGCAACTTTATCCCTATCGTAAACTGTGGAAATGCAGGTAAAGGGGCTGCAAGAATCAGCAATGCTAACAACATACTGTTGGAGATAGACGTCTGCGGAAGCACGCGAACAGCACAAGGAAGGAGAAGAAGCTTGGAGCACAACACACAATACTGAATGTATTACTAGAGAATGTACAAAGATAAGTAGCCCATTAGGGCAATAGGCATATATACAAACCGGGGGGAAAAAACCTCCTAAAGAGGGAAAAAAGTGCCCCGGCGGTCCTAGTGTGTTCACACACATCACTACCTAAATATATCAACAAATCCCCCCTAGGAGTGATGCGGTGAACAAGGAGCTGGCACTCATGTATAAGGAAGTGCCAAGCTATGTGGAAATCACTCCACAAAAGGAATTAAGCCCAAAGCTTTGCGAAAAGCTTCAAACTTCTCCCTAGGTAGAGCCTTCGTGAAAAGGTCCGCTAGGTTCTCCTGCGTGGGCACATATGCCAAGTTGATCTCCCCAGTAGAGAACCTCTCCCTGACATAGTGATAATGAACCTCAATGTTCTTAGTGCAAGCATGGAACACAGGGTTCCTCACAACCGCCAATGCGCTCTGAGTGTCAGTGAGGATGGTGGTGGCAGAAGATTGGCCAACACCCAAATCAGCCATAAGGTGTCTGAGCCACACACACTCAACAGTCGCTATGAAAGCTGCCCTATACTCAGCCTCACAACTGGAAGTGGCCACAGTAGGCTGCTTCTTGCTCAACCAAGATATAATGAGCTACCAAGCATGAAGCAAAAACCATTGGTAGTACGATATGACAAAGGTGCATCTAATTTGCTGTCACGCAAAGTCTGCACCAACCATTTTGGCATAGTTTTTGCCTCCTCAATATCAGCTCTCTCATCAACAAGTGCATCATGTAAATCTGCATCAGAAATGGAATGATCTGCATCATCATATGAAACCTGCAAAGGCTCAGAAGTTGCCTCATTAGGACCAGCACTAGACTGTCCACCTGTAAAAAGAGGCATCAAAGTATCATACATGTCTTTGGAGCTAGCAGATGTCTCCTTAGTACATGAAAGCAATGGCTGAATAGCATCTTCCACAAAGATAACATCACGGCTAACCAGAATGCGTTTAGTTTGTGGATGATACAGACGATAGCCTTTACTTTCAGAACTATACCCAACAAAAATACATTTTACTACCTTATCATCCAATTTTCTGCGATGTTGTTCAGGCACTAGTGCATATGCCAAACAACCAAAAACACGTAGATGAGCAACAGATGGCTTGCGGTCATGTCAAGCCTCATATGGAGTGATAGACTGCAATGCTTTAGTGGGACACCTGTTCAGTACATATGCTGCACACATGACAGCCTCAAGCAAGAAACTATGTGGTAAAGCCTGACTCTTGACCATGCACCTCGCCATCTCCATGAGTAATCTGTTCTTTTGTTTAGCAACTCCATTCTATTGAGGTGTATATGGCACTGTACACTGGTGTTTTATCCCATGTTCAGCCAAAAATGCATTAAAATCAGAAGACATATAATCCCCCCCTTGATCAGAACGGAGGGTGCCCATTTTACATGCTGATAGATTTTTAGCCAAAACCAAAAACTTTTTAAAGCACATGAACACTTCGGACTTTGCTTTGAGTGTATATACCCATGCATGCCGGGAAAAATCATCAATGAAAGTCACGAAGTAAAGGTAATTTCCAAAAGAGGGTGTCTGCATAGGACCACAGACATCACTATGTACAAGCTGCAATTTCTGTGTAGCCCGAACTGAACCATCTTTTGGAAAGGAGGAACACTGCATTTTGCCCAAAATAGAGCCTTCACAAACATGTTTTCCAGGTGCCTCAAGTTTGGGCAAAGAGGACACCATTTCAGATTTCTGTAGATGTAGGAAACTAGCAAAATTCAGATGACCAAAGCATGCATGCCAAAGCTTTGCATTTGACATAGCTTGAGAATCATTTACTGCACATGCCAAATCATTTTCAGATCTTTCATAGTCTATGAGCTTATACAACCCACGACATAAAATGCTAGAAGCAATAATAAAAAATCGCCATTTGACAGATCATGAACTCTACATCTGTTATCAACAAATTTCACAACCAAGCCAATCTTGGCTAATGCAAAAACTGATAAGAGATTCTTCTTGATCCCTGGCACAAATAAAGCATCTGACAAAGTGAAAGAACTACCATCAGTAGTAGTCAAAATTATCTTACCAATTCCCGTAACAGGATAAGAGGAGTTGTTGGCACATGTAACAGTATTCCCTATAGGGGCAGGCTCGAGTGAAGAGAAGAAACTGTGCTGTGAGGTAATATGTTTGGTCGCTCCACTGTCAAAGTACCAAACATCTAAGTCTACTGAAGACATGCACTGCTCATGAGAAGATGGCTCAAAATTGCAAACAGTAGTGAACGCCCATTCTTCTTCCTACACAAGATTAGCAGACTCCGTTTTTGGTGTAGAGGCTTCTGCAACAACCATTCCAACCTCTTTCTTCTTTGCCTCTTTTGCAGCTTTTTTTGGATAGTTCTTTATGATATGATCATTCCCTTTGCAGTACTTACAAAACAATTTCTGCTTTTCTGATTTTTTTCTCATCTTTGTCTTGGTTCTTCGAATGTGAAGCATTTGTAGATTTCTGCTTACTAGTAGAAGAAATCCATTTTCCTTTGCCCTTCTGACTAGCCAAGAAATCTTGATCTGCAACACGCATAATGGACCTGTTCTGCCTGGATTGATCTTCCTGCAACAGAACAGAGACTAACTCCTCAAATGACAAGGCATTTGGATTGCCTTTCATCATCAACTGAAGAGTAGAAGCAAAACTTTGATATGAATTAGGAAGACCATTCAGAACGGTCTGCACAAGTGAGCTATCTGGTATGACCTCATCAACAAAAATCAACTGTTCTTTCAAGTCTTTGATCTTTGTTAGGAAATTGTCCATAGAATCACCTTCATTCATGTGCTCACTCTCCAATTGTTTTCGGAGGTAAGCAACACGAGCCTCATTCCTAGCTTGGTATAATGTGGTAAGTGTATCCCAAGCATCCTTAGCTGTTCTGCAAGAGCTAATATGAGGAATAATGGCATGTTTGACAGACAAAGCTATCAATGCATGTGCCTGGGCATCTCTGCCATCCCAACAAATCTGCTCTGCAATTGGTGCAACAGAAATAGAAGCACGAATAGGAATCTACGCAATATCATCTTCGACACCATCTTCATCAGCTCCAACACCTTTATTTGTAGTATCTGTTGTTACAGGTGTAAGAGGACGTCTTTCAACACCCTGCACAATGTTCCATAATCCTTTTGCAACCAATACATGTCGCATCATATAAGCCCATAATGGGTAGTTGGTACCATCCAACTTATCCTCAACAGCCAACATATAGAATACATCACTGCTTTCAGCCATGGTCGGTGACTAAAATACCTTGATGCAGAAAATTGACTGTATCTCAAAAAGTTGAACGGAACTGCCAAGATGAGTTCTTCTAAACCTGTAGCAGACTTTGAGACGCTTATACTGGCGAACAGAAACAGGTATATACCTTTGGCACAAAAAGATGAAATAGCCTGCACAAGCACTGTGATAGTGCGTTTTAAGGCCGAAATGAGATCAGATCGCGATTTCGGCACGACATAGCAAAGCTATTTTGATGTCGGAAACACCCTGAGTATGCTCACCAAAATTTGTACGATTCTGAGACTGCAAACGGAGGAGTGTCGACGTTGCCTTAGATGAAGCGACGACCTGCTCTGATACCAATTGTTGGAGATAGATGTCTGCAGAAGCACGCGAACAGCACAAGGAAGGAGAAGAAGCTTGGAGCACAACACACAATACTGAATGTATTACTAGAGAATGTACAAAGATAAGTAGCCCATTAGGGCAATAGGCGTATATACAAACCGGGGGAAAAAAACCTCCTAAAGAGGGAAAAAAGTGCCCCGGCGGTCCTAGTGTGTTCACACACATCACTACCTAAATATATCAACACATACCAAGCTTTGTATCCAATTGTTGAGGCTTGCATGCTGACTGATATAGTCGATGCACTTCCTTCTTTATTGAGTAATGTTGTTTCCCCAATATGAAACTCTATGAAGGCTATTTGATCACCAAATTCCTCTAATTGTTCATGACACTGTTGCACAAATGAGTTAAGCATCAGATTATTGGGGATACTAGGTCATGGTATTTGTGTATATTGTAGAAACCCACAGTGCTCAAACCACTCTACATGTAGCTGTGTTAAGTGATCAGGAATCACGAATGAGCTTGTGTCATTTAGTTTGACGGAGTTGGGCAGAACTGTGTCTATCATCATCACAAAAAGGGTCCAACTTTATAGCAAAGGTGAATCTTCACAATGAAAAGTTCAGATAAACCATGAGACGATGAATCACATAATTTAACGAGTATGCAAAAATCCATTGAGAAGTTGTGCACATGTGCAGGATAATTTGCATGTGCGCAATTTAACAAAGAGGGACTTGAATATTGCATGCAAAACCAATGATTCCAATTCAAATTGAAGATCCACTTCAAAGAGTCTCCATCAAGTGTCGCCCATCACGCATGAAACCATGATGCATTTTATTAAATCCGTGACAAATGTCACTTTATTCCAAGACAATATATACTATATGCAATGGTGCCTACAACATTATTCACAATAAGGCCGTAGCTTGGACCCATGGACTAAAGTTTGTAAAACATTGCCAGCCAATGTGGCTAAGTGGAATGTTGTTGTTCCAATCTCCTGATGGATCCAAAAAGGACCTATCCACCATAGTTTGAATTTACGCACTTGATGCTTAATTTTTTAATTAAAGAACAGAACCAAGTCACCCATCCGAAAAATAAGAGTCTAAAATTGTCAATCATGTCAGCATTGTTGCCTATTGTGGACTACTTGCATCAGTAAAAATCTATTGTACCAATGTTCCTCAAGTTGTCGTAATGTGTTGATTTGAAAAGTTAAAGAGCCCTCTAGTAAAAGTCTTTTTTGAACAACAATCCGTAAACTACGGACCATAATTTCCATAGGCACAATAGCTTCCATACCTTAAACAAGTTTAAAAGACATAAAGCCTATGGACACTTTATATGAAGTCTGGTAAGCCCACAATATCAAAGATAAGTATTGTTCCTATTTAGTTGGACATTCGAGAAGAAATTTTTGCAACATACTAGGTAGGATCTTGTTTGTGCTTTTGGCCAATTCATTGGCATGAGGATAATATGGGGAACTAAATTTATGCTAAATTTTTAAATAATTAGTGATAAATTTGATAACTTGATTAAAAAAATGAGTGCCCCCTATCAAGAACTAACGCCAAAGGAAGTCCATACTGAGGAAATAATTCTGTAATTAAGACCATGGTGATGCTATGGGTTGTGGAATGGCACAAACTCCATGCTTCTGCCCATCGCGTACAATAATTTGTGCAAGAAAGAATAAATGTTTTACTCGAGGCAGCTTAAGGGTTGATCAGGCCAATAAAATCCATGTTGATATATTTAGGTAGTGATGTGTGTGAACACACTAGGACCACCAGGGCACTTTTTTCCTCTTTAGGAGGCTTTTCCCTCTGGCTTGTATATATGCCTATAGCCCTAACGGGTTACTTATCCTTGTACGTTCTAGTGGTAATACATTCAATATTGTGTGTTGTGCTCCAAGCTTCATCTTCTTCCTTGTGTTGTTTGCATGCTTCCACATACAGTTAACTCCAACAATCCATATCAGAGCACGCCATCGCTTCATCTAGGGCATCGTTGACACCCCTTTGGTTGCAGTCTGAAAATCGCATGAAATTTGGTGAGCATAGTCAGGGTGATTAGGAGATCAAAAGAGCTTTGCTATGTGGTGCCAAAATCACGATCTGAGCTCATTTTGGCATCCGAATGCACTATCTTAGTGCTTATGTAGGCTATTTTGTCTTTTTGTGCCAAAGATATATACAGGTTTTGGTTTGCCAGTATAGGCATCTCAAAGTCTACTACATGTTTAGCAGAACTTGTCAGGGTAGTTCTGTTCAACTTTTTCAAATACAATCATTTTTCTACATCAAGGTATCCTAGTCAGTGGCCATGGTTGAAAGTAGTGATGTATTTCGTATGTTGGTTGTTGAGGATAAGTTGGACAGTACCAATTACCCATTATGGGCTTATATGATGCGACATGTATTAGTTACAAAAGGACTATGGAACATTGTGCAGGGTGTGTTGAGAAATGTCCTATTACACCTGCAAATACAGGTATTGAAGCTGATGTAGATAGCATTGAATATGTTGATATTCTTCAGATTCCTATTCCTGGTACGGTTCCTATTGCACCTACTGTAAAGAAAATTTGTTGGGATGGCAGAGATGCTCAAGCACATGCATTGATAGCCTTGTTTGTCAAACGTGTCATTATTCCTCACATTCGCTCTTGTAGAATAGCTAAGGATGCTTGGGATACACTTATGACATTGTACCAAGCTAGGATTGAGGCTCATGTTGCTTACCTCCGAAAATAGTTGGAGAGTGAGCACATGAATGAAGGTGATTCTATGGATAGTTTTTTGACAAAGATCAAGGAATAGTTGTTTTCTACTGATGAAGTCCTTCCTAACAGTTCACTCGTGCAGTCTATTTTGAATGGTCTTCTTGAATCATATCAGAGTTTTGCTTCCACTCTTCATTTGATGATGAAAGGCAATCCAAACATCTTAACATTTGAAGATTTAGTTTTTGTTCTGTTGCAGGAATTTTAGTCTAGGCAGAACATATCTATTATGCATCTTGCAAATCAAGCTTTCTTGGCTACTCAGAAGGGCAAAGGTAAATGGAGCAAGTCTACTAGTAAGCAAGAACCTGCAAATGCTACACATTCAAAGAAGGAAGACAAAGATGAGAAGAAATCATAAGAGCAAAAATTGTTTTGCAAATACTGTAAAGGAAATGATCATGTCATTAAGAGCTGTCCAAAACCGGCTGCTAAAGAGGCAAAGAAGAAAGAGGCCAGAATGGTTGTTGCATAGGTCTCTACACCAAAAATAGAGTATGCTAATCTAGTGCAGAATAAAGAATGGGCGTTTACTACTGTTTGCAGTTTTGACCCATCTTCTCCTGAATAGTGTATGTCTATAGTAGGCTGAGATGTTTGGTACTTTGATAATGGGGCAACCAAACATGTTACCTTGCAGTGCAGTTTCTTCACTTCACTCGAGCCTACCTCTACAGGGAATACGGTCACATGCCTACAACTCCTCTCATCTTGTCATGGGAGTTGGTAAGATCATTTTGACTACTGCTGATGGTAGCTCCTTTTACATTGTTGGATGCATTATTTGTGTCAGGGATCAAGAAGAATTTGTTATCAGTTTCAGCTTTAGCCAACATTGGATTGGCTGTGAAATTTGTTGATGACATATGTAAAATTCATGATGTGTCAAATGGTGATGTGATTATTGCTTCTGGAATTTTATGTCATGGGTTGTATAAGCTCATAGACTATGAAAAATTTGTGAATGATTTGGCATGTGCAATACATGATTTTCAGGCTATGTCAGATGCAAAGCTTTGGCATCCGCACTTTGGTCATCTAAATTTTGCTAGTTGGATATGCTTGTAGAAATCTGATATGGTGTCCTCTTTGCCCAAACTTGAAGCACTCGATAAACATGTTTGTGAATGCTGTATTTTGGGCAAAATGTAGTGTTCCTCCTTTCCAAAAGATGGTTTAGTTCGAGCTACTCAGAAATTGTAGCTTGTTCACAGTGATGTATGTGGTCCTATACAAACACCCTCTTTTGGAAATTATCTTTACTTCATGAATTTCATTGATGATTTTTCTAGGGGGTATATCCACTCAAAGAAAAGTATGAAGTGTTTATGTGCTTCAAACAGTTTTTGGTTTTGGCTGAAAATGTGTCAGCATGTAAATTTAAATCCTGTAGGTTTTACATAGGCAATAGCATTTAAGGGCATAGCAATATGAGCCAACTAACACAAGTGGAACCCATGCCATTGAATATGTCCTAAAAAGTAGAGTACCTCCTTAGGAGTATGTGGTGGTGGTACTTGTAAGACTACTTTAATTTTGTCTAGATCAACGACAATCCCTGTAGGAGAAATAACATGACCCAAAAACTATCACATTTGACTCCAAAGATTGATTTAGCTAGATTTAGGCTTAAATGAACTTTTTGGCATTTAGTAAAACAATGTCTTAACTGCTCTAAGTGATCTATTTGGTGTCCTATAACTGAGAAATCATCGAAAAATACTTGCATGAAATTGGTCGAAAGGTGCAAAAATCTTCTGCATACAATGCTAGAATGTATTGGAGGCATTCCATAATCCAAACCACATTACAATACATACAAAAACACCCCAATTTGTGATAAACATGGTTTTGGGAATATGAGCTTCTTAACAGGTGTCCCATTAAAGCATTATAGTCTATCACTCCATATGAGGCTTGGCATGGTTGCAAGCCATCTGTGGCTCACTTGCATGTCTTTGCTTGTCTAGCATATGCATTAGTGCTTGAACAACAACATAGGAAATTGGATGATAAAGCAGTGAAATATATTTTTGTTGGGTAGAGTTTTGAAAGAAACCGCTATCGTCTGTATCATCCATAAACTAAATGCATGTTGGTTAGCCATGATGTTTTTTTTATGGTAGATGCTATTCAACCATTACTTTCATGTACTAAGGAGACATCAATTAGCTCCAAAGATATGTATGACACTTTGTTGCCTCTTTTTATAGGTGGAGAATCTAGTGTTGGTCCTAATGAGGCAACTTCTCAACCTTTATAGGTTTCACATGATGATGTAGATCATTCCATTTTTTATGCAAATTTACATGATGTACTTATTGATGAGAGAACTGATATAGAGGACACAAAAACTATGCCTAAATGGCTAGTGCAAACTTTGCAATATGATGAGAGAACTGATATAGAGGACACAAAACCTATGCCTAAATGGCTAGTGCAAACTTTGCAATATAGCACCTTAGATGCACCTCTATCATACTGTACTCATTCAAGCTCTCACAATGCTTCCTTTGCATTAGATTGCTATGCTATGGCTGCCTCAAGTCTTTGTGATGAGAATGAACCAGTTTCCTTTGGTGAAGCACAAAACTCAGAAAATTGGATGGATGTTATGCAATTAGAATATGATGCTATTACGAAAAATGGCACCTTGTCTTTATGTGACTTGTCTCCTGGCAAGAAGGCCATTGCCATTAAGTGGGTATACAAGATGAAGCATAAGCTTGATGGAACATTTGATATGTATAAGGCTAGGCTTTTTGCAAAGGTTTATGCTCAAGAAACAGGCATTGATTTTGATGAGATCTTTGCTCCTACAAGCCGAATGACTATTGTTCGTAGCATCTTTGCACTTGCAACTCATCATGGTTGGAATGTACATCAATTGGACATTAAAACTACATTTTTGAATGGTGAATTGCATGAAGAAGTATATATTTTTCAACCGAGTGGTTTGTGCAAAAAGGGCATGAAAACAAAGTGTGCAGGTTAAAAAAGGCATTATATGGTTTGAAGCAAGCTACACATGCTTGGTATGAAAAAATACATGCCTACCTGATTGCACATGGTTTTGAGAACAGTCCAATTGAGAGTACCTTATATGTTAAGTGTATCATTGTTGTCTATGTTGATGACATGCTGCTCATTGTTCCTCATGAGAAGCATATTGCTGATTTTAAAGCTCATTTGCATGCCTCATTTGAGATGTCTGATTTGGGGCATTTGCATCATTATTTGGGCATTTAGTTTCTGCAAGTTGATGGTAGAATAGCTTTCTCTCAAACAAAATCGACACATTATTGAACTTTTTTGGCCTTGAAGACTGCAAACCTATTGCCATTCCTATAGAGATAGGTTTATGATTGAGTCTTCATGATGCTTGAGATGCATTTGATGTTGTTGTCTATCAACAAGCTATTGGATGCTTGATTTATTTATGCATTACTTGTCGAGATATTTAGTTTGTTATCTCACAAATGAGCAAGTTTATGCATTGTCCAGGTGTTAAGCATTGGTTGGCACTTAAGCGCATCTTTCGTTACTTGAGCGGTACCCGGCTACTTGGATTGTTTTATACCAAGGGGGGATCAATACTGCCAAATTTACATGATTTTTATAACTCTAATTGGGCTAGTTTCTATGACAGTTGTGTGTCCACCACTGGTTTTTGCTTCATGCTTGGTAGCTCATGCGTATCTTGGTTGACCAAGAAGCAACCTACTATGGCCACTTCTAGTTGTGAGGCTGAGTATAGGGTAGCTTCCATAGCGACTAATGAGTGTGTGTGTGGCTCAGACACCTTATGGCTGATTTGGGTGTTGGTGAGTCTTTTGCCACCACCATCTTCACTGACAATCAAAGTGCATTGGCAGTTGCGAGGAACCCTATGTTCCATGCTTGCACTAAGCACATTGAGGTGCACTATAATTATGTTAGGGAATGGTTCTCTGTTGGAGAGATCAATTTGGCATATGTGCCCACATAAGAGAACATTGCAAACCTTCTCATAAAGGCTACCTAGGAAGAAGTTTGAAGCTTTCCACAAAGATTTGGGCTTATTTTAGCCATGTTTGCGTGCTTTTATAGATAGTGATTGGGCTTGTGTTATAAGACATGAGTGTCCATTAGTGGTAATTGCTGGATCATGCATATCTTGATTGAGTAAAAAGCAACCTATTTTGGCCACATTGAGTTGTGAAGTGGAGTATAGGATAATATCCAAAACTACAATGGAATATATATGGCTGAGACACCTATTGATGGATCTATGCATGGAGATTGATGCATCTACACATATTCTCACTAACAAGCAGAGTGCATTGGCAGTTGCAAAAATTTGGTGTTTCATGCATGCACAAAGACCATTGAGGTTCATTATCATTATGTCAGAGAGCAGCTTCATGCTAGAGATATTGATTTAGTATATGTGCCTACATAAGATAATGTGGTAGACATATTCACCAAAGCTCTTCCACATGAAAATCTTGAAGCTTTTTGCAAAGATCTAGCTTATTACAATGTGGGGTTGATATGTCACTCCTTGTATGTGTTCACATGATTTTCTCTAGGGAGTTTGTTACACTTATGTGTCCCTTGAGTAGTTTGATGTGAGCCATTTCCCTATACATAGGCACTTTTCACTCTAGTGTTGGGTGAAAGCATGTTGATATGAACACTTCTTAGGAATATTTACCACTTTTATGTGCATTGCAATTTAGCTATTTCAAAAGTTTTTTGAAATATGGTAAAACTTCTAAATGTAAATTTTCCTATGTTTGACATACAATTATTCATGTAGATATTTGAAAATCACTGAAAATGATTTTCGAATAACCACATTACTCATGTGAAAGGTAGGGCATCATGACATGGACATTGAAAGTAATGTCATTACTCGTCACGTCTTGTAGAACTTAGCTATCCATGGAGTATATGGTAGTGGAACATAGAAGGTCTAAGTGATTTCATCAGTCATGAGAGGAAGCTACCACAAATGAGGTTGCTCCATCAAAAGAAGGTGAAGTAGAAACATTAGGGATCAATGTGAGCAAGTATGAGAAATGGGAAAGAATAGGTTTCTATCACCCTCTAGCATCATGTGCATGCATACATCAGTTAGGAGCTCACATGGCCATGATTAGGATTATTCTCCCTAGTTCTAATGTATGAGTTGTTGATTTTGACAGAGGAGAGGCATCATCAGTTAGGAGTTTTATGTTGAAGTGCAAGCAATGGCGAAATAAACCACTCATTGGTTTGAGTTATTCAACTCATAGTCAACTTGCACCTTCTTAGTCACATTTATGACCAATAATTTACATTTTTTATGCAAATTATTATATCCACCATAGTGCTAAACCATATCATATTCTACCAAAACATGAAGAATTCAACATCATGTATGGCCTCTCTATCACTAGTACAGATCCAGATATTATATCAAAAAAATTATATAGCAAGGGAGATTGGTTGTTTCTGTTCAAAGAAACTCAAGACAAGGTAAAAATGAAGGTGAAACATGTCAAGCCAGAGTTATATGATCTAATGATGGTGTTGCATCAAAATTTGTACTAGGAGATACCAATAAACTATGAATTTTTTGTGCAGTTCGTGAGAGCCTTTGCATTTGAGAACTGCACTATTGCACAAACATCAACAAATCTAGCTATGTATTAGGTGGTGTGGGTTGTAGTTGTAGAAGCATGTGTTGAGAGGTGTACGAAGATTGGTACACTACAATTGAAGATGCAAAGGTTTTACAATTTTTTGAATGATGATGCTTCACAGGATTTAGAGCCTGTGGTGGATGTCAACTTGCAAGAACAGAAATGGGATGTAACTGAGTTACGTCTTCCAGAAGGTAGGGCACTTTTTGCCATTAGGCAGGTGGAGGTTGCTAAGCTCATATCTACATTAGAACTACTAGCTAATAATGAAAAGGTTACGTTGGATAGGTTCAAGTCTGATTTGGATCAAGCCAAGGTATCAAAGGCAATTGAGTCTAAAGTAAGCATAGCAGTCCTTGAGATGAGAAAAAAGTTACAAACAGCCCTAGAGGAATTGAAAATTGATGTGGGAATGGCTTCTGAGAGGAAGACACAAATCAAGATATGTACTATCAATTCGGAGATGTTAGGGGTTAAACCCGATGCAAATGACAAGGTGCTTGAATTAAAGGTAAGTTTAAGCTCTATTGACATTCATTGGAAGATTTTCTAAAGGCTGAATACTGATCAACTGGATTGTTGCATACACACACTGAATACAAGCTGCAAGAGGATCAATTCAATAATGCGAATAGACATCTATCATTTGTAAAAAACATTTTAAGCATGTTGCAATCGCATGACTTGTCACCCTCATTGCCATTACCTTCCCCATAGACTATAATTACCAACATCCCTCTCATTTAATGTATCATCCATGTGCATAGCATGTGGTTTGAATATTGAGGAGAGAGTGAGTTTTTTGGTGCACCTTATGCCATGCAACCATTCATATCATTACATTTGTTTTGCAACACATTTTTGTATGTCATTCACTTGTTTAGGTGAATGTGGTATTGAAATACCACAACATATGCGAAAAACATTCTCTGGATGCTTTAATGGTGCATTCAAATTTGACAGAGGTAAGCTTGTCAAGTTGATTAGATATAGCATTGTTACTAGATTTAAGTATTAACCTATAAATCTTTAATTATCACTACTTAAGGCTTTCTAAGTACCAAACATATTAAAAATATTGCTTTTTATCTATGGCTATGGATTCTCATCACTTTTTTAGTATAAGCTATTTCTATCTACAATTTGCAATGTCACTAAATAGTTGTATATAGCTTCCATTCATCTTGAATTTAGCTAGCAATCATCTATCTCCATACTTCCCAATCATGCTTTAAGTATCAACATATCACTATTTTGCTATCCAGCTAAGTAGTTATTCACATGGCTACTTATTTAGCTAGATATCTATCCAACTAGCTGCCTATCAAGCTAAATAGCTTCCTATTAGCTAATTAGTTATCTAGCTATTAACGAGTCTGACTATTTAGTTGCCCAATAGCTAAATAGTTGTCCAACTAGATAGCTATCGAGATAAATAGCTTCCTGTTAGCTAAAAAGTTATCCGTCTATCTACCTGTCGAGCTAAATAGCTTCTTGTTAGCCAAATAGTTATCTAGCTATCCACCTATGCATCTAAATAGCTACCTAATAGCTAAATAGTTATCCAACTATCTACCTATGAAGCTAAATAGCTATCCAATAGGTAAAAATTTGGTTAACTATCTACCTATCTAGCTAAATAGCTATCCAACTATCTATCTAGCTAAATAGTTATCAAGCTATCTACCTATCTAGCTAAATAGCTTCCTGTTATCTAAGTAGTTATCTACCTATCCACCTATCCATATAAATAGCTACCTAATAGCTAAATAGTTATCAAAGCTATCTCCTTATGAATCTAAATATCTATCCAATAGCTAAAATTTTATTAAGCTATCTATCTATCTAGATAAATAGATATCCTACTATCTATCTAACTAAATATTTATCTAGCTATCTACCTATCCAGCTAAATAGCTTCCTGTTAGCTGAGTAGTGATCTACCTATCCACCTATCTATCTAAGTAGTTACCTAATAGCTAAATAGTTATCCATCTATCTACCTATCTATCTAAATAGCTACCTAATAGCTAAATAGTTATTCAATTATCCACTTATGAAGCTAAATATCTATCCAATAGCTAAAAAGTCATTCAATCATCTAGTTATTCACCTATCCATCTAAATAGCTTTCTAATAGCTAAATTGTTATCAACCTATCTATCTATGTATCTAAATAGATACCTAATAGCTAAATAGCTATCAGTTATCCACCTATGAAGCCAAATAGCTATTGAATAGCTAAAAAGTTCAACTATCAACCTATCTAGCTAAATAGTTATCCAGTTATCCACCTATGAAGATAAATAGCTATCCAATAGCTAGAAAGTTATTCAACTATCTACCTATCTAGCTAAATAGCTATCCAACAATCCATCTAACTAAATATTTATCAAGCTATCTACCTATCCAAATAAATAGCTTCTTGTTAGCTAATAGTCATCTAGCTATCCACCTAACCATCTACATAGCTACCTAATAGATAAATAGCTATCCAGCTATCTACCTATCTATCTAAATAGCTACCTAATAGCTAAATAGTTATCCAATCTACCTATGAAGCTAAATAGCTATCCAATAGCTAAAAATTTACTTAGCTATCTATCTAGCTAAATAGCTATCCAATTATCTATCTAGCTAAATAGTTATCTAGCCATATCTATCTAAATTCCAACTCTTCATCAACTATCTAGATCTTTCTTACTCTTTAACCCTCTACCAAAACACCAATCTGGTTGGTTTCATTGTACTAAGCAGTTGATCATACCTTAGCTGTGACAATTACTAACAATAGTGATGTTGCATACAATATGGATCTTAGGATAAATGAGAATGTTGGACGTGCACCATTTGTTAAAAGTAAGCCTTATGCCCAATCTTCAACATTGACAGAGAGAAACAGTGTTCCATCCTTCCTCCAAACCCAGTCTACAATGGATGTCAATGTCGATCCTTGTACAGTTCACCACGTGCATGATGCAGAGTCCACATGCATTGACTTTGATAGTGCTCTAGATCGAATGATTGAGAATTGTCTTGAACCACTAATACTGAAATCCTTTGATGGTCCCCACACATCTTTGTGTACCAACTCAAGCTTCTTTGAATACATAAAACCATGCTTGGAATAAGATTGTTTATGTGCCTTACCTAATTGACATGCCTCACATCTGTATGTCAGATGTTGACCTACAACATTAGGCAATCCAAGCACGAAACCATTGTTAACCATATCTTTAATACCTCTTTCATTGAAATGTCCAAGCCTTTTGTGCCAAAGATCTAACTCAGAGATCTTATGTCCTTCATAAGTAAACAAGGCATGACCAACATTACCTTGAATCTTCAATGTGAAGAGTCTTCCTTCTTTCTTCCCTGAAACAATTTGTTTATACCCATTGCTAGGGTCTTACACAAAAACTCCATCATTAGTGAACCTTACTTCATAACCTTTTTCAACAATTTGTCCAACACTTATCAAATTCTTTGGAATTGTAGGAACATACAAAACCTTACTCAAGAGAGTACTTCCATCCTTGGAATTCATTGATCCAATTGACTTCACATTATGCTTTGTATTGTCACCTGTTTGAACTACATGATTAGTTACCTTATTCTCCAAATCAATCATGAAAGCTATGTTGCCACTCAGGTGATTGCTACACCCTGAGTCAATGTAGAATACTCTTTGGTCTTCACTTTGCCTTTCACAAGTTGCATTCATTATCAATGTTGAATCCTCCTTCTGATATGAAGCATAATTGTAGTAGGTATTGTTGTAGGATTGGCTTTGGAATCCTCTACCTGCATTTCTTCCAAAGTAACCTCTACTACCCTACCTCTGAAATTACCTCTTTGATTTCTTCCACCTCTTCCTCATGAATTAAAGTTCTGATTATATCCACCATTATTCTGATTAGTATTCCAACAATCATGAGCTAAGTGATTTGTCTTACCAAAAATCCAACAAGCTTTGACTCCATCTTTATTGCTTCTACCTCTTCCTCTACCTTTGCCACCTCCTCTTCCTCTTAGGAAGTTAGCTTGGCTAGTTGTACCTTCATCTTCATTTTCTTGTTGCTTCCCTTTGCTATTCTTCTTTTTATCTTTCAAATACATTACTTGACCTACACTCTTATCACTTTCACCTTTGACATCCTGCTCAACGGTTAGCATGTGTCCTAGCAACTGATTTAAATCAGGAGTAAAATGATCTAGTGACAATTCAGTAGACAAGATGAATGGCTTCGATTTGTCATCACCTCTCAAACCTATGAGGATTTGCCTTACCAATTTATCCTCCTCAATACCTTCATCAACTGCTCCTAATGCATCTGCAATGTCCTTCATCCTTGTTACATAATCAAAGATGGATTGAGAGGCCTTCTTCTTGAATGTGGTAAACTCTGCCCACAAAGATGCCTTCCTTGACTTTGTAGTGTTTTGGAAATGCTCCTCCAAAGCATTCCATATATCACTTGCACTTTCAAGACCTCTAATGTGAGGTAGCAAGTAGTCATTGACTCCCATCTAGATAATGCTCCTTGCTTGAGCATCCTTCTTCATCCAAGTCTTCAAATCTGATAACTCATCCCTAGTTGGAACACTAGATTTTTGAATTGAGGCTTTTCTTCTTCACCTATGATATAACCTATCAGGTCTTTGCTCATAAGATGAGCTTCCATCCTCATTGACCATGCTGGATAGTTTTCTCTATCCAATTTCTCTATCTAAAGAGAATCTCCCATCCTTTCTTCACCTGTGTATTAAATTCTTCAACCTTTATGAGGAATACGGTTACCTTTACTTTGAATGAAGTTCCTTTTGATCTTCTTGATATCTTTTGGCCTCCTTCTCAAGCTTTCTGTCACATAATCCTAGTAGGAGATGGTTGAACCACGCCTTAAGAGAGAGGATTAGGAAGTAATGCTCAACCATGGCTTTTGGGGCAAGTGGTTAGCCCATCGCACTCCTAACCGAGAGGTTGTGAGTTCAATTCCCAACATTGGTATCAGAGCCTAGTTGAGAAATTGGGCGAGGCGGAGGTTTGCGCCTCATTCGTGGGCACTTGGAAAAAGCGCTTATCCATGGTGAGTGTGAAATTGGCCTTGGATGAAGGCGCATGGGCATTTGGGCACCCACGAAGGGTGGGATAGGTCCAAATTTGGTCCATGTGCTGGAGTTTGAGGTTGGTGGAAGCACTCATGCATGGAAAGTGGGTCCAAGAGTTAGAAAGGGTCCACAAGTGAGCATTGAGGACAATGCTCAGTCTAAGGGGAAAGGAATGTCACATAATCCTAGTAGGAGATGGTTGAACCACGCCTTAAGAGAGAGGATTAGGAAGTAATCCTCAACCATGGCTTTTGGGGCAAGTGGTTAGCCCATCGCACTCCTAACCGAGAGGTTGTGAGTTCAATTCCCAACACTTTCCTTTCAAGCTTTCACCTTTTGAACCTTCAGGTGTTGATTTTTGTATGGCTGCAGCAGTTGGGGTCCTCCTTTCCTCAAATTTGATGCTTTTTGCTCTAATACCATTGATGGAGAGTGTTAATCTCCAAAAGAACAAGCTATCCTTGAAGTTAGAGCACCTCTATATCAAGAATAACTCAAAACCTTTATCAATATGGAGGATCAATCTTCAATTACCAAAATCTTGAACAAATTGTGAAGAGAGTAACTACTCAAAAAGTGTGCTGCACATAACTCACTCATTGACTGATCAAATGTGTAAAGATTTTTATAAAACTTTGCACAAGGTGTTGCCTATGGATTGCGCACCTTCTCCAAAATAAATCATCCCAAAAGATTAAGTATACCTTGAGAAATGAATCAAACAGTTCACCCATGTTTGAAACTGTTCTTCTATAAAGTCAATTCTGACACCTGCAACTTCTAACACATGGTTCTCCCAAAGTAGAAGCCGTTTAAGCAAATGCTTTTAGCCATAGATGACTTACCTTCCAACTTAGATTTTGACTCCTCATTTATGCAAAAATGTATACTGCACACTGAGAACTGATCAGTTCTTTGACCATCGAGATTGCACCTGTTTCAGAAGACACTCAAGACTTCCTCACATACAAATGTTCCTACACATAATTCTCTCAGCTTGTTTACCATTATGCTCTCAAACTTTAACCATAGACTCATTAACTATTGAATTAGACACCTACAAAAGGATTATTGAAATGATCAAGCATAGAAGGAGAACACTCAGAAATATTAGGCGCAACTATTCTTCTATTCAGAAAACTTTTACATCTAGATGAGAGAGAGATCTTCTTCACTTCACAAGTGTCTAATGACTCCTAATTATTCTAATTTATTGTTCTCTCATACTCTCTCATATTTGCCCCGACATTTTTACTTGTATATATAGGTGAATATGTACAAGCTCATGACCATACAAAAGGTATAAGTGAGCTAACTCTAAATTAATGTACATATGTATACAAATCTTCATCTTTTGAACATGTACTTTTTTCATGCTTCATAAATTGATGTTTTCTTCAATCCTTGACTTCAATCCTTCATCAAAACTTCAATTGTTGATTGACTTGCACCAACATATGATTTAGAAGAGTTCAACAAGTATATTGATATGATGTTTCCAGATTTTGAGCAGAAATTTATGGGTGTTTCGGGGAGGGATCATTGTTTATGGAATTTTTCAATCCATTTCAAGAGACTCGCTCATTTATGGGACAAGAATGCAGGTTAGGGGCTTGAAAATCCATTAATGATTGATATTGTTGCTTACAAGTTATTTTATAACATTAGAAGATGTAGTTTCACATTGCCAAAGTCGACAATAAAAAAAAAGATGTAAATATTTGTCGAGAACTCTCTGTGGTCTCCTTTGGAAATGGTTAATAGCCCCAAACCGGATTGAGTATGCAGATATTATTTCCAAAGCTATTCCTCTTGATGAAGAGAGCTAATAGAAATAAGCTCTCCAAATCAAAGGGAGGCAACCATAAGGAATCTCGTATCAAAGTACATAAACAACAATGTAGATCTCTAATTAGCAAGCTTATAGTTTCTAACCAAAACATGAGAGCTATAGTTTTCTAGTAAAGCAGGAACAACAAAATTGTTGCAATAAGTAATTGTTCTTCTACGGATTATGAATGAACTCGTTTTAAACCTTAAGGAGTGTCCACCTTCACATATTTCTCCAATTTAGGGGCAATAGGGATATATTTTGTGAGTGGTACTTTTTTCCTTTTAGTCCCTCTACCACTTGATTGAACTCTCAGCACAAAAAAGTATAGGGGAAGCAACAAAATGCATAGCCTATGGTGCATAAGGAAATTTCAAAAAATGGTTCGATGTAGCTCGAGACAAGCTCGTATGTAGAATAATGTGTTTTAGCGGTCTCAACAAAACCATTAGTCTATAAGTTTGAAACATTGGATTTCACAAATTCTAGAACTTGTCTGGCCATAGCATATGCTTGAGATCTCACCTCTTTTAGGTTCTGAGGCACCACATCCCCTATTTTTCCAACTATGTAATCAACCTACAAATATATACATGAGCATAAAGATGGGACTATTGAGTCATCCAGATTGTCAAAGACACCATCCACCTCAATGAATATGTCGAGTGAAAAATAAGGATGAAAATGAAACCTCAAAACAATAAAATTAAGAACCGATTTTCATGAGCCAAAAATTTTATTTGAAAACTTTCTCCTAGAGAGCATAGGTCATAATACATGATGGAAAACACGCAAGCCAAAGCCCTCATATGGGATAATTTAGCTATACACTTGAATTAGATGTGTGCAAAAGCTCTCTGGTCAATTCAAACTAGGTTGTGAGATCTGAGCAAAATATTGAGCACTTGCATTCCCAACATAGAAGGTTTTCTCTCATTTCTTGCATGTGCAAGTTATCTGTTTTGGTGCAAACTTTTGGGAATGATGTTCTAAAGTATCTAGTGGTTGTAATTGCATTATTGTGAAGCCAAAGGAGTCTACTAAGCATCCGTTGAGTCAACTTGGTGGGTGTAGAGCATGATTGGTGCAACACTAGCTCATCTCTGGAGCATACCCAAACATCTCCTCACAGTGGTATCAGACCAACAACAAATCAACATGGGAGATGGATTTCCTTCATCCATAGACATATCGGATCGAGGTAATTACTCAGCTTGGTCACTTAGAATGGAAGATTACCTTCAAGGGGGAAACCTTTATGGTTACATTTCTAGAGATGAGATGTTGCCAATCCTCAGAAGTAAAGGACAACCAACTCAAGAAGAACAAGAGATGTTAACCACATGGTGCTCAAAGGATGCTCTAGCCAGTTCATACATTCTTAACTCAATCTCTGATTTTTTACTTCCACACATGAGGAATTACAAGACTTCACAAGAGACTTGGAATGCTCTTGAAGCATTCTTCTCATCAAGTGCCAAGGCAAGAAAAAGCCAACTATGGATGGAATTCACTACACCCAAGAAGATGCCCAAGCAAAGTGTGATTGATTTTTTCACTAAAATGGACATAGCATATCAACTTGGGAGCATTGGAGAAGCCATTGATGAAGAGCAGATAGTAAGGCAAGTGATCAATGGAATAAAGGCAGATGACAAATGGGGAGCTTTCATCACAACCATGGACCTCTACATGGATATGCAGGTCCCTGATTTCAACACCCTCATGGGACAATTGTTCACACATGAGGCAAAGCTCATGAAGAATGGAGATAAATCAAAAGGTAATCAGTCCTCTACTCTCTATATTGATAAAAAGAAGAGTAAAGATAGCAAGGGCAAAGGTAAAAAGTCTGATGATGAAGGTAGCACCTCTGAAGAAAACTTTGCAGGTAGAGGATCTAGAGGAAGAGGCAAAGGAGGAAGACAAGGTAGAGGGAGAACTCAAAGCTCCTCTCCATGTGCCATGTGTGGCTTAACTAACCACATTACTGAGAATTGTTTCAGGAACCCTAGAAACCAAAGAGGAAGAGGCTACAATAGAGGAGACCATGGAAGCTTAAGAGGTAGATTCAACAATAACAATGGTGACAACAACAACTCATACAACAATAATAATTATCAAGGAGGATACAGAAGAAGGAGAGACTACAAAAACTATAAAGATGATCAAACTCAAGAGGACTCATTACTACTGATGAATATGACCATGAAGTAGGTAAAACAGATGAACATGTATTCTTTATAGACTTAGGTTGCTCAAATCATGTAACAAGGAATGTAGTTCTACTTTCAAACTTGGAGGATCCAAGGAATAGACATGAAGTCCAAACAGGAGATGACACAAGGCATCTAGTGGAGAAGATAGGCAATGTAAAGACTTCATATGGTAATATGAACCTATTGAGCAAGGTATTGTATGTGCCAGCCATAACCAAAAGTCTCATAAATGTTGGTCAGATTGTTGAGAAAGGATTGTAGGTCAGATTCACAAAGAATGGAGGATTTGTTGAGGATCCAAAGAGGATATCAAATGGAGAAAATTCAGTTAGACTAATTACATTTGAACTCCAAGATACTAAGAACATTGCCTTGTTGAGTTATGGTAGTAAAACATTATCAAAATTGGAAATTCAGCACAAGAGGTTAGCTCATATAGGTGAAAGGGCTCTGAAGCAAATTAGTAGGGATCAGAGTGTGCTTGGTTTACCAAATATCGCCAAGAGACACATGATTTACAAATGTAGTGCTTGTTAATTTGGCAAGTCTCATAGGCAACCATTTAAAAAGAAGGGATACATTCATGGAGACTTATTGGAGCTAGTCCATATAGATGTATGGGGGAAAAGAAAGGAGCCATCTATCTCAAGATCCCAGTACTATGTGTCTTTCATTGATGGTTGTAGGAGATGGACATTACTATACTTTATGAAGCATGAAGATGAAGTATTCTCTTGTTCCAAGAAATATCTGGCACTTGTTGAAAATCAATCAGGAAAGACTTTGAAGAGGTTAAGGTCAGATGGAGGGGGAGAATATTTCTCCCATGACTTTGATGCTTATCTCCAAGAGAGAGGAATCAAAAGAGAGATTACAACCAGGTATACTCTAGAGAAAAATGGAGTGGCAGAAAAGAGGAATAGAACCATAGTGGAGGTTGCAAAGGTCAATGCTAAATGAGAAGAAGTTTCCCAATTTCCTATGGACAGAGGTTGTGTCCACAACCACCTATCTAATCAATAGACTCCCATAAAAAGCATTGGATGGGATGATACCATATGAAGCATGGAATGGAAAAAGACCTAGTCTTGATCATTGCAGGATCTTTGGGTGCATACCATATGCACACATACCATCACAAATCGAAGGAAAATTAGATCCAAAGGTAGAGAAATGTATATCCAATGAACTTAATCAGAAAGGTTATAGATTATACAATCCAAGTAATAAAGGTTTCATTTTTAGTAGAGATGTTGTTTTTATGAAAACAAATCTTCGTTTGAAGATGATTGCAGGAAAATCAAACTTCTCTATGACGTAGAGGAAGACTTCCCAATAGTACCAAAGAGGAATGAACATACACATGAAGACTCAAGTGATTCTAATGATGATCAAAAGACTCCAAGAAGAGAAATCAATTCTTGGAACTCCAAAGGCAAAGACAAAGTGTAGGAGATGAGAGATGTGGCAAAATCATCTCAACAAACTATATGGAGATCTACTAAAGAGAAAAGAAAGCCAAGAAGGTATGTTTATGACACCTCCTTGGTCACTAAGTATTCCATTTATATTGCTCAGGATACAAACTTAGAAGAACCATCAACATATGAAGAGGCCGAGAAGAGAATAGAATGGAGAGATGGCATGGAAGAAGAAATAGAAGCCCTACAAGAAAATCAAACTTGGGAATTGGTTCCCAAGAAACCATCTATGAAGGTCATTGGCTTAAGATGGATTTACAAGGTAAAGCAGAATTCTGATGGCTCAATCAACAAGTACAAAGCAAGGCTTGTGGCTAAAGGTTTTGCTCAAACCCAAGGGATAGATTATGAAGAGACATTCTCACCTCTAGCAAAGATGCCTACAATTAGAGTACTCATGAGTGTAGCATCTTCTAAGGATTGGAATATCTATCAAATGGATGTTAAAAATCCTTTTCTAAATGGTTGGATTTTAGAGGAGGTATACATGGCTCAGCCTCCTGGTTTTGAAGATAAATCATATCCAGAACATGTATGCAAGTTAAGGAGAGCTTTATATGGCTTGAAGCAAGCTCCTAGAGCCTGGAATCATAGATTAATCACTTATTTGCAAGATAAAGGATTTATGGTGAGCAAAACAAATCCTTCCCTCTTCATAAAGAATAATCACTCAGAGGTCATATACCTTTGTGTATATGTGGATGATATAATCATGACAGGTAATGATGTAGATGGAATAAAGAGGATCAAAGCTCAGATGAAAGAAGAGCTCAAGATTAGTGATCTTGGCTTACTCACTTACTCCCTAGGTTTGGAAGTGGTATATATAGAAAGTACTGGTGACAGAGAAGCTGTAAAAACTATGTAAGACATATGCATGTTTTTTGATCAAGCGACATTTACATTTGGACCTTCCATCAACATTCTTTCCATGCAAAACCACAAGTGATTAACCCCTAGTACTTTGAACTACTTGTAATTTTTCCCATTTACAATCTGGAAATGCTAGGATTGATAAAAAATGTTTTGGTTATTGTGCAAAAATATTTTCATGAAGCTCAGCGTCTAAAGACGTTTTGGATGCATTTGATCAATTCATTCCACATAGCATGGTAGAAGAGATTATAATTTTGGGACAAGCATTCCCTATGGGTTTGACTTATGCCAAATTTGGTGGTTTTCATGGGATGATATAGATGCTCATGTTAGATCCTTTGAGATAAATTATGGCATAATGGAAAATGCAACGAATGCCCCAAGAGATGAATTGTATAAAGAAAAAGTATTCCAATCTACCTTGGTCAATGAAAGAACCAAATGGCTTGTTGAACTTGAGTTAAATCACTTCCATAGCTACATTGCGGTTTGAAATGCCTTCCTGCATAGATTCAAAACAAGAAAACTCTAACCCAAATATTTTTTATAGAATAACAAGTAGAAGCCACAATAGTTTGTACATGAGTATGCCACAACATTTAAAACCCATTTATGGCACATCCCGAGTTATCCACAAATGTAACTACATAATGGTTCATCATGGTTTAATACCACAACTTAGGTATATTATGATTATTAGATGCATTGGTGATATGACACAAGATGTTGTTGTAGATATGGCCCTTCAGCTTGAACATAAGGTTGGAGGTTTTGTAGAAGATCTAGAGTGGATACCAGCAGAGACCCAAAAGACAGTTTAGGAGGAGAAGACAATTCAGGAGGATCTTCTAAAATAGGTTTTCTGTATGAAATGTCCGAATGCAAGACATACGACAACAATTTTTTCATTAAACCTAATGTATTGTGCTATTTTTTTTTTGTAGATCACACTAAAAAAGCTTGCCCATATAATGCTAAGAAACATAAGCAACGCTCTATTAGCATGATGATACAAGATCTGACAAAGTTGTCGACTATTTATTTCCATCCCACCAAAGAAATTAGTAATACGAGCATTATCCACCATATAGGCAATATACCATCCAGAGTTTTGGAAACAAGAGATGGTCACCCATGTACAACAATCCTACTACACGAGGAATACTAATGCATTGTGATTTCTATGGTGAGTTGGGACATATATGAAGGAACTATAAAGAGGCCCAAGAATATGATAAAAGGAAAAAGGAATGACAAAGATTTACGGCTAATATTTTCATGATCATTCCAAAAAACATACAATTGATAGCAGTCCAGAAAAGATCCAAGAAAATACTTCAATCATCCATTGTGATTTTCGAACCAAGTTTTAAGGAGCACCAACATATGGCTACCAAGAGTATTAAATGGGCACAAGATGCACCACCTGTATTTGCACCACTAGTGTTGGAGTTAGACGTCTGTGAAAGCACGCAAAAAACATAAGGAAGAAGAAGAAGCTTGGAGCTTAACACACAATATTGAATGTATTACTAGAGAATGTACAAAGATAAGTAGCCTGTTAGAGCAATATGCATATACACAAGCTGGGGAAAGAAACCTCCTAAAGAGGGAAAAAAGTGCCCCGGTGGTCCTACTGTGTTCACACACATCACTACCTAGATATATCAACAAATCCCCCCTAGGAGTGATGCGGTGAACAAGGAGCTTGCACTCATGTATAAGGAAGTGCCAAGCTATGTGGAAATCACTCAACAAAAGGAAGTAAGCCCAAAGCTTTGCGGAAAGCTTCAAACTTCTCCCTAGGTAGAGCCTTTGTGAAAAGGTATGCAATGTTCTCCTGCGTGGGCACATATGCCAAGCTGACCTCCCCAACAAAGAACCTCTCCCTGACATAATGATAATGCACCTCAATGTGCTTAGTGCGAGCATGGAACACATGGTTCCTCGCAACTAGCAATGCGCTATGACTATCAGTGAAGATGGTGGTGGCAGAAGACTGACCAACACCCAAATCAGCCATAAGGCGTCTGAGCCACACACACTCAACACTCACTGTGAAAGTTGTCCTATACTCAACCTCACAATTGGAAGTGGCCAAGGTAGGCTGCTTCTTGCTCAACCAAGATATTGACACATTATTGCAAGAAGAAATATATTGACACATTATTGCAAGAAGAAATATATTGACACATTATTGCAACGTTTTGGCCTTGAAGACTGTAAACCTATTGCCACTCCTATGGAGACAGGTTTACGACTCAGTCTTCATGATGCTGGAGATGCATTTGATGTTGTTCTCTATTAGCAAGAGTTTGGATGCTTGATTTACTTATGCATTACTCGGCCAGATATTCAGTTTGTTTTCTCACAGATGAGCAAGTTTATGCATTGCCTAGGAGTTAAGCATTGGCAAGTGGTTAAGCACATCTTTCGCTACTTGAGTGGTACTCGGCTACTTGGGTTGTTTTATCCCAAGGGGGATCACTACTTCCATATTTTCATGCTTTTTCTAACTCTGATTGGGCTGGTTGCTATGACACTCGTGTGTCCACTAGTGGCTTTTGCTTCATGCTTGGTAGCTCATGTCCACCATCAACGTGCATAAACTGAATGCCCAAATAATGATGCAAATACACCAAATCAGACATCTAACATGAGGCATGCAAATCAGCCTTAAAATCAGAAATATGCCTCTCATGAGGACCAATGAGCAGCATGTCATCAACATAAACCACAATGATAAGAAGTACATCATTAGCACACTTAACATATAAGGTGCTTTTAGTTGGAATATTCTCAAAACCATGTGCAATCAGATAGGCATGTATCTTTTCATACCAAGCATGTGGTATAATGCCTCCTTTAACCTGCACACTTGGTTTTCATGCCCTTTGTGCACAAAGCCACATGGCTGAAAAACATACACTTCTTCATGCAAGTCACCATTCACAAATGTTGTTTTAATGTCCAACTGATGTACACTCCAACCATGATGAGCTGCAAGTGCTGAGTTGCTATGAATAGTAGTCATTCAGCAAGTAGGAACAAAGTTTTCATCAAAATCAATGCCTCTTTCATGGGCATAACCCTTTGCAACAAGCCTAGCCTTATACCTGTCAACTATACCATCAGGTTTACGCTTCAGCTTGTATACCCACTTAGTGCCAATGGCATTCTTGCCAGGAGGCAAGTCACATAAAGACCAAGTACCATTCTTCATTATAGCATCATATTCAGATTGCATAGCAGCCATCCAATTTTCTAAATTTTGTGCTTCCTCAAATGAAACAGGCTCAGTCTCATCACAAAGACTAGATGCAGCCATAGCACAGCAATCGGATGCAAAAGAGGCACTATGAAAGCCTAATCGAGTACGATATGACAGAGGTGCATCTAATTTGCTATCACACGGATTCTGCACCAACCATTTTGGCATAGTTCTTGCCTACTCAATATGAGTTCTCTCATCAATAAGTGCATCATGTAAATTTTCATCGGTAATGGAATGATCTGCATCATCACATGAAACCTCCAAAGGTTGAGAAGTTGCCTCATTAGGACCAACACTAGACTATCCACCTGTAAAAAGAGGCAACAAAGTAACATACATGTCATTGGAGCTAACATATGTCTCCTTAGTACATGAAAGCAATGGCTGAATAGCATCTTCCACAAAAAAAACATCACGGCTAACCAGAATGTGTTTAGTTTGTGGATGATACAGACGATAGCCTTTACTTTCAAAATGGTACCCAACAAAAATACATTTTACTGCTTTATCATCCAATTTTTTGTGATGTTGTTCAGGCACTAATGCATATGCCAAACAACCAAAAACATGTAGATGAGCAACATATGGCTTGTGACCATGCCAAGCCTCATATGGAGTGATAGACTATAGTGCTTTAGTGGGATAGCTATTAAGTACATATGCTGCACACATGACAACCTCAAGCCAAAAACTATGTGGTAAAGCTTGGCTCTTTTCCATGAGTGACTTGTTCTTTCGTTCAGAAACTCCATTCTGTGGAGGTGTATATGGCACTATCCAATGGTGTTTTATCCCATGTTTAGCCAAAAATGCATTAAAATTAGAAGACATATATTCCCCCCCTCAATGAGAATGGAGGGTGCCCATTTTACATGCTGACAGATTTTCTGCCAAAACCAAAAACTATTTGAAGCACATGAACGCTTTGCTCTTGCCTTCAATGGATATACCCATGCATGCTTGGAAAAATCATCGATGAAAGTCACGAAGTAAAGATAATTTCCAAAAGAAGGTGTCTGCATAGGATCACAGACATCACTATGTACAAGCTGCGATTTTTAAGTAGCCCGAACTGAACCATCTTTTGGAAAGGAGGAACGCTGCATTTTGCCCAGAATATAGCCTTCACAAACATGTTTTCCGGGTGCCTCAAGTTTGGGCAAAGAGGACACCATTTCAGATTTCTGTAGGCATAGCAAACTAGCAAAATTCAGATGACCAAAGCATGCATGCCGAAGCTTTGCATCTGACATAGCCTGAGAATCATATACTGTACATGCCAAATCATTTACAGATCTTTCATAGTCCATGAGCTTATACAACCCACGACATAAAATGCCACAAGCAATAATCACGTCGCCATTTGACAGACCATGAACTATACATCTATCATCAACATATTTCACAACCAAGCCAATCTTGGCTAATGTAAAAACTCATAATAGATTTTTCTTGATCCCTGGTACAAATAAAGCATCTGACAAAGTGAATGAACTACCATCAGTAGTAGTCAAAATGATGTCACCAACTCCCATGACAGGATAAGAGGAGTTGTTTGCACATGTGATAGTATTCCCTATAGGGGTAGGATCGAGTGAAGATAAGAAATTGCGCGGCGAGGTAATATGTTTGGTCGCCCCACTCTCAAAGTACCAAACATCTGAGTCTACTGTAGACATGCAATGCTCATGGGAAGATCGGTCAAAACTGCAAATAGCAGTAAACGCCCATTCTTCTTCCTGCACAAGATTAACAGACTCTGTTTTTTCTGTATAGGCCTGTGCAACAACCATTCTAGCCTCTTTCTTCTTTGCCTCTTTAGCAGCCAGTTTTGGACAGTTCTTTATGATATGATCATTTCCTTTACAATACTTGCAAAACAATTTCTGCTTTTCTGCTTTCTTTTCATCTTTGTCTTCCCTCTTTGATTGTGCAAAATTAAGAGATTTCTGCTTAGTACTTGAAGAGCTCCATTTTCCTTTGCCCTTCTGACTGGCCAGGAACGCTTGATCTGCAACATGCATAATGGACTTGTTCTGCATGGACTGATCCTCCTACAATAGAATAGAGACTAACTCCTCAAATGACAAGGCATTTGTATTGTCTTTCATCATCAACCAAAGAGTAGAAGCAAAACTCTGATATGAATCAGGAAGACCATTTAGAACAGTCTACACAAGTGAGCTATCTGGTATAACCTCATCAATAGAAATCAACTATTCCTTGAAGTCTTTGATCTTTGTTAGAAAACTATCCATAGAATCACCTTCATTCATGTGCTCACTCTCCAACTGTTTTTAGAGGTAAGCAACATGAGCCTCATTCCTAGCTTGGTACGATGTGGTAAGTGTATCCCAAGCATCCTTAGCTGTTATGCAAGAGCGAATGTGAGGAATAATGGCACGTTTGGCAGACAAAGCTATCAATGCATGTGCCTGGGCATCTCTGCCATACCAACAAATTTGTTCTATAGTAGGTGCGGCACAAACCGCAACCCAAACAAGAATATGCAAAAGATCATCATCTTCGACACCTTCTGCATCAGCTTTAGTACATGAAGTTGTAACAGTTGCAAGTGTGATAGGATGTTTTTCAACACCTTGCACAATGTTCCATAGTCCATTTGCAACCAATACATGTCGCATCATATAAGCCCATAACGGGTAATTGGTACCATCCAACTTATCCTCAAGAGCCAACATACGGAATATATCACTGGTTTCAGCCATGGCTGATGACTAACATACCTTGATGCATAAAATTGACTGAAAAAGACAAAATAGCCTGCAAAGCACTATGATAGTGCGTTCAGAGGCCAAAACAAGCTCAGATCACGAAAACACGTTGAGTATGCTCATCGAAATTTGTGCGATTCTGAGACTGCAACCAGAGAGGTGTCAACCAAACTCACCTCAGGAAGCTTCCATTATAGCAGTTCAATCAAAAGTTGATACCATAATATATCATGTTGTCCCATTAATAACAAAATGGTACAAAAATAAATGTATACCGAAAGTGTTAATTGATGGAGGTTTAGGAGCAAACATCACTAGAGCTTCTCTCTATAAGTAGATGGGTTGGAATCACATTGAGCCCATCAAATTCTTGTTTTGAATGGCTGGAAAATCAAGAGTACACCCAGCCAATTTAATGCATAATGTACCTATTTCATTATAGGGAGCTATATTTCCAATGACTTTTCTAGTACTGAGTCTCGTAGATTCTAGTTTCAATAACAATCTATTGTTTGGTAGATCTTGGCTTTGGCAAGCAAAAATCATGTAGTATTGGTCCTCCCATCAATTGATTTTAAGAATAACAACCTAAAATACAACCTATCACTAGATGATATAGCACCCTATGATTGTCACCATCTTCCCTAAGTAGCAGAGCCAGTAAATATGCTATAGGGTATGATAAATGATGAGAAAACACATTTTTAGAAGCAAATAGAGACCTATTGTCACTGGGCATAGTTGATTTCTAGAATGACTAGAGAGCATCAAGTGCCTATACTATTACTATGACAGAAGAGGAACTAGAAGATATTCCAAAGACATACCATATTTTGGTTTTGGCAAAGGAACATTGGAAATATGCACCAGAAGAAGAAAAAAATATCTATGAACTAGGCACCCTTGACTCTCCTCAACCCGTGACGTTCTATACAAATTTAATTGAGGAATTTTGTTTACAATTTATTGAACTATTGAAGTAGTTTATAGATGTTTTTTCCTAGGACTATTAGGACATGTGGGCCTCAACCCACATACTTATCAACACAAAGCTATTCTGAACCTAGATGCCTATCGTGCTAAACAAGCTAGCTATAGAATGAACCCAAACTATGCCCAACAAGTAAAAGCGTAGACTGATAGATTACTAAAAGTGGGATTTATTGTACCCGTAGACCATGAAAAATGGATCTTGCTGATCTTTATTGTCCTTAAGAATAATAAACAACTATGAATTTGTGTAGATTAGAAAAAATTAATGTAGTGAAAATACTAGACCTATTTTCGTTACCCTTTCTGGATAGGATGTTGGATGAGATAGCTGATTGAGAACCCTAGTCATTGCTTGATGGATATAGTTGATACAATCAAATAAGGATGACCAAGCATGACATTTTGAAGACTACCTTTATTACAAACTATGGAGTAAATGCATGTATGGTCATGTGGTTTGGACTTCGTAATGCTCTGAGCATCTTTCAAAGGTGTATGCAAGAGATATTCTCCCCTTATTTAACCAGTTTCATGAGGGTATTCCTAGATGATTTTTTTTTGTGTCCAATGACTAGACTGATTGTCTGGAGCACTTGTGACTCTGTTTTAGTAAGTGCAAAAATATTGGTTGTGTTTAAATTTGGTTAAATCCTTCTTTGCCATTCCATGTGGAAAGTTATTAGGACATATAATCTCTAGGTAAGGTATACAAGTAGATCTAGACAAATTAAAGGAAATATTAGACTTATCATTGCCCAAACCATCGAAAGAAGTATAATGGTTCCTTGGTAAGATCCAGTGGCATGGCCGATATTTGTGGTTTTTGGAGCATGCTGCTATCCCTATCAATCCACTTGCCACCATGCCACCCAAAGAGTTCACTTGGACACTTCTTGTCAGACTCCTTATGATCGACTAAAATCTCTACTTACCCAAACCTGGATCCTACAAGCACCAGATTGGAAGAAGCTCTTACATGTGTTCATTGATGATTTTGATATCTCCATTGGTAGTGTCTTGATGCAACAAGTCCACAAATGGTATTGATCCATCTACTATGCTAGTCACCTCACCTCAACCAAACATAACTATTCTATTTAAAAGAGGGAGTGCTTGGGTTTGATATATTCTATAAAGGAATTCATACATACATTATTTATTAGGATATCGATTTACCTTTCACGTTGATCATTCGGCTTTGACTTACCTTGTGAAGCGGCATAATCTGTTGGATAGTTGACTTAATGGGTTATTTTACTTCAAGAATTTGACTATAATGTTATTCACAGATTGGCTTCATCTCATGTTATTGCCAATTTTCTCTCTCGCCTTGACTCAGGTGAAGCCCCTACTAGTATTAATGATTCTTTTCCCAACCCATCCATTTGTACGACTCAACTAGATCAACCTATGATCCATTGGGATTTAGCTAATTCTTACCATGATACTATTTAGCTAATTCCCATCCAAAGGAATATATATATATATATATATATATATATATATATATATATATGTATATGTATATGTATATGTATATGTATATGTATATGTATATGTATATGCATATGTATATGTATATGCATATATATGTATATGTATATGTACATATACATATACATATACATATGCATATACATATACATATGCATATACATATACATATACATATACATATACATATACATATACACACACACACACACACACACATATATATATATATATATATATATATATATATATATATATATATATATATCTTCCTTTGGATGGGAATCCCACCCGAGAGCATGTTCCTAGCTGCCAAAAAAATTAGCTCAGTATCATCACATCCATACTATTTTTTGTCAAATCTATTACCAAGACTAGTTTGAAGCTTGGCTCTGGTGTGCTTCGATGCATTAAGTACAATCCATCCTATATATGGCCATACACACCCTACGGGTGGTCATTTCTTTGTCGGCTTAAATTCAAGGAAAATCTTACAAAGTGGCCTTTGGTGGCCAACTATGCATAAAGACACTCATCAATATACATTGATCTATGAACCTTGCCAGCATATCGGACAATCTCTACCGAATAAATAATTTCGCTTGCAACAAGTCTTGCTGCTTAAACCTTTCCAAAAATGGGGGTTAGATTTCATTGGACCACTCACTCCATTGGTTGTCTCCACAAATAACCTACATATCTTAACTTGCAGTGATTATGCCACCCATTGGACAAAGGCTTGGGCAGTTAAAACTGTTACTGCTACAATTGTTGCTAGATTATTTACCAAATAAGTATTTCCTTGTTTTTGGGCTGCCTTTGGAGATTGTTTTTGACCATGGCTTTCATTTTGCCAATGACCTAATTAAAGCCTTGACTATGGATTTCCATATTATCCACAAGTACAACACTTCTTACTACCCAAGAGCCAATGGACCAGCGGAAAGTACTAATAAGAAACTTATTTTGGAGATTCTAGAGCATTGGGACCATTTATTAATGTCTGTATTATGGGCATACCGAACAACTTATAAAGTATCAACATGTTTCACACCCTTTAAATTAGTCTTTGGTATCAAATCTATTACACCTATGGAAGTAGTTGTCTCTAGTTTATGAGTAGCCATGGAATAGAAGATATTATCATCAACCTCATTATATGACCGAATCAACATCCCCCAAGCTTTGGATGAGGATCATTTTGAGAGCTTCTTGTTATTGTAGGAAATGAAGCTACAATAGGCTCGGACACATGAAAGACACTTGAAGACCCCTATGTTTTCCGAAGGACAACTGTTCCTCTTTTACAATTTGAAAGTAGACAAGACGGATGACAAATTTGGAGTTCTTGGTTTAGATCATACCAAATTTCAACTTGGGTCTATCCGTCCACTTTTTGGTTGGAGACCTTGGTTAGATAACCATTTAATGTTCTAATCAATGGGTCAAAGCTCTGGCCATTTTGGTTACCTCTACACTACCAATGCATCAATGGGTCAAAGCTCTGGCCGTTTTGGTTACCTGATACACTAACAATGCATCATACAAAAACTCAAAGCCTCACTGATGTTGTCCATGTCTACTTGGGTGTGTGCATGAATTGATGTTTTAGATTACATTTTGTTTTGATGATTACCCAGGATCTATGTTAACGATTATCTTCACCATCTATATTAATCCTTATTTTTTATGACAACATTTTACTTTGATTCCTTGTATGTTGTGATTCTGCTCACATTGCATGTTATCTTCTTCTTTCTCTCTCACCTTGTTTTCCCGCATATAACTATGAAAGCTGTTGGGGGGTTTCTTGGACAAGAAGGAGTTTGAGGGTTTGTAGGAGAAAAGAAGAGAATAAAAGAGGAAATAACCTTGAAAACTTCTGCAGAAGCACGCCTTGAAATCTTGAGTTTTGATTACAGTAAAACAGTTACAATGTCTAAACACAATCCAAGTCAATACTTCGGGACACAACTACAGAGAATGCTCAATTACAAAAGACCAATTATCTCAAAGTCTTCTGGCGGCCGGCCTTTCTGTATCAGCCCTCCACTTGCTCACGCTTATCCTTGTGCAGACTTGCACTAAGCTTCCACTAAGCTAAGGAATGAAGATCTTCGCGGCCCGCTCACAGCAAGAGACCTTGTGATCCTTGGGGTCTAGCTTCGCACTCCCAGCCCTCTTCCTTTGCCACTCTTCTTGCACTCTTCCCTTCCACCTCTCTGTGTTGTCGCACACTGGTGACTCTTCACTTCTCTCTCTTGCTTCCTCTTGGACTTCTCTCTGCTTCTCTCTATATCTAGAATAGCCTTTGCTTTCCTTTTTGAAGTGTGTTGGTCCCGTACGCTCCTAACTGCAATAGACTCTTGGCCTTCCTTTGATGTCCCCAAGATTGTCTTTTTAGAAGGCGGCCAACGACTCACTACTTTGTCCTGTAGTGACTTTAGGCAAAAATTTGATTGGGCGGCTATATTTCCACATGTGCATACACGGCGCTTCACATACCTTTACCTTTTCCTTTTAATTCTTCACTTTTGCACCCAAGAGGGGTTCACCTGGACCTTCCAGATTACTTTAAAACACCCTTTGACCTTATGGGAATTAGAAAAATACTTCTGCAATACTTTCCACATTTAATACCTCTTGTCTATGAACAGTTAAAGTCCCCTTTTTTATGAACAATTGAGGGTGCACTACCCGTGCACTTTGACCCTTGAGTTTTGACATTTTACTCTTGCCTATGCATAATTGTGACCTTGACGTTGCTGGTTCCAACGTACTAGGGCTCAACAGATGCCCACCACCTAATGTACTCTCCGTCCCGGAGAGACCATAATAACACGATAACAAGAGGACGCAATAGTGGAGAGGAAACAGTTGAAGAGCCAGAGAGGAGACGGAGGCAAAGAAAATATTTAAACAGAGTTGTGATTTATTAAGCAGAAAAAACCATCTAAATAGTGCTGCTCTTATTGATTAACGGATGATGACAAAAGCAGAAGGATGATAGGAGGAGTAAATATCTAGAAGTAAATCTTAAGCCCAAAATGTGAAGTGAATGGGTTATTGAGAAGGGGGATTTAGGTCTGCTGGGGAAGGTTGTGGAGAGGATGGCAGTGGAGCAGAAGCTTGCTCAATCATCAGCTGGAGAGAACTAAGGCACTGCCTAAGATGGTCCCTTTCACGTTTGATACGACGGCAAGCAGCATTATCACATAACCCTAAAGAAGAGCGATTTTGAATATCTGACAATGCTTTTAACGCAAAATCAACGATATCTCTATATCTGTCTCTTTCTTCTCGGAGTAAGCTTGCGGATTCCTGGAGGGACTGCCATTGAGATGTGGCCATGCGATTGATGTTCTCAATCGTAGAAATATATTGTTGATGAATAGAAGCTGCAGCCGAAATTGAATCTGACACCTTGGATGCATTAGCACTGCCCAGAGCAATGTCACTGGCTTCGCGAAGTAAATGTAAAAAGGAAGGGGCAGACGGGATGTCAATTGGCGGAGGATGGTGGACCGACGGATTAGGAGGATGAGTGGGAGTGGTAGAAGGATTGGGCTGGTGAGGAATGTGTGAGGGAAGTGGCTGGCTGAGGGGAACATCAATGAGAGGGGGGGAAATGGAAACCGAAGGGCGTGGGGGTGTACAGGTTGGGTTGTGAGGGTTGAGCTGTGTTTGAATGAGCGGTCTGAAAGTAGATGAGGGAGAAGGACTAGGCCTGAAAACAGGTGGAGGGTTAGGAATTGTCGCAGTAGCAGTAGATGCGGGAATGATATGGGTAGAAGATTGTGGAGAAAGGGAGGTGATATCAGGGGGGGCGGAGGTTGGTGTGGAAGCGGAAGCTGAGTCAATGGAGATGGGAGGGGAGGGAGGAGATTTTGATATTGAAGGTAGCTCGGGATGGTTAGGCGGGTGGCTAACAGGGTTGTGAGTGGTTATAGCGAGATTATGGGCAGAGTGCGCTGGTAATTGATAGATCCAAGCTATGAATGGGGCATAATAGATGGAAAATGCACGAGATCCCCGAGTGATAGCTTCACGAAGGCGACGTGATCGCAAAGTTAAGGAACTATAGATGAGGGCGGCGTAAGGGTATGGACGGCTATTGAGGAAGCAAAAAAGGGGATCGGCAATGCGAATATCGGACCATGGAAGGGAAGAGGTGGGACTACGAAGTAAAAAGAAAAAAATGAATGCATTGAGAATGGATGTCATGCGGATGGAAAATTGAGCATTATTTGCGAATCGATCGGTACAAAAGGCAATGGTGGCAGAGGCTGACAACCCAGAATATAAGAAGGGAGGACTACTGAAGTGGATGGGGGAGGAGCCGATACTGGCGGCTAGAGCGGAAATGGAGAGAGTGCCTGTGTGAAAATTAGGAAAGAGACGGAGAGCTTCATAGATCTCAGTATAATTGGATGGATCATTGAAGAAAACGTTTGCCAAGCCCCAGAGACCCGCCTGCTGGAGATTTTCGACAGAAAAAAGATGACGAAGTTCAATGGTTGGTAGGGATAAATGAATACGAATCTGTAGATCTAAATCAGGCGGAAGAAAAAGGCGCATATAATCTCCTGAAGGCGAGTTTGGTTGCGACGTATGAGAAGCAGACGGAGAAGGAGGAGGGTGTAGCTCAGCGATGAGTAGCACCTCCTTTAATGTCAATCCGGGGAGACGTGAGGATGGTATGAAGACCACGAGCAAGTGGAAGCACAAGTGCGTGAGTGAGAAGCACACAAGCATGCACACACATACACGCACACGCGCACACACGGCAAGAACAAAGAGAGTAAGACAATGGAATCACTTCTATTGCAACCAAGTTCTCATACAAGCTCAAACTACAAGAAGCTAGCCCAAAAATGAGCTTTCTAGCTCTATTTATAGTTTTTGACTAGCTTTGGCCCTGTCCAGACCTAGTGTCCGGCCTAGTTAAAAATTAGGTTCCAGGGCTTATTTGAGGGCTCAAACGAGATCTAAAAATTATGAAAATTGGCAGGCAACTACTTCTAAGGCTCCCCAAGCTCAAGGACTCCTCGGCTTGTACAAAATGGAGCTAAAACAAGGTGAAATGATATTTACAAGGGTTTTTAGTGATGAGAATCACTTAAAAATGATGTAAGGGTTTTGAAAAAAAATGAAGGGTTGCCTTAGTGCTAGATCTGCATGTGTGTCCGTACTTGCTTCTTCCCGTATACTGTCAACACTCTCCCCCCCCTAGCGTCTGTCGCCTCTGACAGACCTTTGATCTACGGGTTGATCAATATAGTTTTGGAGAATGTCAGCTCCCACATCATGTTCTTTGATTCGCAGCCCTCGGATCAGGTCTCTCTGCAGGGTATCCCAATTGACTGGGCCCGGTATGTCCGGCTATGGCGTTGTGTAGAGTTCTGAGTGCATCGTTTGTTCGCATGCAAAGAGGTGTAACAAATGGGTGGGCCGTGGCGCGAACACCTCTGAGTGTGCTTCCCAGAACCCCGTGGTGAACATTTCATCGAAAGTTTGCTTGTAGCAGGCAGGGAGATATCTGATGCGTGCGTGCCATGCATAAGCAACTCGTATGCTCGGGGTGGTGCTCATATCATATAGCAGGTCATAATTACCATTCACAAACCCGGGAATCGGAGGTTGAATATGACAGACATTTCGGAAAGTTTTAAGCACAACCTGCATCATATCGAAGATCTTGAGCATCATCTGGGCAGCCACATCTGGCATAGGGTGGAGGCGTGGAAGCCAATGTCTGATGGTAGCCATCATGTAGGCTACAGTAGGCGTGTCGTTTGGGGGTGCAATGGCAGGGTAATTGAGCCATTCTTTGCAATTGGCGTTGTTCTTGACTTTGATGGCGAATGACTTCCATGTTCTTCTCCGTTGCACTGGTCCATAGCAATTGTTATACTTCAAATGCATGGGTGCGTGGTCCCATGTCCGTAGCATCTCAGGATAGGTTTCCAATAGCTTTTGCCTCCAGATGGGTTGGTGTATTTTCCCTTTGCGCGCCTCCTCTGGAATGTCCTCAGGTTCAAATTGTGTTGCGAAAGTTGGGTACTTGTTGGTCTTACGTTTGATCTCGGCGTTGTAGTCTGCCAACAGTACAAAGTATGGCTTATATTGTAATTCTGAGCTGGTTATTAGTCTTCTAGGGGCCAGATGTCTGAAGTAGTCTGATTGAAGTATGGTTTCTTCAATGGTCTTCATGGCCAACATCTGGTAGGAGATACGTTCTTCATGAGTCTGCCCCATTTCTTCTACCTGTTTCATCCATGCTGATGGGGGTTCCTCATAAGTGTCCTGTCCCTCCTCAGTGATTGTGCCTCCGGGAAAAGGTTGAGGCTCATAGTTCTCTTCAAATGCTTCCTCCACTGGAATAATAACTGCCTCTTCTTCTATGGGTTGCTCAGGTGGGGAAGGAGGTCGTTCATATTGTAACAACTTGATTTTCAACTCTGCAACCTGTTGCCTTAGCTCAAATACTTCATTGGTTACTGATAATTCCGGCTCTGGTGAGGTTGCAGCGTTGGCCATCTCTTTAAGTCCTTGTTGGTGTGGTGCAGGCACTTGGGCTTTCTATAGTTCTTTGACTCGGTCAGCAAGCTGATCATGAGCTTCTAAGAGAGTGGCGTAGGTTTCTAATATTTGTTGTATGTTCTCTGAGGGGATGGCTTGGAATTTAGCCGGGTCAATGGGTGCCCCTGGAGTATTTTCCATGGCTGCTTCGAGATTGTCTTGATTTTGTTGCTGTAGTCTTTTGTTTTCTTCTTGGGCAGCTGCTAAATGGCGTCGGAGTAGAGCCATGTTTCGTTGTAGTCTAGCATTACGGGCTAGCTGATCTCTAAGTTGTTCTTCAGTTACCCTACTCTTCTCTGTATGTGTGGACTCGAGCTCCACCTGATATTGTTGGAGGGTAGTCACCTCCTGCTGTAATTCCGTATTAGAGAACTCCAGGGCAGTGACACGTGCCTGGAGATGGGCTGACAAAGTACAGAGTTCTTTAGTGTTTTCTTCTAGTAACCTGTATTCCTGTTTAAGTTGGGCGGCAGCTTCGAGCATGGTGTTGAGTGCATGACTAAATGAAGTGGGTGCAGGGGTAAAGGTGGAAGATGCAAGGGGTCGGGGGATGGGAAAGGGAAAAGTGGATGTTGTGCCTACAGTGCTTGGAAATGGCGACGTGAGTGAAATGATACGTGGTGATGTTGGAATAGCAGTGGTGGTGGGTGATCCTGTGGATGGTGAGATGGCCATGGGATCGGACGTGAGAGTGTGTGATTCGTGCACTGTGAATACAGGAATGGTGGGTGGTGTGATAGTGGTGGCAGTGAATGTGGGGGAGTGGGGTTGGGAAAGGGACTTTTTATTATAATTATCCACCTGTTGGAGTATATTTACAAGGTTTGTCCAGAATGAGGGTTGTGTGACTTGGGTTGAGTGTGAGGCAGTTGCTAGGGGAGTGGTGGATAGGGTTTGGGTGTGGGTGAATGGAAAAGGATGGGATGAGGTCTGGCTATTGGCAAGTGGTTGTCCAAGGGCGGGGAGATAGGAAGGGTGACCTATTATGGTTTGATCGGTGGCCGGATGACCGGTGTGAGGTTCAAAAATTTGGGTGGAAGTGTTGGATGTGGGTAAAGGGAAGGATGTAAAAACAGAGGTGTGTACAATGGTTTCATGATGGGTGGATATCGGTTGTTCCGAAGGGATTGTGGAGAAGGGTTCTGAAGGGTGGATGGAAGGTGGCGGTGGGGATGGTACATGTGTAATTACCTCTTGTTCGTCAGTGGGACTTGGGCTCGTCATGTGAACATCCTCTGAAATTATAGTAGGCAAGGCGGTAGAGGCTTCCATTTGAATCATTTTCCCGCGTCGTGGCCGTGTATCAATCCTTCGTTGATCATAGATAGGGTTTTCCTGATAGACCATTGTCCTCAATGCTTCCCCGATCCCACATGTCTCTGCCAATAGATTCAATGATTCCACAAAATGTGAGTCGACATTCTCGGTTTGAAGCATCTGGTTCACTAGAGCTCTATTCGCCTCTTCTGTCATCTTATGTCTTCTCTGTACCTGCTTGATGGTCTTGTACAGCCGTCTGAGTTGTGCCGTGTAGGCAGGGGCCTCTTCTCCACTGTCTTCTGGTTCATTTCTTTGTGCACCTTCCTGAACTTGTGTATTTGGGTCCTGAGGATGTTGTGCCACTCCTTCCCCATGTACTCTGCTGGTCTCGCCCCGTGGCTGTTCTCTTTGGACTGATGCACCCGGATCAACATTGTCAGGGGAATCTTCACTGTCGGATAGGGGGACCGTCTGCAGGAATCTTTCAAAATCGAAGTTTGGATCTTCTGTGAAGGTGGCCATAGATGCAAACTCTGCATCGGTAGGTAGTGGAGGGGCGGATGGAACGGGTTGTACCACCTCCCCAGCTTGAACTCCTTGAAGGTGGATCGTGAAAGGTCTGTCCTGAGCTTCTGGTCGGGGAGAAGCTTCGGTCGTGGCTTCTTGAGGAATCGTTACCTGGGAGAGCGATCCACGCGTTCGTTTTGCAGGCTGGCTCCCTGACTTCTGCCCTTTGAACAGCTCTAGTTGTGCATACTTTAGGGCTCGGGCAACTGGCACATCATATGCAAGACATCTGTAGATGATTCTTGTGAGCGCACAACAGCCATGTAGAGTAGGCTTCCTCACACCCCGCTTACCTGCCTCATACACTTGGTCTAAGATCCATACCGGCATCTTAATGGGCAAGCTTCCAGTCTCTGCTAGATATAGCCCATACCATATTTTCTTGTGAGGTTGAGTAAAACGGTCCTGAGCGGGAAATGCGAAGTGTTGGAGGCACATCCGCAAAGGTATGGCGATGTTGGGGGTGAGGGTGCACATTTCCTTTAGTTTCTTGATTCTATTGCTTTTCATCGACTCCGGTATCAAGGGGTCGCGGTCAGAAGGTACATGCGTGCCATACATCTGAAGTGCTTCCCTGATTAAAGTCACATTCAATTCGAACTTCCTCATTTCCTCCAGATTTGACAAGGAGGGCACCCAGAATGTGCCTGAATGATCCTTATCCCCTGTCGGCTTCAGCGTGGCAATTAGGTAGTAGCACTTGAGGAAATCTGGTTTAGGCAGAGCTGCACTGAAATAAGTTTGTAATCCTGCTTTTTGCCAGATATCTTGAAGTGGAGCTGCATTTTGCAATGCTTCAAATTCTCGTGAGAAGAATTGGAAGGTCCACCACACTCCTCCACATTCCATCTTGGATTCCCAGATATGATCCGTGTCTCCCAAATCTCCTGGCATCTCATTGAACCAGTGAGAATGTCCCTTTACTCTTTCGGTTAGGCCGTTTGGTGGATCTGGAATAGGAATCCTCCGCACATTCACGAACTCCTCAGGTCGAGCTGTTGGTGGGGCCTCCACCGGCATGGCATCCCAGTTGATTGGAACACCAGATCCTGCCTGAGAGCTTGTGCCTGCCGCTGTTGCCATGAGAGTAGGTTGCTTATCTGCTGGAAGACGAAAGGCACATTAGTGTTGCATAGGAAACAAGATGTAATGGTGTTCCCTTCACAATACTAACATGACAATCCCGGAAGTCAGTGGTTAGTGGTGAAGTGTTTGTGATAGGTGTGAGTGGTGATTAAAGGTCAGTGTCATCCTAGATGCATACTTTGGTTATGCAATGGGCTCAGAATGCTCCTGTGTTAGTGTGGACGGATTTACAGAATAGGGTCAGGGGGTTTAGTACACAGTTTAATTCTCCACACTTTGATAGAGGAGTCGTAGCTCTTAGAGCTAAAGACAGGTGAAGATTTCTGTATGAGAGTGTGATGTATTTGGGACCTTTTGGGTACCCATTTCCAGACATTCCTAGGGTTGATGGGAGTGGGGATAGTGAGAGGTGTAGGTATCTTTTCATTTTCTGAGTTGTTGGTCATGAGTGCTTGTGAAAGTTGCTTCATCCTAGTGCCTGAAGGTGAAGTAATTTGGGCTTGTAAGCAGGCCTTGGGCACCCATATCTGTCTAGCATTAGGGGTAGCCTTCATTGACCGCTTAGGGACCCAAATAGAAATGGTATGCCTAGGGGTTATCCTAGGGGGCTTCTTAACTTCATTCCTTGACTGTGAGGCTCGTTTGTTGTCTTCTTGAGAGTCTGCTATTAGAGTTGTGGGTTTCCCATCCTTGCATATCCAGATCTGCTTCGCGCCCCGAGGTGCTCTATGTTGCACGGGTTGGCGCTCCTGCCTCTTGATCAGCGGCCTCCTTCGTGTAGAGTGATGTTCGGTCTGCTCGTTTAGAATCTTCTTTGGATCAGTTAGGAACTCCTTCTTGGCTCCTGAACCTTCAGTAAGATTGACATTCCTCTGCACCATAGAAGTTTGGACAAGCACAACATTGTTATCTTCATGTGGATTCCTGGAGGGACCAGGAGTTGGTGCCTGTTCTATTGGTTTGAGTGCTTGATTTTCTAATTCAATCGTGAGACGGCTTTGGCCTACCCAAGCCTGAAGAAGTCCACTTCTTAGGTTGAGGTTGACTGCGTGATCATAGATCCAGTCTTGGCCTAAGACAAGAGGTTCGGTCAGATCCTCGTCTTCACACACTAGCACTTTTGCTGGCATGAGGACCTCTTGTATGTAGAGGGGAAGATCCACCTCTCCCATACAAGGGGTTTCAACACCTCCTAATCCTATCAGATATGCTTCTAGGGGTTCTACCTCCAATTGCAGCTGCTGGCAATAAGAAAGCCGAACTGCACTTGTGACTGCTCCTGAATCAATTAAAGCTCTCACGCTTGTGCTGCGGTCTCTTTGTCCTAGTTCTAGGGTCACAAAAGGTCGTCGGTCCACTATCTTATGGGTACGTTCACCTGCAGTCTCACACATGGCCATGTGATAGCCTGGAGACTCTTGAGTGTCAGTCATAGGCTGATCCTTCCCTTGTCTCCTCAACTTCATTCGTCTGATACGCTCTAAGGCCTCTGCCTGTGCTTCTTCTCGAATTCGTTTTTCCTCCTCTTTACGTTGCTTAGCAGTATTGAGTCGACTTAGCATTTCCTCCGTGAGGGGTTCCTGATACCGCTTGACTCTGCACCCGCTAATATAGTTTGGGAGAACATCCCCCTCTAGAGTGGCTAGTTGTACTGCTCCACTCGTGGAGATCCTATTGATGATCATAGGTCCGTAGCCTCTCTTTTCTAGCTTTCTTGCATGTTGTTTCAATGTGTAGACTAAAACTAGATCTCCTGCTTTCAAGCCCTTACCCTTCACATGGGCATCAAAGTATGCCTTTTGCCGTTTCTTTGCAGCATAGATGCCTGCTGCTGCTCGTAGCCTCGTCTCACCTAAACGCTCTAGATCAAAGATCCTAGAGGACAACTCATGTCCATTCCACTCATGCTCTTGTGCTACTCTTAAAGCTGGAATTAGGAAATCTAATGGTAGCACCGCATTTTGTCCGAAGACCATCTGAAATGGGGTGGCATTGAGTACCGTTTTGTAAGCAACTCGGTATGCCCAAACAACATGATGAAGTTGTTTGTCCCAATCCGAGCGTTTATTATTTATAAGTTTTGTCAATACGTTACATAGGATCTTATTCGTGCTCTCGGCTTGTCCGTTAGCTTGTGGGTGATAGGGTGCAGACTTCTTATGTATCACCATGAATTCTTGAAGGAGATTTTCAATGACCTCATTCAAGAAGTGTGTACCTCTATCACTAACCAACTCTATTGGTAACCCATATCTAGTGAACACATTTTCGAATAAGAACTTAGCCGTCGTTTGAGCATCATTCTTTGTCGTGGCTTTTACTTCCACCCACTTTGTAAGGTAATCTGTGGCTACAATAATGTATTCTGCATGGGAGTTTCTAGCTGGGGGGTTGATGGGACCTACAAAGTCTATACCCCACTTTGAAAATGCACGTCCTCCCATCATTGGCCTTAAAGGCATTTCATCTTTTCTTATCAGATATTGGGCACGTTGGCATGTGTCACAACTCTTCACATAAGTATGTGCGTCCATATGAAGAGTGGGCCACCAAAGTCCTGAGAATAGAATGGTCTTAATTACTCTGTCAGGCCCAAAGTGTCCACCTGCAGCACCGTTGTGTGCAGTTTCTAAGACTTTCAAATAGTCTGATTCATGAACGCACAGTCTTAGGTAACCATCCTTGCCTCTTCGATATAGGTTGTCTCCTACTAAGGCATAGTCTTGAGCCTCTTGCTCCATGCTCCGTTTTCTTGCAAGACTAGCCTGATTGGGTAATGTTCCCGATCTCATGAACTCGACCAATGGAGCACTCCAATCTGGGATTAATGACACGTGATAAAGAGTGGCATGTTCCACTGGGGGTCTCTTCTGGCACACTGGACAATTGTGGATCCACTCTTGTATTTCTTTGTCCATGCTAGGCCAATACACCCCTAAACGTTTTAGATTCTGCAATGTTCGTTGTTTAGGGTAGTGATTTCCTAGCAGTCCCTCATGGGCTTGTTGCAACCAACTAGCATGTTCATCATCCTCGACACAACAAGCTAATACGCCCTTGGTATCTTGCTTGTACATACTTCCGGCCAATATTTGATACTTTAGTGATTTTACAATTTCCTCTTTGCTTGTTTTAACATTTTTATTTGCAGGCCTGAAGGTTAGGACTGGTACCAACTTATTTGCCCATTTAGGAACAACTTCTAAATTGAACAGATAAGCATCGGGCAATTCATCAGACACTCCTTGCGGTGGCTCTCCTGAAGTGATGCGAGAAAGATGGTCTGCCCTAAGATGGGTTCTACCTTTCCTGACAACAACTTCAAAGTCGTATTCCATTAGTAAGAGGAACCATCTTACTAAGCGGCCTGTATTGCAAGGTTTATTGACCAAATATAGTAAAGCTTGATGATCATTGAAAAACTTGAACTTATTGGCTAATAGATAGTGTCTAAACTTCTTCACAGCATATACCATGCCTAAGCCTTCTCTCTCCGTTGTGGTGTAATTTCGTTCAGCTGCATTTAATTGCCTACTAGCATATGCTATCGGCAAATCTAGGTTTCTTTCACCTGTGGGTTGTGCTAGCACACATCCTATTGCATGATTGGAGGCATCTACATGGACATGAAAGGGTTTGCTCCAATCCGGAGTAGTCAATATTGGTGCTGTGCACAAACATCTCTTCAGCTCGTTGAAGGAAGTCTCGCATTCCTCGCTCCACTCAAAATTTGTTAACAACCCATAAAGAGGTTTAGCTATGATGGCATACATGTGGATAAACCTACGGTAATATCCACAATGGCCCATAAAGGCTTGTACCTCTTTAACATTCCTTGGTCTGGGCAACTCTGCTATTGCTCTTACTTTGTCTTCATCTGTTGAAATTCCATTCTTAGAAACAATGTGACCTAAGATCTTACCTTGTCGTACCATGAACACACACTTCTCTGGATTCAGACACACTCGATAATCTCTACACTTGTTGAAGATTTGCCTGAGCTCAGGGATGTGGTAACTTCTTTCTTGGGAATGAGCGCATAAATCATCCACATATACTTCTAAGCTCTTCCGCAAGAACTCTTTGAAGAAATGACACATGTGTCTTTGGAATGTTGGAGGTGCATTGGTGAGCCCAAATGGCATCACACGAAATGCAAAGATTCCCCATTCTGTGGCAAAGGCCGTTTTGTGTTGATCTTCGGGGGCAATGGCTACTTGGTTGTAACCTGAAAATCCATCAAGGAAGCTATAAACTTCCTTGCCTGCCACACGCTCCAAAAGATGTTCGGTGATTGGAAGTGGATAACTATCTCTGATCGTAGCGGCATTAACTTTTTTAAGGTTAATGCACACTCGCAATTTCCCATTCTTCTTGGGCACCACTACAATGGGGGACACCCATTCAGTGTGCTCAATCTCATAGATGAATCCAGCTTCAATCAGCCTGTCAATTTCCTCTTTTATTTTGGCTGCATAATTGTCATTACATGTGTAGGGCTTTTGTTTGGTGGGCTTGGCATCAGCGGTCATCGGAATCGTATGAGAGCAAATCTCTGGATCTACTCCTTTCAAGTCTCTATAGTGCCATGCGAACACATCCCTATATTCCCTTAATAGAGCTACAAGCTCTAATTCTTCTTTTGCACTTAGGTCATCTCCTATGTACGTACATCGCTCTTCGTTCCCTTCAATGGTCACTACAATTTTTTTGGTCTTTTCTTTATTGTCATATGCTTCTCCTATAATGGCCTCTCTCTTAGGCATTCGTACCAAAATTTTTCGATCTTCCACTTCATATTTCTTGAAATTTTCTGGTACTTCAAACAATGATTCTTCCTCTTCTTGTTTCACTGCTTTTCTTTTCTTTTTCTTTTGACCTCCTTCACTTCCTTTCTTTGAATTTATCGTTTTAATACTCGCAAGGGGTTCTTCTTCTTTTTGGGTTAACACTCCTATGTCTTCTAAGTAGTGTTCCTCTGAGTCAAAGTAAGTATCCATCACAATGGATTCTAGATCATCGTCATTCTCTTCTTCTTCTATGAACTCACTAGGATCACATTCTTCCAACAAGGGCTGACATATGAACACTGAAATATCATAACCCTCCTCATCACAATGGGGTGTCCATTGTTCCTCATTGACTGCAATGTCCATGGTAGCTAAGATTTCTGCCCAACCATGAGGCTCAAATTCCTCATTTGGAAATATCATCGGTGTATAGGCTGGGTCTTTTACTGGTCTATCTCCTGGGGGAGTTCCTTCTTCCCTCGTTTTTAGGCGCTTTTCCTCTTCCTCCGCGACCTTGCACATCCACAAGTGAGTATCTTCATGCAGCCAGGATGGTTCAGGTGAACTTCCAGAATGCACGGAGATAGAATCTTCTTCCGCTTTGTGGATAGGATTCCACTGTAGGGGTGGTACATCTCTGAAGGTGTAATCCTTCAGATTGACCTTGGTGGTGACCCCTAAGTGCTGTAAGTACAAGGAGTTGGTTCCCCAATCCTGTACTATTTGCAATTGTCGTAGGAAGGGTCTTCCTAGGATCATCTCGTAAACATTATTTTTCTCAAAGTCACATATAGCAAATGTATGTTCAAACTCTACGCCACAAGTGGTTAGAGTTATCCCTTCAAGCAATCCAAGAGGTCTTTCAAAATGACCATCTGCCATTTGAAGTTTCATTCTCGTTGGTCTTAAGGTGGGTTTGCCCCATCGCTTCCACAAGGAGGTGGTCGCAATAGCAACACCAGCACCCGAATCCACAATTGCTTTGGTTGTGTAACCTTGATAGGAGATCGGAAGATAAGTGTTACCTTCTTCACCTTCGCTCATGTCCCCTATCTTGTCGAGAGGTATCTCTGGAACTTTTTGCTTAGAGCCTACTTTTGGTATATTGGATTCAAGTTCTGGAACCTGATCCTTCACATGATTCCAGAGCTCCGGTTTTGCCTTGAGGAGCTCCTCTACAGTGAGATGACATTGAACCTTAGTGTTCTTCACAACATCAGTGTTTCTTGGAATCACTGAGTCTTCATTTCTTACCAATATTGTGGGGGCTCTGATCTGGAGAGATTCAGATTCCCATGGGCCTGTGAAATGAGGCAACTCTTGTAAAGAATTAGATTCAAAATCTAATCTCTCATCCTCTTGTTGCTCTGTTGGATCTCCATAGATAGACGGAATGTCTTGGGGAAATTGATCATGAAGATCATCAATCTCAGGAATAGGAGGGGAATCACCCTTCTCCTTGGCCCATTTCTCTTCTTGTATTTCCCGCAAGAACTCTTGAGAGTACTGTTGAATTGAAGGAGGTATTCCAGCATCCGTGGAATTAGGAACATAAGCTCCCATTGGTGGTGAGCTTCCTCTTTCAACAACTGGTTGAGCCTGTGGAGGTAAAGAAACTTGTGATTTGTTTACCAACTGCTCTAATCTTTCTAGTAAGCCTTGGAAATGCAAATCCGGCTTGACAGAGTTTGTCTGATTGAACTTTTGACTAGTCTCAAGTATAGCTTGAGCTTGTTCTACCATTTTCATGCACATTTTCATCCGTTCAATCTCTAAATCTGCTCTAGGGTAACTCTTGTCTAGGTTTGCAGTTGTTGGCCCTTCTTGAAGTCGAGCCTGATAGGCCTTGAACATCATGTCCAAGCCTTCAGGAGTGGGGTCAGCTAATACTGATCCTACTCGGGGTGGTGGGTGGGTTACGTGGGGTGTATTAGAGGGTGGAGGAATGGAGGGTGATGGGGATGGTAGTGGTGGAAGTGTGTGGGAGTGCGGTTGAGATGTGATCTCTATGATTTTTGCCTTTGTTTCTCTCAAGCTTTCTTCAAGTTCGTTTATCTTTTTTGCCCATTGCCTCTTCATTCTTTCACGACTATCCTTCCAGGCTCTAGTCCTCTTTTTGGTTATGCTCTCTGTTTCACTCACCTCGGGGCTCTTTTCCTGACCAACACCTTGGTGTTGTTGAAGTGCCTGGGCTCTTGTGATCACCTGCACAGGTGCAGTGGAAGTCACACTCCCTGTGGAGTCTACAACTAACCCAACGACATTGATAGGAGTGATTTTAGGCATGTTATTAGGGTTCTTTGGGCAATCTCGTAGGAGATGTTCTTTCCCGCAGTCTTGAAAGAAACCCTGAATGGTTACTGGTTGAGGTTGTGTCGGGTCAGGTAGTGGACAATCACGTATAAGGTGATCTCCCTGACATCTGAAGCATGGTCCTCTAGGAAATGGGGGTCGTACCTGCCTAGGTTGAGGTCTAGAGTTGGGGTTTGTGTACATGACATTAGAATACTCAGGTTCCCCACTATTTTCACTTGGGTCCTCATAATAGTATGACTCGTTATGCTCGGGTGACTGCATGTAGTAAGCCTGTGGGCTATCAATATGTGTGGAGTCAAAACTATGGTCACTTGGATCACTGTCTGATAGCAATGGGGTGACTCGGACTATGGCTCTATTCGGATTTTCTTCAGTAGATGCATATTTCACTGGGATCACATTGGTTGGAGCAGGGGGTTGCTGCACTAGGACTGGTTGAGGTCTCTGCTGCCCTTGATAAGGTGGCTGATAAGTTTGCTGTGGTCTGTTGTATTGTGGTGATGGGTACTGATTCTGGTATCTACCATGTTGTGGATATGGCTGAGGATAATTTTGCCTAACAGTTTGTTTGTTATATGGGCAGTCTTGTGCAGTGTGGTTGGTGTACCTGCGCTCTATGGTGCAGTACTGGCTACTAGGATTCGCCTGGGGTTGGGCCATAATGGGACATACACTTGCCATATGTTCACCGCCACAATTGTAACACCGCTTAACTGGGGCAAATCTCGGAATTTGCTTGCTAGAGACACCTAGTTTTTGGGCTACCTTCTCTGCAAGTTCCTCGATGGATGTGGATTGACCAGATGTCATGTTACTAGAGCTATCAGAATCCTTATAGATTTTTGATAGTTCTAATTCCTCACCTAGATTGTCCTCAATGTCTATGCACATGCGCACACACTCTTCTATCGTTCTGGGGTCCTTCAAGTACACATATGACCTGAGCTTAGTGCTCAACAATCCATCTAGGAACAAGGCCACTTGTTTGGCTGGTGTGGGTAACTCCGGCATCGGGCATCTCTCCAGGTACTGTCTAAATCTTCTTCCAGCTAGTCTGACCGTCTCTTGAGGTGTTTGTTTGAAGCTATGAAGTAGTGAGGAGGTGTTATGCCTGATTCCACTCTTAGAAAACTCAACAATAAATGCCTCTAAGAGCTGGTCTATGTTTCTGAAACGCCTCTCATTTAGTGGTTGAAACCACGTAAGGGCAGTGTTCCTAAGGGTTAGACCGAAAGCATTATATTGTGTGAATAGTCCTCTACCTGTTCAGCTTTCAATACTTGCCGAAATTCTGCCACATGGTCATAAGGGTCTCCCGTGCCATCGAAGTAATTCTTCATGGACTTCACCAGTTGAGTTGGTTGCAGGGTCCTAGTGTGTTCTCTCGGCCTTGGCAAAGGAAAATCATCAATATTCCTTTGATTCCATGGGGTTCTATGTCTCTCAGGTTCCACTCTATTCCTTTCTGTTCCCGTCCTTTCTCTTCCTAGGGAGTTGGCAAAACTTACCTCAGGTTTGTCTCTACTTCTATCTCTTTGAGCCCCATGAGCTTGGGAGGTCCCAGCTCCTTGGTGACCAAAGGACACATTAGACCTTGGTTGGGGAAAAACAAATTCACCCTTCCATGTGTAGGCATGTCTGCCATGCTCAGTGACCACGAAGATTCTCTCTGATGCATTGTCTAGGTAGGTTACTTGGCCTGGGCTATCAGGGTCTTTAAACTCATAGATTGTGAGGGCACTCACTTCCTGAGGTTGAGAAGATTTATATCTCCAAAAAGCCTCATCGGTTTCTCGGTTTAAAAGCAGATCTATGCTTTTATTATCCTGTGGAATCCACTCTGGAGTCATGATTCTGGTCAAGACAGATTTACCACGGTGAGTTCTTGGCTCTCTCTCTAAGTTCCCTTGCTCTATATCACCCATGTCGGTCTCCGCAATCACATTTCCAAACTCATCAGTTCTATCAGGAAGAGTGGTGACTACATATATAGTTCCCTCTTTATCTAGGTATGCTCCATTCTCCAACTTGACTACCGGGTGGTCTAATCCATGGGGTTGATCGGGGTTCTTAATCTGGACCACCGATCTTCTCAGTCCGTCTTCGTAGATGCGAGCACCTAGACGATTAGTCCTGATGTATTCCAATTGAGTCTTGTAAGGTCCCTCTGGCTTTTCTAGATAAGCCAACCCTGAACTACCTACTGGTCTCTCCATGTGATAGGACATCTCAGAATCACTGGTTTCTGATCTAGGAGTGTATGGGTAATCACTCAACTGCTGGGCCCAAGACCTGGCAGTGTGATTGACACTAGCTTCAGAAGATCTGAGGCTTTGTCTGTCCCGGCCTAAGTGTCTGCCTGATCTAAGGTTCATATGCCTGATTTATCTACCCCCTTGGACTCAAGCACACTCTCGTTGCAAGTTAATTTGCACCAATCACTTTGTTCTTTTGAGTTGAATATTATGTTTATGGTCTTGTCTGAAATCGCGTCGTCAGGAGTACTTAAGTGAATTTCCGCACTTGATAAGTGATCGATTCCCGTTTACCTTTTGTCCCTTAGGGTTTTCGCACTTACGACCTATTTACTTCTTGCACTTGGTTGCTTAATACTCTTGGACTTGATTCGTGCCTAACGTTGCCCTAATTAATTACCACACCTAAGTCGTACTTAGCCTAGGCTAGGAATTGACAAAGGAGGGTTGAGAGATCTTCCAACCTCAATTAGCTGGTTGACCAGACTGCTACACAAGCCCAGGAAGCCTTCTCCCAAGCTTGATACTCACCCTTGCTAGCTTGCTTTGGATTGCCTTGAGTGCACACAAAGTTCCTGCAAAAGCTCACCAGTTAGTATAGCTTTATTACCACAAGTAATTGGAAGACACACATCAATATTTTCAGGCCCCCTGGAGTAACTCACTATACCCCCTGAATCTGAGAACCACTTAGTTCCACCTAAAGGTCAACTTAAAAATGCATGTTCTAAAACTCTGCGTATGATTCTTACAAAAACCAGTCAAGGTCCACGTAGGATTCTCAACGAGCTTTCCAACGAGACCAAAATCTCATCAATCGGAATCCGTATGGTCAAGTTATGACCATTCAGGCACTAAAGGGTCAAAACAGGCTCTCAGGGTTCAGGAGATCCCTCTCTGGTTTCTAGGTCTTTTGCCCACGTCCAAGGTTCTAAAGTTATACCAAGGTGCCTAAAATTAAGCTCAACTACCCTTCAATTCACTCAAAATTAACCCTAACTTTTCATGCGTTAAAGGCCATGTATCGCGATAGGTCGGGTCGAGGTGTCGCGATAGGTGGGAAGTGTCGCGATAGCTCGTGAGGTGTCGCGATAGGTCGTGAGGTGTCGCGATAGGTCGTGAGGTGTCGCGATAGGTCGAAGTGTCGCGATAGCTCGTGAGGTGTCGCGATAGGTCGAAGTGTCGCGATAGCTCGTGAGGTGTCGCGATAGGTCGTGAGATGTCGCGATAGCTCGTGAGGTGTCACGATAGGTCGTGAGGTGTCGCGATAGGTCGTGAGGTGTCGCGATAGGTCGTGAGGTGTCGCGATAGGTTGGGATATGGTGAATTTTTCTGTTCTGTCTAGTGATCCTGGGAGCTCTAGGCCTGCGCAGTGTCGTGGTGCACTCAGAATCGTGATTGGGTGAAATTTTCGGAGTGTCGCGATAGCTCGAGCTCAACGCCTCGGGGACTGTGCAGACAAATTCTGTACCTGCTGAGCTTGCTGGAGATGATGATGGAGCTGCCACCTGCAAGAAACATGCAAAAAACACACAAAGAGAAGCACACACACTCGCTCTCTCTCAAACTCGCACACAACAAATGAGGGAATGATAAGGAAGAGGGAATATGTAGTGGAGAAGGAGGTGGAGGTGGAGGTGGAGATGGAGAAGGAGGTGAAGATGAAGATGGAGATGGAGAAAAATCAGAAATTTACCTACTACTTACCATTCCAATGTGTCCTCTCTACGTCTTACCATCACACGCTCGTCCTCAAAGCTCGATCCCCGGCAACGACGCCAAAATTTGGTGTAGCTCAGCGATGAGTAGCACCTCCTTTAATGTCAATCCGGGGAGACGTGAGGATGGTATGAAGACCACGAGCAAGTGGAAGCACAAGTGCGTGAGTGAGAAGCACACAAGCATGCACACACATGCACGCACACGCGCACACACGGCAAGAACAAAGAGAGTAAGACAATGGAATCACTTCTATTGCAACCAAGTTCTCATACAAGCTCAAACTACAAGAAGCTAGCCCAAAAATGAGCTCTCTAGCTCTATTTATAGTTTTTGACTAGCTTTGGCCCTGTCCAGACCTAGTGTCCGGCCTAGTTAAAAATTAGGTTCCAGGGCTTATTTGAGGGCTCAAACGAGATCTAAAAATTATGAAAATTGGCAGGCAACTACTTCTAAGGCTCCCCAAGCTCAAGGACTTCTCGGCTTGTACAAAATGGAGCTACAACAAGGTGAAATGATATTTACAAGGGTTTTTAGTGATGAGAATCACTTAAAAATGATGTAAGGGTTTTGAAAAAAAATGAAGGGTTGCCTTAGTGCTAGATCTGCATGTGTGTCCGTACTTGCTTCTTCCCGTATACTGTCAACAGAGGGCGAGGTAGTGAAGGTGGAGAATATATGTCGGTGGACTCAGATTGAATTGAATAAGTAGGAATAGTAAGAGTGGCAGGAGGAAGAGGTGAAGGCGATGCATTTGGTGGGTTAATAGGTGCGGGCACTGTCGGGATCGGGGAGATGAGGCTGGGAAGCTGTTGAGCAGGCGTGCGTTCCGAATTATCTTCCGACGCGGAGGGATCGGCCATCAAGGGTATGGATGCGATGTTTTTGTTGTTTCTGGTGAAGAACTTAATGGTGCTGAACCTGATTTTCGTGAATTCCTTGGAGGGGGAGTTGTTGAAGTGGCGGGTGTGGCGGAAGGGGTAGGGGGTGGGGGGTTCGGCTGGAGAGATGAAGGGGAAGGGTGAGGGGGATAGCGCGGGGTGGGGTAAATATGGAGGGGAAGGGTTCGGCGGGATGAGATGGAGGGGAGGGGAGAGGGGGAGGGCGGGGCTTTTGCGGGCGGGGTGTGTGCGGGGGGAGATGGAGGGGGAGGGGGTTGGCGGGGGGAGATGGAGGGGGAGGGAGAGGGTGCTGCCGGGGTAAGACGGAGGGTGAGGAAGAAGGGCTGTCGGCGGTGGGGGGTAGAGGGAGTGTGTGCGGGGGGAGATGGAGGGGGAGGGAGAGGGTGCTGCGGGGGTAGACGGAGGGGGAGGGAGAGGGTGGAGGGGGTGTGTGCTGGGGGAGATGGAGGGGAGGTAGAGGGTGGAGGGAGTGGGCGGGGGGAGATGGAGGGGGAGGGAGAGGGAGCTGTCGGCGGAGGGGGGTGGAGGGAGTGGGCGGGGGGAGATGGAGGGGGAGGGAGAGGGAGCTGTCGGCGGAGGGGGGTGGAGGGAGTGTATGTGGGTGGAGATGGAGGGGAAGGGAGAGGGTGGAGGGGGTGTGTGCGGGGGGAGATGGAGGGGGAGGTAGAGGGTGGAGGGGGTGTGTGCGGGGGGAGATGGAGGGGGAGGGCGCTGCTGGCAGAGGGGGGTGGAGGGAGTGTGTGCGGGGGGAGATGGAGGGGGAGGGAGAGGGTGGAGGGGGTGTGTGTGGGGGGAGATGGAGGGGGAGGGGGAGGGTGGAGGGGGTGTGTGCGGGGGGAGATGGAGGGGGAGGTAGAGGGTGGAGGGGGTGTGTGCGGGGGGAGATGGAGGGGGAGGTAGAGGGTGGAGGGGGTGTGTGCGGGGGGAGATGGAGGGGGAGGGGGTTGGCGGGGGGAGATGGAGGGGGAGGGAGAGGGCGCTGCTGGCGGAGGGGGGTGGAGGGAGTGTGTGCAGGGGGAGATGGAGGGGGAGGGAGAGGGTGGAGGGGGTGTGTGCGGGGGGAGATGGAGGGGGAGGTAGAGGGTGGAGGGGGTGTGTGCGGGGGGAGATGGAGGGGGTGTGTGCGGGGGGAGATGGAGGGGGAGGGGGAGGGGGTTGGTGGGGGGAGATGGAGGGGGAGGGAGAGGGCGCTGTTGATGGAGGGGGGTGGAGGGAGTGTGTGCGGGGGGAGGTGGAGGGGGAGGGAGAGGGTGGATGGGGTGTGTGCGGGGGGAGATGGAGGGGGAGGGAGAGGATGGAGGGGGTGTGTGCGGGGGGAGATGGAGGGGGAGGGAGAGGGTGGAGGGGGTGTGTGCGGGGGGAGATGGAGGGGGAGGGAGAGGGTGGAGGGGGTGTGTGCGGGGGGAGATGGAGGGGGAGGGAGAGGGCGGAGGGGGTGTGTGCGGGGGGAGATGGAGGGGGAGGGGGTTGGCGGGGGGAGATGGAGGGGGAGGGAGAGGGCGCTGCTGGCGGAGGGGGGTGGAGGGAGTGTGTGCGGGGGGAGATGGAGGGGAAGGTAGAGGGTGGAGGGGGTGTGTGCGGGGGGAGATGGAGGGGGAGGGGGTTGGCGGGGGGAGATGGAGGGGGAGGTAGAGGGTGGAGGGGGAGGTAGAGGGTGGAGGGGGTGTGTGCAGGGGGAGATGGAGGGGGAGGGAGAGGGCACTGCTTGCAGAGGGGGGTGGAGGGAGTGTGTGCGGGGGGAGATGGAGGGGGAGGGAGAGGGTGGAGGGGGTGTGTGCGGGGGGAGATGGAGGGGGAGGGGGGAGGTGGAGGGGGTGTGTGCAGGGGGAGATGGAGGGGGAGGTAGAGGGTGGAGGGGGTGTGTGCGGGGGGAGATGGAGGGGGGGAGGTAGAGGGTGGAGGGGGTGTGTGCGGGGGGAGATGGAGGGGGAGGGGTTTGGCGGGGGGAGATGGAGGGTGAGGGAGAGGGTGGAGGGGGTGTGGGGTTGGCGGGGGGAGATGGAGGGGGAGGGAGAGGGTGGACGGGGTGTGTGCGGGATGGAGGGGGGAGGTAGAGGGTGGAGGGGGTGTGTGCGGGGGGAGATGGAGGGGGAGGTAGAGGGTGGAGGGGGTGTGTGCGGGGGGAGATGGAGGGGGAGGGGGTTGGCGGGGGGAGATGGAGGGGGAGGGAGAGGGTGGAGGGAGTGTGTGCGGGGGGAGATGGAGGGGAAGGTAAAGGGTGGAGGGCGTGTGTGCGGGGGGAGATGGAGGGGGAGGGGGTTGGCGGGGGGAGATGGAGGGGGAGGTAGAGGGTGGAGGGGGTGTGTGCGGGGGGAGATGGAGGGGGAGGGAGAGGGCGCTGCTGGCGGAGGGGGGTGGAGCGAGTGTGTGCGGGGAGAGATGGAGGGGGAGGGAGAGGGTGGAGGGGGTGTGTGCGGGGGCAGATGGAGGGGGAGGGGGGAGGTGGAGGGGGTGTGTGCGGGGGGAGATGGAGGGGGAGGTAGAGGGTGGAGGGGGTGTGTGCGGGGGGAGATGGAGGGGGAGGTAGAGGGTGGAGGGGGTGTGTGCGGGGGGAGATGGAGGGGGAGGGAGAGGGTGGAGGGGGTGTGTGCGGGGGGAGATGGAGGGGGAGGGAGAGGGTGGAGGGGGTGTGTGCAGGGGGAGATGGAGGGGGAGGGAGAGGGTGGAGGGGGTGTGTGCGGGGGGAGATGGAGGGGGAGGGAGAGGGCGGAGGGGGTGTGTGTGGGGGGAGATGGAGGGGGAGGGGGTTGGCGGAGGGGGGTAGGCGGGGGAAGATGGAGGGGGAGGGAGAGAAAAGGGTGGGGTTGCGGTATGAAGAAGAGATCTACTCTGCATGTCGGCAACAGAGTTCCTCTGAGCTAAAACTCGGCCTGAGCATTGATGATGATATTATTGCAGTGGATATCGATGAGGATATTGAGGGGTCGTGTTGCTGAAGGTGAGGTCAGCAAGAATGAATGAGGGGTCTCATTATATAGCAAGGAGGAATGTGAGATTACCTCACAGAAAAGGGTTGGTTCAGCTTAAAAGAGTGCTCAAAAGAGAGGAGAAGCAAACTTCAATCTCATTCATCCAATAGATAAACAAAGAAAGGGTTCTCATTTAAAGATGTTGAGTAGAATAAGAGCCATGAAAAAAAATTGACGCCTAATTTCCATTTAGTGATTTTTAATTGAATTGAGTGCTTAATGAAAAAAAAAAATGTCGCCCAAAATGCGTTAGCATTTATAATTATGCCATTTTATTATTAAAAAAAAAAAAAAAACCAAAACTGTTAGGAACAAAAAAGTGCGATTGTTATGACATTTTATGATAAGCTTTGAGTCTGGAAATATTTACTAATGGGAGGGTGTCGCCATCGAGTGTTTTTAACTACACAACACCCCACTGCAGCATCTTCGAAATGCGAAAAGGTCCTTCCCAGTGAGGGATCCATTTTCCTTTGGTTTGAGTAGAAATCTGTGGTCTGTGTAGTAGAGCTAAATCACCAAGCTTCAAGTTGTTGTGCCATAAATTTTTGTCATGAGTCTCCTTTCTTTGTATCTGAATCTTCTCTAACTGTTTGGAGGCTAAAATCCTTGATTCTTCCAGTTTATGCAAAGCAGTTAGTCGGGCTGGAACTTGTATCCCATTTTTCTCAACTCCTTCCGTTCGGATAGAGCCTTTGGTGAACTCAAATGGTTCAATGGGAACGAGGCCATAAACTAGTTGAAAGGGAGAATACCCCGTCTCTTTATAGGCCAATCGGTATGCCCATAATGTACCAAGATAAGCCTGTCCCCAAGAAGTAGGCTGTAACATACATTACTTTCTTAGCATTGAAATCAATACTTTGTTGGTTGATTCGGCTTGACCATTAGCTCGTGGGTAGTATGCACAAGAAGTCCTATGTAAAATTCGATACCTGTTGGAAATTTCCTGCAGTACTTTGTTGACAAAATGAGTACCCTGATCGGTACATATTTCAAGTGGACATCCAAACCTGCAAATGATGTTACTGTATAAGAAATCAGCCACAGTTTGTGCAGTGCAGTCCGTGGATGCAATAGCTTCAGCCCATTTGGTCGCGTAGTTGGTGGCTATCAGTAAGTACTTTTCTCTTTTAGGAACAGCCACGGGGTATATAGGCCCGACAAAGTCTAATCCCCACTTCTCAAATGGTTGCCAAGAAGTGGAAACAATCAACGGATTATGCCTCTGCTTGGTGGGCTTAGGGCCACACCGCTGGCACACATCACATGTTTTTCTCCATTCATCTGCGTCCTTGAATAGTGTAGGCCACCATAGACCAGCATCCAGTATCCTCTGGCTCATGATATGCCCTGGAAGGTGCCCACCACCTGTTCCTTCATGTGCAGAGTGCAGTACTTCCCTCACTTCATCTTCTTCCAAGCATTTCCTAACCCTGTCATCCTTGCCCTGTCTATATAATTTATCTTCAATGAAGGTATATGGTCTACTCTTGATTAGCAGTCTCTTCCTTTGTACAGTACTAGCCTTTTCTGGATACAGCCCAGTCTTAATGAACTGCTTAATATCATCATACCAACCTTGAGCTTGTACAGCAAACAGATGAGCATCGGGAAAATCATCATTGATTCCACTGGTTTGATTCATCATACTTATTCTGGACAGGTGATCCTCCATAACATTCTCTCTACCTGGTTTATGAATTACCGAGAAATCAAACTCCTGGAATAACAATAACCACCTCCATATTCTACCAGTGGCTTGTGGTTTGTTGAGTAAGTACTTTAGGGGTTGGTGATCAGTTATAATAACAAATTTCACTCCCAATAAGTAATGCCGAAATTTTTGGACAGCAAACCATGGCTAAGGCTTCTCTTTCTGTAGTGCTGTAGTTCCTTTCAGCCTTAGACAAAATTCTGCTAGCATATTGAATCAGTCTGTCCATCTTAAATTCTTCACTAGGTTGTGTTAGAACTGCCCCTACTGCATATGCACTGGCATCCACATGTAAATGAAATATTTTTGACCACTCAGGTGTGATCAAAATGGGAGCAGACACTAACTTTGACCTTAGTGTTTGATATGCTTTTTCCTCCTCTTGATCCCATTTAAAAGGAACCTCCTTGCCTGTGAGCCTAGCCAAAGGTCTGGCTATATCTGCATACATTTTAATAAATCTGCGGTAGTATCCTGTATGGCCTAGAAAACTTTGAATCTCCTTTGAAGATTTAGGCCTAGGTAATTTTAATATAGCCATGATTTTTTCTGGATCAGGTGCCATACCTTTGGAAGATACCACATGCCCTAACAAAGTACCTTCGGTCACCAAAAAGTGGCATTTGTTTGGATTCAGTTTCAGCTTCGTTTCTCTACACCTCTCAAAAACTTGTTTTAATTGAAGCAGATGCTTCTCTAAACAGTCCAAAGGAGTTTCTTTAAGAGTACCTGAAAAAGATGAAAAGTCATCCATGAAGATTCTTAACGACTCTAGTAGCAATGGTCCAAAAATGAGATTAACTGTTCGGTTGAAGGTAGCTGGAGCATTTCTTAACCCAAAGGGCATCTTCAGATATACATAAGTTCCCCAAGGAGTAATGAATGCTGTCTTCTCCCGATCCCTAGGGTGAATGGATATCTGATTGTATCCACTGAATCCATCCATGAAGCTTTAAAGGGAATGACCAGCTACTTCTTCTATGACCTGCTCAGCAAATGGCATTGGAAATCCGTCTGGAATCGTGACTTTGTTCAATGCCCTAAAATCCACACAGATTATGATCTTGTTAGTGTTCTTCTTTGGCACTATCACCATGGGAGATAGCCACTCCGAATGTTCTACAGGAATGATAATGCTTGCATCTTCCATTTTCTGAATTTCAGAATAGACAGCTTCAGCATACTTGGGATTCAACCTATAACTTTTCCCTCTCACCGGCTTTGCTCCTTCTATCAAAGGAATTCTGTGTTCTCCATAACTTGGAGGTACTCCTTCTAGATCCTTATAATGCCATGCAAAAACATCTGTGTAGTGGTTCAAGAATGTTCTGACCTTTTCCAGAAGCCCTTGGTAGTTCCACAACCAGGTGGCCACCAAAACTGGTCGGTTATTGTTTTGAGTATCTAAATGTATTTCTTTGACAGGATTTCTCTCTACCATACTCTCTTTGTGCTCATATCCTTCCTTGTCTTCTTCCACTATTCTTCTGTGCATTACTTCATAAGCAGGTGTCTCCTGAATTTCAATGTGTTCCTCTTTTCCTGCATCCATCCTGTAGGTATTTCTTGAATAGGAAAAGAGTATTCTTCACTAGAGTCCGTTACCTTGCCTTTAGCCTTGGCATCTGCCTTATTTGTAGATTTGATATCCTCCTCTGAGTTGTAGTTGAAGGGTGTCTTTCTGCCCCTTTTGTGGTCCGTGATAGGCTCTCCCAACCCATCAACTTGGACTTTTTTGTCACCTTCATCATAATCTTCAGTTGTACAAGAATTATTGAGAAAAATTCCAAAACAAGAAGAAGAGTTGCCTGCATGCAACCACTTTAGAATATCCTCTTCTTCCTCAAAATCTATGTGGGGTTGATCTTCTGGTTCTGGTTCCATGCAAATGCCGACCTTTTGCATCATGCTAGTGTTTCCTTGATTATCCGGGCCTTCTTCCAAGTGAAGTTGCGTCAGCTCTTGCTCTTTCTTTTGTACCCACATAGTGTCCTTGCCCCAATCATGGATGACACTTGCGTGTCTCAACCATGGTCTCCAAATTAAGAGGGGAAATCCTCCTTCAACCCGGGGCAATCTTAAAACAATAAAATCCAGTATGAACACATTACCTTGTATTTCAAGTGGGACTTTTGGAATCACTCCGACATGCCTTATCTGCCAGGGTAATGGTGAAATTTGCAGGCCTGGAAGGGTGGAGTCCAATCTTTTCCATTGTATGTTCAGACATCAAATTGATGCCAGAACCACCATCCACAATAACTCCCTGAAATTCATGACCTTTAATAGATACTGTCAGTCGAGGACTTTTATAATCTGTAAGGGGTGCTTCCCCTATAATTATCCCTTTATGTGAAACAGCAGTCTTGGCCACTAAACTTGTAGTAGAAGCCTCATCAATTATCTGCAATAACTCTGACCTGAATTTTCCATCCATCTTTATTAGATAAAAAATGCTAACCTCCTTCTTCATAGACTTGAGTAGTTTTGAAGCTTCCGACTCTTTAAAAGAATGGGCTCCACTTGACTTATCCAACTCTTCCTGAGCCCTGATGAAAGCATGCCCAATGACATCACTGGTTCCTATGAAGTTTTCCTTTTGTTTTGGGTCTGCGCCTGTGGTTGCTTTGTCTTCAGCTGCAACCTTGTCTTTGTTGAATCCCCTAATCATTGATTCTTGACTTATGTCCACTTGAGCCTTCCCCTTGCTTCTTGTCTGCACTGTAAAGGATTCAAGTTCTTCTAATCGTACCACCCTGGTAGACGGTGAGGGCTCATTGACTTGAGGTAATGTTTCCTCCTTGTATACAGAGATCATTTGGAGATGGGGTCCGGAAGTAGAAGCTTGATTCTTAGGACAACAGTTTGTATAGTGATCCCTGGCCTCTGGACAGTTCCTGCAAGGGGGGGCATTTTCTGGGAGAGTGCACCTAGATTGGTAATGCCCGCACTCTCCACATCTGAAGAAAATGATGGGCCTTCTAGGCCCATTTGCAAAATTATTCCTTGGTCTAGGATTATAGTTGTTACCTTGGTTTGCTGTGGCTGCCATTACATTTGTTGGTGGCAGAGGTCCTCCCTGTGTCCAGTATGTCGTTGCAGGCATTCCCCTGGGTTGGCATTCATGGGCCTCATGGCCAACTTTCCTGCATAATTGACAAGTCACGTTTAGCAGAGGACATTCACTTACTATGTGCCCTTGCTTGCTGCACATGGAGCACCAGAGTCCACTCTTGATACCGCCTCCTTTGAGTTCTTGCAATTCCTGTCTCAGCTGAGCTAATTCTTTTGCTTGGGCCTCCTCCTCCTTTTGGAGCTTGAGTGCTTCAATCTCCCTTCTCAGCTGAGCCACAACAGTCTCCTCCTCTGTGTAGGGCTTATTCCTTTTCAAGCCCTCCAGCTCCCTTCTTAACTGGATCACTGGGTCCTCCAGTTCTGTACCATATGTTGGTTGGGAAGAATTTGCACCATACTGGTGCCTTATCTGCTCCAAGCGTGTGGCCGTATTGATGAACTCCTCAACAGAGGCGGTAGGTAACACTAACTCTTTTATTTTGCATTGGGTGACCACAGGTAGGGGTTTGGCTAACCACTTCTTGACAAAGAAGTCATGCGGTAGATCTGGTAGTTTAGCCATTAGTGCTTTGGCCTTGGTCACAAACTCTGGGAACTTTTCTCCTGGACCCAATCTCAAGTTTTCTAGCTCTTCTATGATGATTTCCGTAGTGTTGCCATGCTGGAACTGATTTTTAAACGCCTCTTTCATCAAATCCCAAGAGGTAAAGTGGTTTTCAGCAAACTAGCTAAACCACTTGTCTGCCAATCCTTCCAATGTGGCAGGGAAGAGTATCAAGAAGGCATCTTCCCTACCCATTAGACCTCTAGTCTTGCATAATGCCAGAAATCTTCGAATGTGCTCATCTGGATCCTCATGAGCTAAACCTCTGAAAGAGGGAAATTTTATGTTTAATCTGGAGAGTAAGGTTTCTAGGTCTACCTATCCTGCCATGCTTCTTACTGATGAAGTTGATGAAAGTGGACTCGATGATCTTCTGACCGCCTTTCTTCTCGTCTCTTGGTCCACTGGAGTGGTATTGTCGACACTGGGATATTGCTCTTCCAATTGCAATATCTCTTCTCCTATGCTCAAATCTCCTTGGAGGTCCCATCGGGCGTGCCAAATTTGTTGGGGGGTTTCTTGGACAAGAAGGAGTTTGAGGGTTTGTAGGAGAAAAGAAGAGAATAAAAGAGGAAATAACCTTGAAAACTTCTGCAGAAGCACGCCTTGAAATCTTGAGTTTTGATTACAGTAAAACAGTTACAATGTCTAAACACAATCCAAGTCAATACTTCGGGACACAACTACAGAGAATGCTCAATTACAAAAGACCAATTATCTCAAAGTCTTCTGGCGGCCGGCCTCTTCTGTATCAGCCCTCCACTTGCTCATGCTTATCCTTGTGCACACCTTGCACTAAGCTTCCACCAAGCTGAGGAATGAAGATCTTCGCGGCCCGCTCACAGCAAGAGACCTTGTGATCCTTGGGGTCTAGCTTCGCACTCCCAGCCCTCTTCCTTTGCCACTCTTCTTGCACTCTTCCCTTCCACCTCTCTGTGTTGTCGCACACTGGTGACTCTTCACTTCTCTCTCTTGCTTCCTCTTGGACTCCTCTCTGCTTCTCTCTATATCTAGAATAGCCTTTGCTTTCCTTTTTGAAGTGTGTTGGTCCCGTACGCTCCTAACTGCAATAGACTCTTGGCCTTCCTTTGATGTCCCCAAGATTGTCTTTTTAGGAGGCGGCCAACGACTCACTACTTTGTCCTGTAGTGACTTTAGGCAAAAATTTGATTGGGCGGCTATATTTCCACATGTGCATACACGACGCTTCACGTACCTTTACCTTTTCCTTTTAATTCTTCACTTTTGCACCCAAGAGGGGTTCACCTGGACCTTCCAGATTACTTTAAAACACCCTTTGACCTTATGGGAATTAGAAAAATACTTCTGCAATACTTTCCACATTTAATACCTCTTGTCTATGAACAGTTAAAGTCCCCTTTTTTATGAACAATTGAGGGTGCGACATTTTACTCTTGCCTATGCATAATTGTGACCTTGACGTTGTTGGTTCCAACCTACTAGGGCTCAACAAAAGCACTTATGCACATTGAGCCACTTACATCTATGATGGATCCCATGGGCAACTCTCTACCTTACCGCCCCCCACTTGTTGACTTTCACACTCTTGGATTGGGGCACAATCATGAGTTGGCCGCCATTGCCACCACCATTGCTTCCACTGTGATGAGTGATGATGTACTATGGGGGGTCCTTGTCACCATAATGGTGTATGCCACGACATTTCATGAGTTGATGCATCACTTCCACACTCCACCTACTTGTTGATGGGTCTAACATAGTTGACCCTATCACAACCATAGCCATTCATGAGCTATTCCCCAAGGAAAGCTCCAACAAATTTTTCATCTCGACATGCCCTCAAATAGAGCGTTCCATCCTACGCTTCCTTGTCATTTCCTTAAAGTTGCAACATAAACCCTATGATATTTCTCAACAATTTTATCTCTTTTGCTTGCTGCAAACAATGTGTCCATCAACTGGGCACCATTTCTATTCAAACGTATTCACAAAGAATGCCAAAAGGCCATCCATAACCTTATCCTCAACCTACCCACTCGATCTCGTTTACCATACATTCTCAACATCCCATTTTTGGGCAAATTCCCTATCAAGGTATGTCCGATGTTGGTGTTGCACCCTATGGAATCTGCAAGTCTCTGCCTCCACCACCTGCACCCTTCCATTTTGTAGTCTCCACCTCCACCAATTCCCTTTGATGTCAAAGAGGATGAAAGCATCACGATTCCTTTTTGAGGTGCTACAAAGCGGACTTGACAAGTCTCACCCACATCTTCCAACCATAAAGGATCATCACAACCCCTAGTACAAAACCAACCTCTTCCTCCACCACTTGTAGAAGACCCCATGATTTAGCCTGAGGAGAACCCTGTTGAACCTACACCTGAACATCAATCATTACAACCCCAACCTAGTCCCGCACCCATGCCAGCAATGGTGGAAGTCAAAATGTAGCTAGAGCAATCAGTTTCTTCTTTGTCTTTGCCCAATTACTCTCATCCACCCATCCACAACATACTTGTTGCCTCACTTTCCTTCCCAACTGCACCATCATAATGAGGTCAGTTCTTCACATCACCTAGAGACCCACCTTCCCACTAAATACTCTTTGCCACAGCCTAACAAAGACTTTTTTCATTTTGGCGCAATCAACATTTCCACTTCGATGCTACTCTGGATCTTGGCTATTGGTTACAACATGCCCATGACTAACTGATCGAAGAATCTTTTTGCAATGTCATATTGATCAGAGAAGCCTGAAAAATGTCTGATGCCCTTGACCAAGCTCAAACTAAACAGTGGGGCATAGTGATGGATCTTGATAAGGTATAGGAACAATGGAATACCACCTTGAAGAAGGCCCCAACTATCATCGAGAAGGACTTCTACCTACAAGAGGAGTTCATAGAAAAGTTCACTAGGGCCCAATCCAATCAGATTTATATGATGCTTCTATAGCTAGCAAGCCCAGTGAAGGTGCGGTGTAGATGGATCACACTATGCTCAGTGCAACCCTGAAGTTTATCCAAAAAAGTTGTAGTGCTTTTGCTGAAGCTATAAAAAATTTCAAGATTGCCTTGCATGAAGAATTACTAGAGTCTAAATCAGAGGAGCAAACCGAGAATGATGAGCCACCATTATAGTAACATTTTGGGCTCAAGTCCTCCATGCCTGCCAAGTGTTAGGCCGTTGAAAATGAACAACAATTTCCTAAATTGTATTTTTATACTTTTTTGTAATGTGGAACACTAGAGCACAATCTTTGACTAAAGGGATGCAGCTTTGCAATATTTGTAACTACTTGATCGGCTGAATATGATGTACCAAATTGATCAAAGCAAGATACCAAAAGTGGTGCTTTAGGCATTTCTAAGATTTTTTTTATACTTTGTGTCACTATCTATTTTCACTTATCTTCTTCAATTATGTTTTGTGATAGTTGGTAAAGATTTAGGAGTGTAGTAATCTATCTATGTGTGATTATGAGAGAAGAACAATAGGATCGTAAGATTTATTATCTGTGAATGGATACAAAAAAGACCGAGAGTCTGCAGTATATTAACATAGTAAGCAACGGCCAAAATAGTTGATAGTGTCTATGAAAAAGTATAAGGACTTGATCTCTTAGGTTCCTTCTAGCAAAGAACCCAAGTTAGCCACCGATGTTTGCAATTATCTTGTTTAAGTATTTGTTAAAGGGAAGACCTATGTTCATAGTCATAAAACGAAGGTTACACTTCCAATGAGGGTGGAGTATCGACAGGTACTAGAAAAGGATTCAAGTGGAAGAACTACAATTTCCAAGATGGATACATTTGGTATAAAGATAAGGTGTGTGTACCTAGAGACTTATAGATGAGATGGCATATAATGCATGAGTATCATGATACAACTAGTGTAGAACACCCATGATCTTGTTAAGAGGCAATTGGCTTGGACTTCATAAGGATGTCCTGGAGTATGTGCTTAGGTGCTTAGGTCAATAAAGTTGAGAGATTGAGGATAGGAGGTCTTCTCCATCCATTGGATATTCCCAATGGGAAGTGGGAGAGTATCACCATTGATTTCATAGTAGGATTAGCTAAGACATAGGAAGGGCATGACTAGGTATGGGTAATCATGGATAGGTTAAACAAGATGGCTAGGTTTATTCTGACATGTAGTACTATGAAGAAAAATTAGTTGGTTGGGTTGTTTGTTGAGAACCTATACTGGTTATATGGTCTTACTTTAGACATTGTTTTAGATTAGTTATATGGTCTTACTTTAGACATTGTTTTAGATTAGTATACAAAGTTTACTAGCCACTTTTGGAGAAAGGTCTCCAAAATTTTGGACACCAAACTAGCATGAGTACAGACGAGCATCCAATAGATGGATGGGAAAATTAGAGAAGGTTAACCAAATCCTACAAAATATGATTTAAGAATATGTAAATGAATGACAAACTAGCTGGGAAGAGTACTCACCTATAATAGGGTTTACATATAATAATGCCAAGCACTCTCCCACTGGGCATAGTCCATTTAGGCTTATGTACGGATTTCACCCAAGAGCTCCTTATGCAGTAGGAGTGCAACATGAGAAGGTCTAAGCTGCAAAAGACCTTGGAATAGATGAACGATATGCTTAGGCTTGCTAAGGACATCATTAAGAGAGCTCAGGACAAGGATAGAGCCTATGGAGGTAGAAGGCGTGTATGCCTCCAAAGAACATCTTAGAAAAGGTATGAACAAAGAAGCATTCATTCGCCTCTTTTTGATATGCCTCATTGCATAACACCTTATAATGTTCTAGAAACATATATCAAAGTTAAGGAGCCCCTCAAATAGACCTTAATCTCCATGCATTTCTTCATGCTTCTTTGCTTCCTACACCTCTTCTCTTCTTTTTCCTCTTGCTGACGGTGTTGATGGGAAGGTCAAAGTGCTACCATAGTGGTGTTTGTTATAATAGGGGTATTACTTTCACCATTACATCAACCCAGCTCAATACTCTCATGCGTCCTGTTTGGTGTTCTGATAATTGATGCTTTGTAACACTTCTTTCCTCAGCTGTCGTTGCTCATACTGCTTCCGTCTTCCACGACGGTGACCACAATGGCTTTGGCGCGTGCCCGATCATCTGCGAGTTCCTCATGGAAGTTTTTAGGTTTGGTTGAAAGACATGATTTACTTAGCAAAACAGCGCATGCCAGGCTTCTCTCCTCCTTGGCAGCTGAAGCTGCCCCTTCGCCTTCCTCCAATTACATTCCTGGGCATGCGGATCCCATGGGAACGGCTAACTATGCAAACAGGATAGGACCTGATGCAGGTCCAGGTCACTTCCGAACTTTGAGGGCGGGTGACAAGCTGGGAAATTTGATCGTTTCCTCTTTAGGGATTGGCACATACTTGGGACCGGACTCCGATTCTGTGGACAGGGAGTATATAGAGAGCATTACCAGGAGCCTCACCATGGGCATCAACGTTATAGATTGCGCAGCCAATTACCGTAACATGCGCAGTGAGCTTCTGATTGGGCACTGTCTTTCCATGGCAATCAAACAGGGTATTGTTTCCCGCAATGAGGTCATAGTATGTTCCAAAGCTGGGTTTCTAGCATTTGACTATCGTGAATCGATTGATCCCTACACATACATTGATGAAAAGTACATCAAAACTAACCTGTTCAAGCGTGACGAGTTTCTTGGTGGCTGCCATTGCCTCTCGCCTGCTTATCTGAAGAATCAACTTGAGCTTAGCAGAAGGAATATGGGTCTAGAAACCATTGATATCTACTTTATTCACAATCCGGAGACTCAGTTGAGCCAAGTTCCACGGTCTACGCTTTTGTCACGCATCAAGGCTGCCATGCAGGCTATGGAAGAATGTTGTGCAGAAGGCAAGATTGCAATGTATGGTATAGCCACTTGGAATGGTTTTCGTGTCAATGCTAGCAACAAACAGCACCTCCCTCTGGAGGAGATACTATCGTATGCCAAGGACATTGCAGGAGATGATCATCACTTCAAAGTGATTCAAGCGCCATATAATTCACGTTTGCAACAAGCAGCAAAAGAAGCATCACAGCCAGTGAGGGGCCGAAGAATGCCCCTGCTTCATGCAGCACATCACCTTGGTCTCTCAGTTATGACCTCTGCCACATTGAATCAGGGGAGCCTATGCAAAAATCTTGACCCAGATATCCGTAAAATAAGTGCAAATATTGGTGAGCAGCGCACAGATGCCCAAGCTGCTATCCAATTTGTCAGGACAACTCCAGGAATTGTTACTTCCTTTGTTGGTATGCGACAAGTGATGCATGTTGAAGAGAATGGGTCTCTTATTAGACATCCTGCTATCCCACACAGATAGAATCTAGAATTAGTGATGAACATCACATTAGAATAGAGGTCGAGCAAAAAGCTTTTGCAAGGCTTTATTTAGGAAGTATTCACATCTTCCCCAACTTTGCAAGAACTGCTGTGAACCCTTGTCTCCAAGGAGGGAATCATCTAAGGAGCATGCTGAAGAGGATAATACTTGGTATGGTTGTCTGGCCAGATCTGTATGTCTATTATGACATCTGCAAATCACTAATACCATGCCAGGCAAAAGTTATAGTTTATGAGAGCAGACAACATATCCATCTCTCATCCATATTAATGTGGATGGATGGCGACCCTGGAAATAGCACATTGCAATTGCTTTGGATTATAGGCCTGGTTAGCAGAACATAATCCTTTTCCTGCCCCTTGCAGAAGGTGTGGCAGAGAGTTTTGGGATATATTGCAGCTCATAATCATCCTCTTTATAGATTCCGTATGCTCAGTTGTCTATTTAAAACTGGTTCTTGGGGTGGTAGGTCTCATCAGTGACGTCATAGTCTTTGTTCTATATCAGACATAATGTTAAATAATATGCTCTTTTTAGTGTGAGTATAGTTTGCATGAGTATAGTTTGCATCAGTGTAGTTTGCATGCATATCATTGCTCAAGAGTGCTATGTTTCTTGTCTGTATTGAATGTCGAAGATTAGGTATTTTGCTCTATATTGTAGAGGAATTTGCTTTCTGCAAATTTTCAGCAATGTCTGCTTCTCATGTAATGAGTGTGCTGTTCAAAAGAATCATAAAGTTGGAGGGAGCTTGAAGCATTGAAGGTGATTATTTATCCGAACATAAGATCTCAGATAAAATCCTTTTTGAAAACGTTGAAAGATGAACTCATTAAACGCCTGGCTTTTTTATCAACATCCAGGTAAAATCTAAAATCTTTAGGGATCTTCCATGGATCACTTGATTTATCCTTCTTTAGTTCTCCTAACCAGATTCTGTTATCTTGTTTTATGCTGTTTCTCATGACCTTTATTCAATGCCACTATTGCCTTGACAAGTACTGGTTTGTTGTTATCTTCAAACTCTTGACCTGCACGCTGTCATGTATCATCAATATCAGACTTCTTCAAGTTTTACTCAATGGATGACATAATAACAATTCGGTTTCAATTTGTTGTAGTGCTTCATAATTTTTATTGGAGTTTTGTCCGTCCATTAACTGTGCAGGAACTTTCCATCGTCTCGACAGTGGTTAAGATCATGAACTGGCTGGGAGGAGGTCCCAGGTTTGATTCCCCTTGTGCTCAACATACCTATCTGGAACTATATGTTGAGGACTATATGTAGAGGGATGCCCATCCCTTCATAGTGGGTGCTTTCTGATTTCTTGTAACTTCCTAAAAGAAAAAAAAAATTAATCCAACATCAAAGCAGTGAATTTCAGGAATCAACATTTATGACAGAGTTTTCAGCGTCATGTTCATTTTTTTGATTTGGAATTGTTGCTATATCGATTGTCTGCAATGTGGCTCCCCCTATTGACTGAATTAAAATCTTTGCCTGTTGACTGTGTCAGCTGCCAGACATCATTATCAATCCTTATTTCTGAGGACTGTAAAATGAGTTCGTCAGCCATTCATGTTTAGATTAAAAGCACATACCATTGTTAAAATGCATCAATAAAGTTACTTGCTGATCATATTTACAACTAGTTTAAAATTGTTCAAATCGAATTTCTATTGTTCATATCATTTATGAAGGAGAGCTTACGTCTTCTAGAGTATTGTGATTAGTGAAGAACTTGAACGTTCGTGTTTCATTCCTTGTTCTTGACACTGATTGGTGAAGAACTTGAACGCTCATATTTCATTGCAGGTCTCTTTGTTCTTGACAATGTAGCTGTGATCTGTACATTCCCCTTGTCAGTTTCGTTACACATTTTACTGAACATTGATGAACAATGTTCTAAACTTCAATAAGAGTAGAGAGACCTTCGGGTCCTAGTATGTTTATGAACCCTCCTTATATAGACTTCAGCCATGTGTGAGCTTGTCTAAGTAAAATCTATAGAAAAGCTATTTTTGGCATAGTATTTTTTGCAAATCAATGTGTGGCTGAGAATACAAGTGTCCAGCTTTTTACTATATGGTATGCCTTTAATGATAGCCATTGGATCAGTTTTTTACACTTTTAATAGGATTGTGGCATGTGGTATACGTGAAAAGCATGTTTTTGAAGTTAATAACAAAAATTAGGGTTTGCCTTTTGAGGGTAACAGAGTGCTTGGATGGGCAAGTCTTTGAGTATTTCAAGAATGTGTGACTACTTTACATAACATCTTTTGGCCAAGTTTGATTATCTCCTAATCTAACAAAAAATGTATATGAATATGCACAATGAATAATGTCAAATGTCCCAAAATATCTGAAAGAATGTGAACAATGTTGAAATGCTAATTTCCTAACAATAATCACCCCCTTAAGAAACAAAGTGTGTATTGGTTCTATCCTCGCTCAACTCTTTCTGAGGTAATTCACAAGTGAGGTCTATTCAGGGTGAGCACTTTTTGAGTTAGAGTGCATTTGATGTAGGTACACGTATCATTGAGTTTCTCGAAAACTCTATTTTGGGTATCACAAAAGACTTTATTGGTGTTATATAAGACTTACTACATAGAAGTGCGAAATAACATATTTAGTTTGAATACATGCATTTAGCTCTCACAATGTGTTTGATTTGGGACAAAAAAAGTTCTTCAAATGTTTTTAAGAAATTATAATTCTCAATAAACGATAGTAAATGATGTTCTAAAGGACTAACTAGTTAATGATAAGTTGATGCAAATGATTTCCATGATTGAAGGCTTACATTGATCAATTTCTTGAGGCAAAGAGGTTTATTGAGAGCACATTGAAGGAGATGGTCAAGATTTCCCGTGAGTGGTAGAAAGGAATTGCACTCTAGAATAGCTAAAGTAATAATAAAATTGGAATATAAGAGCAAAGAAGACAATGTATTGATTATCTTTTAGCATAAAGACACACTTGTTTAAGGCATAAAGGATACAAAATCATCAAATGGCACTTAGAATATCTTGTTCATATTATATGAGAACGATAATAAATAAGGAAACTACAATTAAAGAATGACTGGAGCACAATGAAGAAAACACGTGTCAATATGTTATTCCAATATGCGGATTACGTGTATATGTGCCACTTGCATTTATTAGTGTTATTATGGATGATAATGAAAAAGTGGAAGTTTACCTTCATGGTTTAAGTCTTGTTTATAAATAGTTCAAGGCATCTATGTGGTGTAGAGAAAACATTTGGATTTTTTTTGGCTTTGGCATCAATGTCAATAGTCAAAGAAAATAGCCTTGTTAAAGAATCAATTAACAAGAATGTGCACTTGCATGCACACACACACACATATATATATTTACATGTTTGTTTTCAATATGAACTTTGCTCTCAAAAGTTCATAACTTTTTTACAAACAAGGTAAAATTTCTAGGAATCTTACTAACACTATACTTTATGAAGGATGAGATAGTGCATCATCCCATGTATGAACCCTTAAAAAGCATGTAATGGAGGAACTCTTAAATTTGGAGGTGAAAATATCATATTTATCTTCTTAAACCAAGTGAGCATTCATTGCATTCTATAATCCTACTTTCTACATTATACATTCTACATTGATATACCATAATATAATACTATAATGTAAATTAAAGATGTTTCTTTCTAATCATTCATTAGAATAGAAAATATACTAAAAAACATGTTTAAATTTATTTTGTTAATGTATGTTTGGTAGTGATGTGTATGAACACACTTAGGCTTCACATTACTTTTTTTTCCCTCTTCAAGAGACTCTTCTTTTTGCTTGCATATATTCCTAGAACCCTAATGGGTAATTATCTTTGTAGATTCCATACTTAGTAATATCACTATGTTTGTGCTCCCAAGAAATTCCCTTTAGACTTGTTTAGGTTTTCAATGTTGAAACAACTACATAGGCGACTTTTTTTTTTTTCACAAAACTACCTTAAATTGAATGAGAAAAAGCACAAGAGATATAGGGATTTAAAAAACCATCAAATGAAAAAAATGTGGGTAGCTTTTTCCACTCTTAGTCCTCTTGCATAATCGGAAGACATTTATCTGTAGAGTTCTTTGGGGGTTTTCTCAAAGTTCATTATGCATTTAATCCTTAAGATATTTTGGATGTCTTCTTTCAAGTCATAGCATGGAGCGTGCTCACACATTTCTATTTTATCAATATGTGAAGAGTAGACCTTTTTTTTTCCTCAAGTAGCTTTGATGTAAATTATTTCCTTATACTTGGGCACTTTTGACTCTAGTGTTGGCTAGAGGTTTTCCCCCCATGTAACCACATATACATGATATGCTCATATGAGGTGGTACTTTTTCTTTAGGGAATTCATTTGTAGCTATGACTCTACTCATTATCATATAATTGATAATCTATTTATAGAGATCTCTTCCAACCTTCATATATCTCTTTGCTTCGATCTCCTTCTTCTCTCTTGTGTGTACTTATACTCATGCTTTCTCACTCACTCACACACCCAAAAGTGGTATCAAAGAAAGTTACCTTGTTGCAAAGCAACTATGGAACATAGTGGCAACTGTTGAGAAGAGACTTGATGGTTCTTCTACTATGCAACGTGTTGTCATACATTCAAGATCCACTAAAGTGACTATGCCTTATCCACCTATGGAAGAGAAACTTAGATGGGATGGAAAGGATGCTTAATGCATTGATTTCTCTTTTTGTGAAACAACATATTGTTCCACACTTCGGTCATGAACCACTTCAAGACAAGCTTGGAATACATTTGATTCTTTGTACGCCATGCATAATGAAGCACATGTTGCCTACGTGAGAAAGCAACTTGAAGATGTGCGTATGGATGAAAATGAGTCATTGGATGTATATGTTACATGCATTAAGGATTTGAAAAGGAATTTGGAAAACAATGATGATAATTCTGAATGCATCACTCATTTTTACACTAAAAGGATTCTCATAATATTTTCAAAGCTTTGCTACTACACTTTGTTTTGCTGCAAATGTAAATCCCAATATGTATAATTTTCATGAGGTTGTGTCTTTTTTTTGCAAGAACAACAATCAAGAGTGGATAGAAGTGGTTTGCTTCAAGCAGTTGCCATTACACAAAAGGGAAAACAAAAGTTTAGTTCAACTTTGGGTTCATCAAAACCAAAGCGTCACTCTTCACTTCCACATCCTCCTCTCTTGATGGTGATATGGAAAAGAAGAAGAAATGCAATTATTGTTGAAAGATTGGGCATACCATTCATGAATGCAGAAAGTTTGCCAAGTGTAATGAAAAGAAGAAACAATCAAACATGCCTATTGTTGAGAATACATCTAATGCAAAGAATGATGAAGCTAATGTTGCTCAAGATGTTTGGGAATGTGTTGTTACATGTCATTATGATTCACCATCATATTCTATATGTATCATTGTGAATCAAGTTGATTCATATTGGTTTTTTGATACTGGTGCTTCAAAGGATATCACTTCATGAAAAAGATTTTTTGCGTCTTTGAAAGATGCACCCAAGGGAGGACATGTTTTATGTGAAAACAATGCTTCTTATCCTATTATTGGAGTTGGATAAATTTAACTTATGATTACAAATGGAGGTATTATTACTCTCAAGAATGCATTGAATGTGCTTCGGTATCAAGAAAAAAAAAAATCCAATTTCGGTTCCTACTATAGCTTATGTCGAAGTACATTAACAAATGTATGATTCATAATTTTAGAAATGGTGATATTATTGTGATGTCGGGGACATTATACAATGGCATGTATCACTTGGATACGTATAAGAGAGTTGCCTCAAATGCATTTCTTGCACATACTTCTATGGTTGAAATGGAGTTACGGCTTGCTCATTTTGGTCATTTTGACTTCAATAGTTTTCTTTACTTACAAAAGAAGGATATGGTTGTTGGTTTCTCAGCACTTGAATCCATTGAAAAAGATGCATGTGAAGGTTATATACTTGGAGAAATGCATCATGCTTCTTTACCCAAAGATGGTGCTACACACACTAATGAAAACTGCAACTTGTTCATAGGGATGTATGTGGTCCGATCAAGACTTCATATTTTGGAAAGCATGTTTACTTTGTTACCTTCATTGATGATGCAATATGCCATATTTGGGTGTATCCTATGAAAGCAAAGAAAGTGATATCCTCTTGCTTTAGAAATTTTTAGCTATGGCTGAAAATGTTTGTGGGAATAAGCTTTTGACTCTTTGCACAGATCGTGGTGGTGAATGCACGTCACATGAATTTAATGCTTTTCTTTTTGAAAGAAGTATTGGGAACCAATGTACAATGCCATATACACCTCAACAAAATGGTGTTGTAGAGCATATAAATAATAGAACACTTATTGAAATGGAATGATGTATGCTTAAAGGAAAGCATTTGCTAGATAAGTTTTGGATGGAAATGGTCATGTGTGAAAACTCTATATTGAATCGTTGTCCTACAAAGGCATTTAAATTCGTTACACCTTATGAGGCTTGGAATGGGTGGAAGCCAATGATTAGTCATATGCACATATTTGGTTGTTTGGCATATGCTCTTGTGCCATCACAACTACATCACAAACTTGGGTGAGAAGGCAAAAAATTGTATATTCATTGGATACAATAGTTAGAGTAAAGGTTATCGCTTATAACATTCATTGACAAAGAAAATTATCGTATGTTATGGTATATTCTAAGAATTCAGCTTATCCTTTACTTGAAAGTTAATGTCAAGCAACAAATAGCTCAGAAGATGTGTTTGATACACTTATGCATTTGTTTTGAAGTGGCGTGCTTGACTACGACCATGTACATCATCCAAATGAGATTCAAAGAGCTAAAATTTTTTATCCATATATGGTTGGAAAAATCTTGACAAACATTTTCCAAAATTTATAGAGAAATATGGCTAAAAACTTACAGCTAGAGTGCAAGAGAACAAGGATTACGACCACCACATACTAGAGAGATGACTCTCCTCCCAACCAAATGCCTCTATATATAGCTCTCTCCAGGGGACTGCCTTCTTGGGCAGGTGGATGCTAATCATCCAAGTGTCAGCCATGTAACTACATGTGCGCCAAGTGTCCAGTGGATGCTTCTAGAAGGTTCTAGAGCTCTTTGGGCAAAATACTCTTCCCATGTACATGGGGATTGAACCCAAGACCTCGTCCTTCACACCCTTGAGTCTTAACCATTAGGCTAAGTGGATTACTTGGTTACAAGAGTAAATGACCTCCTAGTAAGTCTAAACTCGAGATCTTTGGTCATACACACGGATGACCAAACGGTGTCCGATTTCAGATCTGTCTGAACCGGCCAGACCCTTGGATCATAGACTTACTTTATTACATTCTTCCCCCCTTGGAAAAGATTTTTGTCCTCGAAAATAGAGCTATATACATACTGTAGGCAACCCCCGAGCCTCATGTTCTAAAACTGGAAGAACATGGTCATGTTCTAGAACTGGAAGAACATGTCTCATCTTTGTGGTGGCATCCTTGCCCAAATGATTCAAAACACCATCTGGTTTTGTACTTTGATGAACGGGACAAAGTACAAACTAGTGAAGAATAATGAGGGTGGATCTAATGACATCCCTGGCTAATTCACAGTTTCTGGATGTGCGATCTAGGCACAAACATGTGAACTAGGTGGATTCAAATTATTAGTCCATTTCTAGGCATAACTGGTGCATGGGCTTAGTAATGAAGGTGGGATTCTTATCCCTCGCAAGACTTTGAGAATTCTTGATTCACTTGAATTTGTTTTGGAGAACTTGAAGTTTGGTTGTCCCATACATCTAACTTTAGATGTCTGTACAATGGTTTACTTTTATCTTAACAGTTACTTGATTTTTTCACTCGACTAGAGGACTACTTTGTCCTTATGAGTTTAAAAATCCTTTGTAAACTGTAGGAGAAAGTTTACCATTCTGGTGGAATCAACCATACTAACTTCACCAATTCAAATTCAAAATGAAAATTGTCCAACTTAGGACACTTTTCTCAAAGACTTTTAACTGAAAGTTCTTGGGAATTGTCAATCTGATGAGCAATTCCTAACTTCCCTATTCTAGAGTATACTGGACTCCAGGAAATCATTTATGCTATAACTTGAAGCAAACTCAAATGAATAAGTCCACTTAGACTTATCATCTTTTGAAGATTGAAAAGGTTCTTGTACATAACATCTATCTAGGATGTTCAAGTTAGTTATTTTATTCTAACCAGCTATCCCTGGTCTTTTGCAAAAGGAATCAGATACCATATCTGAGTCAATTCCAAAAGATTTGGAAAGCGGAAAGAGATAACTAAGACTTTGTACAACCAATTCAAACTTCGCACATACATAAACTTGCTATGAGTCAAAGTCTAGTTGACTCAGGACTTTAACTTCTCAACAATCTATTTCAATAAGATATTGAAGCATTGACTTTATCTTTAAGAGAAATAAGCTAGCTTCTCAAAAAGATTCAAAGCAAATAAAAAACATCATCCAACCACAAGATACTAGTGTGGTAACCAACATCAGTGTGTCGACCCACTGAGGTTACGCTGATGAGTTTTGTATTCAAATAATGCTTCACTTGAGACTAAGTTCAGGTCACATTCAATCTTTTTGACTCCGTGAATGCAATTCTTGTGCATTTCTTTGAGTCTAAAAGAGTGAATTTTATCAAGTTACACTAGGAACTTGATGCTTGACTTAGTCAATTAAATCTTTAGTTGAAAAGATCAACTCAAAATCAAAGTCCAACTTCTTTCAGAAATTTATCAAATATTTCTGATCAATAACACTTAAACTTGAAGTGTTCTATGAAGATCTTGGAAGTTACTTACTTCATATCTTCAGTTTCCTTAATCTTGAAGTTACCTTGAAGTATCGTAAGATACTACTTTCATCCTTTACGAATTAAACTTTTCCTTGAAGTCTTAATTCCCTTGAGGATGAAACCTAACTTCAAAATCCAAACTAGGACTAAAAGATAATCATCATCCCATGGTCCGATGTCCCATTCCATCTTTCCTACATCAATCTGAGTATAAAATCTGGTGTCCCATACCACCCTATTTTATATTCACATTAATGTGTGGGTGATTTTTATCCTAAAGTCTAAACATCTCTTGATAGAGTACCTTATTTCTTCAATTCTTTTACAAGAATTGGAAGTTTCGGGCATTACCTCTAACTAGATTTTCCTAGGTTTTGATTCCTTCGCATGATCACCTCAGAATCATGTGCTTTACCTTGGAAACTTGAAAACCTCTTTGACACAATATCAATCAGAATTCCAAGTTCTTGAATTTTCTCGAATTCAAGTTCAATTGGTTTACCCTTGACCAATTTTGTAGCGACAAGAGCTTTTGACTTCTTGTCTTTAGATTCCTTTCTTTACTGTTGCTTTAGGTACCTACCCCGGGGACTTTATTTAGGAATCTCTTTACTGCTTAAGTCTTAAGCATCCCATCATGCTTTCTGGATTTGTACCAAAATCCCTTTAAGGATAGGTAAACACTTATGTTTTACCTTCCACAGACTTAATTACCATTTTCACGGTTGCAGACTACATTCTTGGAATTTCTTTACTCTGTTCAGACTTGGAACAACTTACTCTTTTTCACAGTTTTCCATCGAATAAATGGAATTTGAGTAAATAATTCCCAAAAGGAATTTTATTGCCAATACTTGGGCAATCTACAAAGTAGTTCTAATCGCACATTACTTGGACAATCATGGCCAAGATTGATCAAGTCTGGTTGATCTTGCGATAAAAATAAAGACTTAGTCTTTATCTTTAAGATCTCTTAAACTATCTTAAGCTTCTTTGCTTACCTGCAGGATTTTTAAAGATCTTTCTCAAGTCCAAGCATACACTTATGCCTCTCAGATTCCAAAGCTAAGAATCTTTGATATACCTTTAGGTTATATCACAAATAGGACTTGAAATACCACTTCTAGTGGTTTGGGATGTCCGGGAACTACTTACTTATTGTTTAAAGAGTATGAAGAATTTCATTCTCAATACTTGAAAGAATGCTATTTCTTCAAGGACTTGAGATTTCTTCAAAGGAATAACTTGAGCAAATGATTCATCTTGGAATCTTTTACAATATTAAAAGAACATTTGAAAGAAATTCTTTCAAATAATATCCAAAAAATTTACTGATTCAATTGTATTCATTTCTTGAGTATCAAACTAGAGACAAAATATCACATTTTGGATATGGTTTCCCATGCCACTATGAAAGTTTAAGTTGAACTTTCATTTATGTGATATCGACTTCTATTCTTGAGTTTGATACAAAACTCATTATTATTGGTCAATCTTCAGATGTTACTAGAGTCCTTTAAACATATTTCACTAATCAAATTTATGTTTAGAGTCCAAGCATCTATTGATGATTGATCCAATAGTAATGCAACTATGAACACTTTGAACTTTATAACTTGTTTAGGAGAAGTTCATGGATTTAAGATCCATTTCTTGGAACTTTCTACTCCTAAATGAAAATTTCACACTTGCTTCAAGTCTTTAGGAACTTATATTATTTCTTAAAGACTGCTTAGCTAGTTGCATCATTTACCAGAGATGCAAATATAGAACCTAACATCCTTTTATTGATATCAAGGATCAATTGATGTTGAGGTTTAACCTTTGATTTCCATCACCCCTTAGGATGAAATCAAATGAAAATTTATAAAAGATTGGTACCTTTATATCTTGGCAAAACATTTATATCCTAAAGAGGTTTTGCCTGCATCATTCCTTGGACCTATCATATAATATGAATTTATATGTATTTTTGGGAAGAGTTCATGAATCATTTAAGATCCTCTACTTGGAACATCTTCCTTCCCAAAACTAAATTCATCTTGAACATAGTAGGAGAATGATCTCACATGAAATAGAAGGCTTGACTATTTCATATCTCTATTCCAAAAAGTCACTTACCGAGGTTTCATCATGAGATATAAATCTTGAAACCACAAGAAACTTCTTTGAAACTTTCGAAATCTTCTAAATAGAAGAGTGCTCATGGAACTTTGGAAATATAGTTGATTTTCTCATCCAACCTTGGGATGCTTGAGAAGTTACATAAGATATATAACTAATCAACTAAAGCTTTATCCGCATGACTTTCTAAGTACATCCAGGACTTAGAGTCATCATATATCACAAAAGAGTTTGAAAGTAATTAAATTTTCTTGGTCATCAAGGAAATTTATTACTTAACTTTCTCTTAGTGCTTACTTATACCTAGCAAGACATTTAACATACTTAATTCTCATTAAGTATTTATGTTTGATAGTAGAGTATCGACTTGGGAAGAAATTGACTAATTACTTGAGTTGCAAACTAGAACTAGTATGTCTTTGCAACTAACTAGTCCTTGGTCTTCCCTAATGTCAAACTGCGAGCTTTACAAAGTAAGCTAAATACTAAGAGAGTACATTTTCATATCTACTTGCAAACAGCATTCCATTCTTCCATGCAAATGCATGTATCTACATGCAAAAGCATATGTTCACATGCGTATGCATGCATGTTCTTTGCATGCTCAAAAAATAATACAATAATCATGCATGAACTTGATGCACGATTTTTTTCCTTGTACTAAGAATGTATATCATGCAATCCTGATGCATGTATATCCTTTCCTTTGTCCTAATGCACTATGATATAAAAACATACCCTTGAAGTGCAATAGAAAACTTACTCAATGGAAAGGAAATATGTATTTAAACTACCAAAATACATTCTTTGATGCACAAGGATCTTTTTGAAATCAAGTCTTTCCTTAATGCAAACTAATGCTTGAAATAAGAAATGGATTAATTCATTATTCTAATCTAGACTTAATCAATTGAAATCTTGGCTATTTCAATGTGCATCTATGATTAAGTGTAGAATAATGAAAACAAGATAAATCAAGCATTAAGGCCAAGCAGAAACTGGAAAATACTTAGCTTTGATCAAAGCTTCGTCCATCCCTTGATCCTTTGGAAGAGTGATTCATCCTCTTGATCCTTGCGAGGAGCTATTCACCATTCTTGAAGCTTCCTCATCAAGAAATAGTCTTGGATGACTTGGTCCGTCGTGGTCGACTAACTTGGGCCTCCGGATCTTCACTCCACAGCTCCAATTCCTTCAAGCTTTGCTCAATCTTTGATTCTTCTTGGATGGATGAGAGGACTTGGCTCCTTGAAAAGATGAGAGTTGGGCTGCACTTCAGCTCTGTTTACTGCTTTAGTAAAGTTTGTTCTGTATTAGAGAACAAGCAAATCTGGCTGGGTGCGTGGCTACGTGAGCCTCCTCCCAAAGAACCCGTCTGAGTTCGATCCCTGGCAGACGCAGCGGGCACAGAAAGCTATTTTTTTGATTTTGTTCCTTTCTGAGATCTTCTGCAGCGCTCGGGTACAAGAGAAGATGAATGAGATGGTTGTAGCGTGAATGCCCGTCGACGTGATGGATAGGCGATTGCCCTCTAGTTGGGGGGGAGGGGGTTCGAATCCCCTCTGTTTCACCAGAGAATATCACCTTTTCGATCTATAAATTTAGATATACTTCAGCGCCGGCTCTGATCAATTTGCTCTGCTGCGTATATAATGCCACGCGGTCGATGTGCTCTTGTGGTTAGAGCAACACGCTGAAAACGGAGGGGCGGGAGTTCGAATCCCGCCGGCAGCACACAGAGTTGATAATTTTTTTGCTATGCTTCTCCAGCAGAATCAACGTACTCTCTTCTCAAAACGGCCGCGAGCTTCTTTCTTCTTCGTAGAAGAGTTTATGCACACGCATATAGGCGAGAGCAAATTGATGAGCAAGATGATGAAAGAGAGCTATGGAGAATGAAGCTCTGATACCAATGCAAGAGAACAAGGATTACGACCACCACATACTAGAGAGATGACTCTCCTCCCAACCAAATGCCTCTATATATAGCTCTCTCCAAGGGACTGCCTTCTTGGGCAGGTGGATGCTAATCATCCAAGTGTCAGCCATGTAACTACATGTGCGCCAAGTGTCCAGTGGATGCTTCTAGAAGGTTCTAGAGCTCTTTGGGCAGAATACTCTTCCCATGTACCTCATGGGGATTGAACCCAAGACCTCGTCCTTCACACCCTTGAGTCTTAACCATTAGGCTAAGTGGATTACTTGGTTACAAGAGTAAATGACCTCCTAGTAAGTCTAAACTCGAGATCTTTGGTCATACACACGGATGACCAAACGGTGTCCGATTTCAGATCTGTCTGAACCGGCCAGACCCTTGGATCATAGACTTACTTTATTACATAGAGACAACTAAAAATGTCCAACCAAACATAGATGAAAATTTGTAGCCATACATGGCTGAAATTCAGCATGATATTCAATACATTTTGATGATATTTTACATGAAGAACACATGTCTATCAAAGATGCATAATCTATGCCAAAATGGCTATAAAAGGCATTGCAAGATAGCAAGTTGAGTGCTCCTTTCCTTGGTAGAACAAGGTCAAGCTCTCACCATGCATCAAGTGACTTTGTGGATGTATCTCCTCATTGCAGTCACATGTAATAAAGAGCCACTCAATTTTGAAGATGCATGTGATCAAATTGGATGAGCACAATGCAACTAGAATTGAATTCTATTCACAAAGATTGTGCTTGGGAGTTATGTGAATTACCAAAAGGTAAGAATGCCATTGATACTAAGATGATTTACAAGATTAAAGCATTGATCAGTACAAAGCTAAAATAGTTTCAAAAGGTTATGGGCAAAAATATGGCATATATTATGAGGAGACTTTTGCACCTACTTTGCACATGACTACCATTCCTTTTATGATTGCATTGGATGACCATCGCGGTTGGAAAGTGCATCAATTGGATATAAAAACAACTTTCTTGAATGATGATTTGCAAGAAGAGGTCTATGTGAAGCAACCTTTTGGATTTGCTGTCAAAGCTCAAGAGCATATGGTTTTCCATTTGCATAAGGCTTTTTATGAACTTAAGCAAGTCCCATGTGCATGGTATGAAAAAATACATAAGCACTTGATTGCTTGGTTTTGCCTGTAGTCCAACTCAAATCACACTTTATGTATGTAAACATGCGGTTGATCTTATAGTGCTTGGTGTTCATGTTGATAACATTCTCTTTACTATGTCATGTGCTGAGATGCTTATGGTTTATTTGCATCATACTTTTGATGTTATATATCTTGTCTTTTGGAGTATTATCTTGGCATCAAGTTTGTATCCGTTGAGAGGTTAATTGTTGTGCATCAAGCAAAGTATATTAAGAAGCTACTTTAGCATTTTGGTTTTGAGGATTGCAAGCCTATCTCTCTTGATATATTTTGGTAATGATGTGTGTGAATGCACATAGGAATGTCGGGACACTTTTTTCCCTCTTCAGGAGGTTTTTTCCCCTAGCTTGTATATACACTTGTAACCATAACATGTTACTTATCTTTCTACACTTACTTGGTAATACATCGAGTATTGCAAGTTGTGTTGTGAGCTTATCTTCTTCCTTGTGCTATTTGCATGCTCTCGCAGACATCAAACTCCAAAAATTGGTATCAAAGTAGGTCGTCACTTCATCTAGGGTGCCGTAAGCACCCCTCCGATCATAGTCTCAAAATCACACAAAAACCAATGAGGAAGCTCAGGGTGATTATGAGTTCAAAATTGCTTCACTTTGTTGCATTGAAATTTTGATATGAGCTCGTTTTGGCCTCCGAATGCAATATCACAATGTTTGTGCAAGAAATTTCTTCCTTTTGTCCCAAACATATATACAGGTTTCAATTTTCTAGCAGAAGCACCTCGAAGTCTGCTATAGGTCTAGTAGAGCTCGATAAGGCGGCTCTATTCAGCTTTTTGAGATACAATCATTTTTTTGCATCAAGGTATATTAGTCAATGGACATGGTTGAAAGCAATGATGTGTTTTGTATGTTGGCTATTGAGGACAAGTTGGATGGTACTAATTGACTGTTACGGGCATATATGATGCATCATGTATTGCTAGCAAAAGGGCTCTAGAATATTGTGCAAGGTATTGAAAAACTATCTACTTCACCTACGAATATAGTTATTAAAGATGACATAGATGGCATTGAAGATGATGATAGATTCTTGTTCGTGCTATGGTTTGTATTGCAACTATTGTAGAGTGAATTCATTAGGATGGCACGGATGCTCAGGCACATGCATTGATAGCCTTGTTTGTCAAACATGCCATTATCCCTCACATTTACTCTTGCAAGATAGAAAAGGATGCTTAGGATACACTTAAACCTTATACCAGGCAAGAAATGAGACTCGTGTTGCTCAACTCTGAAAATAGTTGAAGAGTGAGCTCACTACATCACTTCCAGGGGGGATTTGTTGATATATTTTGGTAGCGATGTGTCTGAACACACTTAGGACCTCCGAGGCACTTTTAAATCTTTAGTAGGTCTTTTCCCTTGGCTTGTATATACACCTATAACCCTAACGGGTTACTTATCTTTGTACATTAACTTGGTAATGCATTCAATATTGTGAGTTGTGCTCCAAGCTTCTTCTTCTTCCTTGTGCTATTTGTGTGCTTTTGCAAACCTCAAACTCTCACAATCTCAACACTAGTGCAAATAGGATTCAGGTTTTCAATTGAGGATGCAAGAAATGCATTTGATAATTCTCTCTATCAGCAAGTTGTGGGATGTTTGATATATGCATGTAACACAAGGTTGGACATACAATATGAATTTTGCCAGTTGAGTCAATGTATGCATAGCCCTGCCATTAAGCATTGGCTAAGTGTGTGTTTAGATATCTGAAAGGCACTTTCAGTTTAGGTCATTGTCACATAATCCTAGTAGCAGATGGTTGAACCATGCCTTAAGAGAGAGGATTAGGAAGTGATCCTCAACCATGGCTTTTGGGGCAAGTGGTTAGCGCATCGCACTCCTAACCGAGAGGTTGTGAGTTTGATTCCCAATATTGGTATTAGAGCCTAGTTGAGAATTGGGCGAGATAGAGGTTTGCGCCTCATTCATGGGCACTTGGAAAAAGCGCTTATCCGTGGTGAGTGTGAAACTGGCCTTGAATGAAGGCGCATGGGCATTTGAGCACCCATGGAGGGTGGGATAGGTCCAAATTTGATCCATGTTCTGGAGTTTGAGGTTGGTGGAAGCGCTTATGCATGGAAAGTGGGTCCAAGAGGTAGAAGGGTCCACAAGTGAGCATTGAGGACAATGCTCAGTCTAACGGGGAAGGAATGTCACATAATCCTAGTAGGAGATGGTTGAACCATGCTTTAAGAGAGAGGATTAAGAAGTAATTCTAAACCATGGCTTTTGGGGCAAGTGGTTAGCCCATCACACTCCTACCCGGGAGGTTGTGAGTTTGATTCCCAACAATCTTTGTTATGGTAGAGATTCTCAACCATGCTTGCATGCTCTTAAAAATAGTGATTGGGCTAGTTGTTATGATAAAGAGTGTCCATTAGTGGCAATTGCTTTCTCCTTGGAGAATCATACATATCTTGGTTGAACAAGAAGCAACCAAATGTGGCCATGTCGAGTTGTGAAGTTGAGTACAAGGAAGTATTCATAGCTATCATGGAGTGTATATGGCTGAGACACCTATTGATGGACCTATGCATGGAGGATGATGCCCCTATGCATATTCTCATGATAGTCAGAGTGCATTGATGGTTGTAGGAAATCCGATGTTTCATGCATGCACAAATCATATTGAGGTTCATTATTATTTGTTAGAGAGCCCTTCATGCTGGAGATATTGATTTGGTAGATGTGCTTACACAAGATAATGTGGCAAACATATTCATTGCACTTCCATGGGAAAATTATGAAGCTTTTTACAAAGCTTTAGGCTTATTACCTTGTGGGGGTGATCCGTCACTCCCAGTATGTGTTCACATCATTTTCTCCAGGAGGTTTCTTACACTTATGTGTTCCTTGAGTAGCTTTGATGTGAACTGTTTCCCTATACATGGGTATTTTTTACTCTAGTGTTGGCTAGAGGTTTTTTCCCCATGTAGCCACATATACATCATATACTCATATGTACTCAGGAATTCAATTATAGGTCACATTACTTGTTCTCATATCATTGATCAACTATCTATAGATATCTCTTCTAGCCATCACATGTCTCTATGCTTTGATCTCCTTTTTTTTCTCTTATGTGTACTTCTATTTGTGCTTCTTCACTCTCTCACACACCCAACAATGTTAAAATAGTTGTAGTAAAAAACATAAGCAACTGTGATGGATGGGCATCAAGTATTCAAAATCATATCCACTCAAGAACATCCACATGCATTATTGCTCACCAATTTCACAAGACCAAATCCTAAGCGCCACATCCCAAAATCCTTCCAAGATGGATGATCCTTGATGCATGAGATTGATCACAATTGAAGTCCTCTCCACTAATAATTGAGATGATAATGTAGATCGCAACTTGAACACAAGCATGACCTTTCCCAAGCTCAAGGTCATATATGCTTGATTGCGTTGGTTGTGCACATATACGATGCTTCTAGGCCCCTTGCTATCTGACACTTTCAAGGATGCACTACTATCTGATGCTCCCAAAGGAGAAATTTTGTTCAATGCTTCAAATAGTGCTAAATCACCAAAATGATTGTAGCTCCCCCAATATTGATCAATTTGATGCATGCCTTTAGCTTGTTTCAAAGCTCTTAACAAGCACTACAATGTGCAAAAGGTGAAATTATAAGAAGATTAAGTTTAGAGCATTGTATAGAGCTCACAAACCTATGGAGATCCTTTTCTTCAAGTGTTAATCACCTAAAACATGAGTTAAAATGCATTTAATCATTTCAAAATGATGCACACAAGGTAGATAATACTTTTATAACAAGTGCCACACATGCACAATCAATCATTAGATTCACTTAAAATGCATAGAGAAGCACATATACAAGTTTTTTTTTTAATATAAAGGAAGTTCGGCAATAGCCTACTCTCCCGGACTTGAATTAAATTAAGAAACAAAGGTACAATAGAAGGGGACTAGTGCCCACGGGACCCCCCAAATCCCACAAAGCAGGGGAAGCTTGAATGAATCCTAGGTTGCATTACAGAGAAGGTTAATCACCCTCTCATCGCCCTCATGCGGGGCCCACTTGGGTTTGAGCTTGTTGTTGATCAAAAGGAGGACTTGATGGTGCCTGAAGGGGGGGGATTTCTTACTGTTAACAATCCTTTTGCCAAGGAGGAATAGTGATTTCTCGATCGACCACTCCCTGGGGGGATCGCCGAAGTTGAGAGCACACCTCTCCCGCCAAATTTTCCACAAGACTTCCCCTCTCATGGCGTTCCAGAGTGTCGCAGAGCAACCGATCGCTTCTCCCAAAAGGACTTGTTTCCAACTAAGCTGTTTTTGAAGTCTGATTTTCATTCCAACCGTCTGCCAGATTCTGTAGGAGTTGGGGCAAGTAAGGAAGATGTGTGGGACATCTTCGATAGCCTGGTGGCAGCGTTTGCACCAAGGAGGAATCCCACAAAGTTTGCTAGCCTTATGGTTGGTCCAAATTCCTCGATGAAGAATTTGCCATAAGAGGACAGACTTCTTAATCTCTATAAGGGGGTGCCAGATACCCATGAATTTCATGTCCCACCGAAGCCGTATCCAAGACAGGCACCACTTCTTGTTGAGGCTGATCTGGTGGTCAGCCGTTTCTTTGATGTTCGGGATTTTGAGTAGGCTATTTCCATTGTGCCATTTGAGACCAAGCGAGTTCGGTGTGTTGTGTCCCATGAGAAGGCGAGTCTTGTGACGATCCCATGCGAGGCATCGGCTTTGCAAAGTGTTCCATTCTTCGTAGGAGATGTTTATGCAAGGGTCAATATCCTCGAAGTTGATCCAGCTGTGGGTGTCATGATTCCAGAGGTGTTTCCATTTTTTGAATCCTTTGTTCCATAACCTCTTGGCATTTTGAATGTTCCACGACTCCACACTCCTGATGCCATGTATCGGGAACCAGATAGAGTCGTTTTGTCTGATTCCGGCCGCCCACTTCCAGTCCTCACTAATTCTTGTGAAGCTTTTGACTTTATTCCAACCCTTCCAAAGGGAGCACACGAGATTGGAGCCTTTCGGGAAGACGGGGATCGGGGAGAATAGCAGGGTCATGATGTCAAGATTCTTCCAGTTTGGGAACCCCGTGAGAGCCAACTCATTCTTGTTTCTGAAGATCAGCTTGGCCCACGAGGCCTCCCTATTGCACCAAGCCTTAATCATCCATTTGGCAGCCAGTTTGTTAGCCATACACCCAATGTCCAGGATACCAAGCCCCCCGCTATCTCTAGGGCTAGTGCAGATGGCCCATTTGATTTTAGGCACCCCCCTTCTGTTATGATCGCCCGTCCAAAGAAAGTTTCTACAAATACTATTCAGTTTGGACAGGCCTTGCTCATTCGGTCTCCAGCAAGAAAGGAAATAGATGGTAGAAGAGAGGAGGAACGTGTTGATAACCATCGCACGCCCAGCGAGATTGATTTGCATACCTTTCCAATAGTTAAGCTTGTTTTCGAGTTTGGCCAGCACCCAGTTCCATCTCTGCTCCATAGAGACGCCAAACCCCAAGGGGATTCCAAGAAGTCGAAAGATTTGGCCCTGCGGAATGATTTGACAGCCATGATCAATGAGAAGGCCAGGTTGATGTCCCACAATAGCCTTAAAGGCGGTCTTAGAGTGGTTGATTTTGGATCCAGAGGCTTCACAGAAGGTAGCAAGACACCTCCAGAAAGTCTCCAGGCTGGTATTATCATTGTGAACGAACGCGTTCATATCATCGGCAAATAGTCTCACGATGATTTGACTGTGGTCGTGAGGCAGCCGGAGGCCTTTGATATTGCCAGTCTCCACATGATGAGCCACAAGTCTGCTCAGCCCCTCAGTGGCGATGGCAAAAAGAAGGGGGGCCAGAGGGCACCCTTGTCTAATAGATCTTCTAAGATGGATCGCCTTCGAAAGTTTGCCGTTAACGTTAATTTGGGTCGTTGCATTTCCGAGAAGGGTCGCAATCATCTTGGTGAATTTCTGACTACATCCGAGATCTTGGAGCGACTGCAGAATATAGTCCCATTCTAGCCTGTCGTAGGCTTTGTCAAAGTCGATCTTGAGGAAGACCACATCTTGCTTAGACTCATTTGCAAATTGAATACCTTCCCAAATATCCATAATGGTTTCCAGAATAGACCTGCCTTTGATGAAACCTTTTTGGTCCTCACTAAGCCAAGATCTCAGGTGGCACGAGATTCTGTTGGCAATGACTTTGGCGATGATCTTGTATCCTGTTTGGAGCATCGTAATAGGCCGCCAGTTCTCGATTCTGTTCTTTTCCCCCTTCTTGTGAATCAACTTGATAATTCCATTATTTAGACAGGTAGGAAGAGCACCAAACTTTAGCGCTTCTTGCCAAACCATCCGAAGAGGGGTGGCAACCACCAGCTTGAAGGATTTAAAGAACTCATTAGTGAGTCCGTTGGGTCCCGGGCTTTTACCGAGAGGGAGGGCATCAATGACCTCAATGATTTCTGATTCAGCGATAGGGGCATGAAGCAGGGAGTGGAGGTTGGGTGGTATCCTCCGGGGGGAAACCCTAGAAATGGTAGCCATACAGTCCCTTCTATGGTGGGAGAGGGGGTTTGAAGTTCCCAGGAGTCTCGTGAAGTGCCCTTCGATGATGCCAAAATTATCTTCTTCCGAATTGCATACATTGCCATGTGGATCTAGTAGTAGGGGGATCGATTCTCTGTTGTGTTTCCTTTTAAGGATGTGGCACATCTCTTTGGTGGGTTTGTCGGCTTTGCCAGCCCACCACTCCTTGAAAAAAATTTGCAAGTTTTTCCTTTGTATTTCTTCCTCGTATCTCAACACCGCTCTGATTTTTCGGAGACCTTTCTGGGCTTGGTGTTTTCCTTTGTTCACTTCCTCCTCGAGCCGCCAGAGTCTGTGGTAAAGAGCTTCCCTACGAGCCCGCCGCACGGTCTCGAGCATCTTCTTAGTTCTGATCATGATCTTACGAGACTTGTCGACCGCACTTCTCCAGCACTTGGCTGGGGCCAAGCCAGAAGCGAACGCCGTCTTCCACACATCGGCAATTTCTTGATGGACGGAGGGGAGAGAGAAGGTGGTTGCGTTGGCATGGAACCACGGAGCCTTGCGGATCTTGTTGGAAGGTTGAAAAGTGATAACGATCGGGTAGTGATCAGAGATAGTGAGGTCAGTGCGTTGCGTGATGGTAGGGTGGCCCCACTGATGAGTAAAACTCTGAGAGATGTAGCATCTGTCGAGTCTAGCTTTCCTCAGGTCCTCGCCCGCTTGGAGATTCGACCAAGAAAAGCCATTCGAGTCTTTGAATTCAACCAAATCCAAGTGAAGTTTGGTCATGTCCCACGTTTCTTTCTCCCGACTATCGATGACCCTGCCCTTGCCCATCCATCTGTCCGTAGGGTCGTCCACCATGTTGAAGTCTCCACAAATAAGCACGTTGTGGGGAAGCGAGTCTAATGAGGCCCAAGTGTTCAGTCTCTCCAAATCCCCGTTAGGGGCGTACAGAGAAACCATCGTAACACAAAGAGGAGCACCAAAAGAAATAGCAATCCAACGGTGACTTACATCTTCAATGGAGTTCTCAAGCTTTTCAAACCAGATTTGTTTAACACCGATAACCGTTCCTCCAGACCCCCGCTGGTGCTTCATTGGGATCCACACATGGGCCGAGGAGACCTGTCTGAGCCGTTTCTGGAGGTCTTCTCCGTCAATTTTAATCTCTTGAATACATATAAAGTCTGGGTTTAGGCTAATGTCGCGAAGCCATTGACCAATGATGGTCGCTCTTGAGGGGTCGGTTAGCCCTCTAGCATTCAGCGAGATGACAATCATTTTTGTATTGATCCCTCTTTGCGGGAGGGAGCTTTGTCCTTTCTTCTCTTGGCTTCATCTTTCTTTTTCGCTCGGATCGGATCCCGAGTTAGCAATAGGTTCTTGCGGGGGCTTTTCCACGGTAACTCCATAGGTTGCTTCCCTTTGCGGGATGCCTCCTGCTGGGAAGAACAGGACACCGTTTTCAGCTCCGTTTCCGGAACAGTCGATCCGATGATGGAGCTTTCACTATCCATGTTATCTTCGTTGCTGGTGGTAAAGCCGTCTTCTTTGCTTGTAGTGTAACCCTCCTGCAAGGTTTCTTTACTGTCAAGGATCTCCAGGCCTTTGACATCGGTGTCCTCCTCAAGTTGATTCCCATCTGGGTAGTCCAACTCGTTGATTTCCTTTTCCAGATTGCAATACAAGTTGCTGGAGGGGGAAACAGACTTGTTGTTTCGCTCAGAGGTTGCCCTGGGGCTTCTTTTCCTTCTTCTTCTGACTTCGATGAACCCGTCTGTATCCGCTTCTGGATTACGGGGACCCTTGAAATCCTCGACTTTCGTCGAGTGATTCAAATCTCCATTGCTGTCTAGAGGGCTTTTGGGGGCTTCTTGATTTGGCTTGCTTTTTCGTCTCAAAGGGCAATCTTTGATCCTGTGGCCTTGTAGGCCACAGCGAAAGCACGCGTTGGGAAGGTTTTTGTAGCTGATGTCTTGCTCCCATACCTCCCCTTCGCCCAAGTCCAGTTTGATCTTCGATGGGAGTGGCAAACTGAGGTCAGCCTCGACACAGATTTGGGGGTGCCATTGGGCGTTGAACGAGTGTCTTGCTCCTTCATAAATGAGACCACCAATGTCCTTGCGTGAGGCCAACGGCTTGCCGATAGGAGAAACGATGTCCCATACGAAGTTGTACAAGAAGTAAGGTAGGTTAGGGAGCTCAACCCAGAGGGGGTACCGAAGCGATTTTGATTTGTCGGGAGTAAAATCAGGGGACCATCTGAATAGGCACAGGGTCGCCCGGCCGAGTTGCCAAGTTCCGACACTAAGGGCTCGAAACGCCATATCTTAATTTTCAAAGACTAGCAGCAAGTGGCTTGCTGGTAAGAACTGACACTTACAAACAACTAGCCCGCGGGGGAACCACTCGTTGCGAAGCCACTGACGCACAGTTTCGAGCGGGGGCTTAGGGCCGAACATTTGGCCGACGAGGCAAACTTTCTTGAGCTCCTCCTGAGTTGACAAAATTGCGGATCTATTGAGGGAGACCAAGGGGGGTTCAGCACTCTCGTGGGTCCCTTGGGCGGCACAAGAACCCCCCTCCAACAAAGAGGCCAGGTTAACGGTCTCCCCGGGAGGAGGGGCCCGATTACTTTTGACGAGAGAGGATGAGGCCACATCTATGGCCACTAGGAACTTGCACCCACCTTTGCACCTTGAATTTACTTTGGCATTGAAAGACTTCAACCCATTGCCCACGAGCGTCTTGCCAGAGTACGCCGACAGTGAGGCCAGAAATCCCACAATAAAGGGAAGCACGCTTCCTCTTTGCTTTTTTGAATCTTTTCTCTTTTATCTTCTCTTCTTTTTTTTTTTTTTTTCTCTTCTCTCTTTTTTTTTTCTTTCTTCTTCTTTTTTTTCTTTTCTTTTTTTATAACAAAGCACTAAAGCGAAGGCCCTCCATGGCGCTCTGACCACGCGTCACACGAAGGTTTGAAGGCCCGCAACGAATTCGGTTAGCCCCGTGCCACGTGTCTCGCGATAGACGACGGAAGGCCCTTCAGTCTGCGATAGACAGACCCGTCCCGCGATACGCGTGGGAAAGCGCCACGTGTCCCGCGACAGACGCGCCCAAGCTGACCGCGATAGACGCGCCCAAATTGACCGCGATAGACGCGCCCAAACTGACCGCGATAGACGCCTCTGTCCCCGCGATAGACGCGCCCAAACTGACCGCGATAGACGCGCCCAAACTGACCGCGATAGACGCCTCTGTCCCCGCGATAGACTCCTCGAGTTTCTGACCGCGATAGACGCGCCCAATCTGTCGCGACAGACAGTCCCGCGATAGACGCTACTGATCGTCGCGACACCACTACCACTTCAGCACTTCTACCGCAGCGATGTAGTTCCGACCACTGCGACCACTTTTTCGTTAGCTCCACCTTCAGCTCAACAGTTCCGACAGCTCCAGTTTGACTCTCCGTCAGCTCCGCCGGCACAGTTCTCCGTCAGCTCCGCCATTTTTTTCACATATACAAGTTTGTAAGAAGCGAGCTCACAACTTCATTCAATCAAAAAGTCTATCTTTGCTTTTATATAGGTTTCTCTAAAAAAAAAGGTCCTAAGAATAAAAGGAGAGCTCTAAAACTGTTCTTCTTGTGGGTTTTTTGACGGAAGACTCTTCCCTAGACTTACAAAGAAATGTTAACAAAGCCTTGAATAAATACAAATCTTCGTGCTATAAAATTTGATAGGGTTTTTAAAATGATAGATTAAGAATACAAGGGTTATCTATCTAAAAGATGCGTAAATTGGAAAGTAACTTTGAAGAATTTTGGGGCCCTACCAAGCCATGTAACATTTCCCCCTCTTAGATCTTGTCATCCTCGAGAAGCCTACTACTAAGTCTAGGTGCATGGTCCTATCAAGTTGAGTAGTCCATGCATTAATCTTTATATATGGTGAGTGGAGCATCTTGAACCATGTGGAGTTTGCTACAAAATAGATGTTTCATTGTGGTCTTTGTCTACTACAAAATGTCTTCAACGTCCTACACCTTGGATGTCCTAGAGAGTGCATGTGCACGGGTGATAGAAAAGTTGTGCTTTATACATGGCCATGTAATGTGGACCTATGCATGCATACTCATGGAATAAAAAATTACATCTTGGTGCAAAAGATGGGTTTAGCTGAGTGCCCAATGTATGTCGGTGAAGAAGCTTCCTAACTAGTTGGTAAGAGTATAAGAAAACATAACTCACATAAAGTTGTTGATGGTCTCCTCCAAATAGAAAAGAGCATAGGTGGATGATTTTGCCAACTTCGTAGTGGTTTATGACACTCAAAGATTGCAATGGCTAGTCATCAAGGAGTATATTTTTATTATTTTTTCTAATTTTTTTCTTTTTCTATTTTTTCTCTTTTTATCTTTTTCTTCTTCCATTTTTTATTTTTATTTTTCAAATAAAAATGTACGTGAATCACAATATGAATGATTCTTGTACTATCCACATGAAAAAATAATATAAAAAAGAAGTTACAAATGAGAAAAACATAATTCTCTAAAGAAATGTTTACTGACTATGGATTTGCTTGCAACTCTTTGGTGGCATCTATGTGATGTGGGCCCCTCCTAGTGTACATCATACATGAAATGTCCATCATTGGATGGAGTGGGCTATCTCTCAAGTACCTTTGATTTTGTGATGAAGGTTATTGAGGATGCAAACTTGCATTCATGATCATGAATCATGTATGTCCACCATTGGATGGAGTGGGCTGTCTCTCAAGTACCTTTGATTTTGTGATGAAGCTAATTGAGGATGCAAACTTGCATTCATGATCATGAATCATGTATGTCTGCCACATTTTGAGTGGTCTTCTCCTAGAAAATCGGAAGTTTTTTTATTGCCTTTTTTTGTGATGTAAGACTTCTCTACCCTCCCCAATGATAAAAGCACCTTCAAATATTCACATGTATTGGGATTACTCATGAGATGAACATTAAATGTGAGTAAACATTAAATGAGCTCTTTGCTCAAAGAACCCAATGATAAAAGCATCTTCAAATATTCACATGTATTGGGATTAGTCATGGGATGAACATTAAATGTGAGCATTCTTTACTCGATGCCACTGATAAATCAAATAATAAACAGTCATTGTTTTGAGTGCAATGTCAGGTACACATTTCATCTTAAATGTGTAATTTATTACCTTGAGCATGTATTGGTGCACGAGATCATTTTGTGGTGGTGATGGGAGCTGAGGATAGTTTAGCCATTGCTTCTTGATTCTTTGATCTCATTACTACCGAAGGACCTTGTACATTGTTCTAACTTTTGGAATTGGATAGTAACATGTATGCTTTTGTAAGAAGCGTGGAAATAGAGAAAACTGTTCACAAAATTTAGGTTTAACAAAATGCCTTCTTCTAGGAGGCTCCATACACGTGATCTTTTAAATGTGCAAGGTCTTCTTCATTGAAGAACTTTTCATCTATTTTGCCTACTCTATGTAAAAGGTGCTAGCTCGTTTGCTCTCTCATGAGGATGAAAGGTTCTGGCATTGGGTATAAGATATGAACAACTTTCCTAACTGTAATTACCTTCACCAAGCTACTAGATAAGGTTTCTTTCTTGAGCTCTACAAAACTTTCATTCATGTCTTGAATGTAGAGTTTTCTACTCCTTGTTTGAAGATTCTCAAAAGGTGATAACTCTCTAAATTGTAACTCCTGAGGAAACATGGGGTCATCAACTTTGATTGCTTCCTCATGCTTTGATAAAGTTGGTGAAGCATGCTCTTTCTCAGGAGATAGGGATGGTGTTAGTACTTGTGGAACTTCATTGGTAGGGTCCATCAAAGGTTGAGGATCTTGTGCTCTTTGAAGATCATCCACATGAATATGTAGAACCTAGTTCTCATCTCTGTATATGTTCAAAATGTTTTTGGCTTCATCAAAGGTTGAGGATCTTGTGCTCTTTGAAGATTTTCCACATGAAAATGTAGAACCTCGTTCTCATCTCCGTATATGTTCAAAATGTGTTTGTGTTTGTCCTAAATGTACAATATCCTCTTCACACTTCCATGGACAACTTGGAGTAAAATCAAGAACATAAGCACTTCTTGCCTTGTGTATCAATCTTTGCAGTTCTTTCTCTTTACCTTGGAACTCTCTTGTTGCAAGTGCATCTAATCTTCCAGTAATCAGCATATGGTAAACACTTCAAAGGCAGTACTAGTGGCCGTCTTTGGTGGTAATTCCATAAATGACAGACTTTGGGTGTTTAGGAATTGCTCTAGCATGTACTTCTAGTCCTTCCAACTCTTCTCTACCTCATCTGTTTTGATCTTTAGTTGTAGCTTCAATAAGGATAATCTGGCAGAGAGAGTACTTACTTGTGATGTTAGTCTAACTATACTATTCTACCAACTTTGATTACTTTCCTTTGCCATAAGAAGCTTGTGACTATGGCTAGTCCTAACAACTTCTCCTTGACTTTGAATATGGATAAGAATTCTATGCATTGGTCTGCATTAACATGAACCAATCGGAGGCTTAATAACTCATGTATCTGTAAATCATTCCAAGTTGCGACTACTATTGGATGTGTATGAATAGAATAAAATTATATAGTGAGGTACACTAATTTAACATGATCTTGGGGTGTTCCATGGCAGTAGACATAAATGTGTTTGATATCCTCATGTAGTGGTACTTTTTTTGGATTTGTAAGCTAGTAAGAAGGAATGGCTACGTAACTATTTTTTGGTATCTTTAGGACACTCATTTCTATCTTCTGGGTATGTCTCTTAATATCCAGGGTGTGTTTCTATCATGGCTAGTTCTATTGATACAATAACCGTCTCTATATTTTCTTTGATATGCTTCACTCGAATGAGCTTTTGTGGTGGAGGTAGTTGTTGATCCAACACAAGCCTCATAGGCTCCTTATTGCCTTGAGTATACCTAGGTTATGTGTAGTAAGGTTCTAGATAATATTTCAATCTCTAAGAAAGTTTCCATATGCATCCCTAGGAGGATACATAGGCCTAGGTTGATATTTTTGTTGCTAGTACTAATGTTGAGGTGGTTTGTTATAATCTAGTGTTGTGTACCTTGGCACTCTATTGCACATGTAAGTGGTATGATCCCCATTACAGTGTTGGCATCCCCTAAGTGGTTGTGGTCGTTGGCAATATGGACAGTCATGTTGCTCTTTTGCTTTTCCATCCAAAGCTTCTTAACTACCATGTGCACAATTTCTTCAATCAAAGAGTTTGTTGTAATATAGGAAGCATACACTTCACTCTTATTATCAAAAGGTGAAATCTTCAATTCTACAATTAAATATCCTCTAATTCCATTCACTTTCTGATATATTCATTTAAGGTATTTAACCCATGAATATATATTAATGAGCAAAACTATCTTGTTAGTCAATCTCTCTAGTAATAGAGGGATCACCTTCTTCTTTGGTGGACTTTCACGAGGTAGGCATCTCTCTAGATATTTCTTAATGCATCTTATTGCTACTTTCATAGATTTGTTACGGGCTTGCTTGAAGCTATAGATTAAAGAAGTCGAATCATGCTTAACTTCTCATTCGGAAACTTCTCTTATTAAATCTTTTGCAAGAGCTTTCAAGTTTCTAAACATATCTATTATCAATGTTTGAAACCATGAAAATATAGTTTCAATCAAAGTTAATCCCAATGCTCATATTGAATGAAAAAATTAGTGACTTGTTCAGTTCTCAAGACTTGGTCGAACTCAGCTATATGATCATAAGGACCCATGATAAAAACTCTTCATGCACTTCGTCAGCTAGGATGGTCAAAGGCAACACCTTGGGTCTTGCATTCTAATCACAAGGTTCACTAATTGAGTATTAGCCTGCTCGTTTACCTGCATGTAAGTTGGTGCTACACAAGCATGGTGCTCTTGTGGAGGCACTCTCACTTGGAACCTTTTTGGGGGTATCTCTGGAAATCCAGAGTTGAATTCTTCATCAAGGTTGTCTACTAGAACATAAAAAGGGTTTGTAGTTAATGTAGGTCTAAGCTCCATGGCCTGTTTATTGGATCCTTCAGGTCCTAAGTTTTTGCCAAAAGACTAAGGATTAGATTCCATAAAAGATCATGTAAATTCTATGATTTCCTAATAAGATTTGTTTGTCTTTCAATAGATTTTTGTTGTCTGAATGTTTCTGCCGATCTGAAATGCATTTACAAATGCCCAAAAAGAAAATAATTCCCAAGCCTTTGGGAGGGGCATGTGCGTGTGTGTACATTCCTTTTTTAATAAGAGAATATGAAAAATGATCAAACCAACTTGCCAATGGAAATGTGGTTTCTATATGATGTGATGTGCTTATTTAGAATGCCTTTGGCAAAATAAAGAAATCAACTTAATCAATCAGTCATTCAAAGTATGCTAATGATCCCCTCGATGATCTCTCAAGCGAAATAAAACCGGCTTCTTTTTAATGCTTACAAATCAACCTATGATGCACAAGTCCCCCCTTTCAAGGTTTTTAATTAATTTCCTTTTTGCCTTCAATGTTAGTTTGAGTTTCTTAATCAATTCGTGAGTGTTGATGTTACTAAAAGAAGAGTCAAAAGAAGGAAATCAAGGTTATCTATGGAGAGGTTCATGTTCATATATTTAGGTAGTGATGTGTGTGAACACTCTAGGACTGCCGGGGCACTTTTTTCCCTCTTTAGGAGGTCCCCCCCCCCCTTGTATATACGCCTATTGCCCTAATGGGCTACTTATCTTTGTACATTCTCTAGTAATACATTCAGTATTGTGTGTTGTGCTCCAAGCTTCTTCTTCTTCCTTGAGCTATTCGCGTGCTTCCGTAGACGTCTAACTCTAACAATTGGTATCAGAGAATGTCACCGCTTCATCAAGGGCATCGTCAACACCTCTCCGGTTGCAGTCTCAAAAATCGCACGAATTTTGGTGAGCATACTCAGTGTGTTTCTGAGATCAAAACAGCTTTGCTATGTGGTGCCAAAATCGAGATCTGAGCTCGTTTTGGCCTCTGAACGCACTATCATAATGCTTGTGTAGGCTATTTCGTCTTTTTGTGCCAAAGGTATATACTTGTTTTGGTTCGTCAGTATAAGCATCTCAAAGTCTGCTATAGGTTAACAGAAGTCATTTAGGCAGTTCCGTTCAACTTTTTGAGATATAGTCAATTTTTTGCATCAAGGTATTTTAGTCATCGGCCGTGGCTGAAAGGAGTGATGTACTTCGTATGTTGGCTGTTGAGGATAAGTTGCATGGTACCAACTACCCATTGTGGGCTTATATGATGCGACATGTATTGGTTGCAAAAGGACTGTGGAACATTGTGCAGGGTGCTGGAAAATGTCCTATCACACCTGCAACTGTTACAATTGCAGGTACTGAAGCTGATGCAGAAGGTGTCGAAGATGATGATATTCTGCATATTCCTATTCGTGCTGCTGTATCTATTGCACCTACTACATAGCAAATTTGTTGGGATGGCAGAGATGCCCAGGCACATGCATTGATAGCTTTGTCTATCAAACGTGCCATTCTTCCTCACATTGGCTCTTGCAGAACAGATAAGGATGCTTGGGATACACTTACCACATTGTACCAAGCTAGGAATGAGGCTCGTGTTGCTTACCTCTGAAAACAATTGGAGAGTGAGCACATGAATGAAGGTGATTCTATGGATAGTTTTCTAACAAAGATCAAAGACTTGAAGGAGCAGTTGATTTCTGTTGATGAGGTTATACTAGATAGCTCACTTGTGGAGACCATTCTGAATGGTCTTCCTGATTCATATCAGAGTTTTTGCTTCTACTCTTCGATTGATGATGAAATGCAATCCAAATGCCTTCTCATTCGAGGATTTAGTCTCTGTTTTGTTGCAGGAAGATCAGTCCAGGCAGAACAGGTCCATTATGTGAGTTGTAGATCAAGCACTGGCTAGTTAGAAGGGCAAAGGAAGATGGGCTCTTCAACTAGTAAGCAGAAATCTGTTAATTCTGCACAATCGAAGAGGGAAGACAAAGATGAAAAGAAATCAGAAAAGAAGAAATTGTTCTACAAGTACTATAAAGGAAATGATCATATCATAAAGAACTCTCCAAAACTGGCTGCTAAAGAGGCAAAGAAGAAAGAGGCTGGAATGGTTGTTGCAAAGGCCTCTACACCAAAAACAGATTCTACTAATCTTGTGTAGGGAGAAGAATGGGCATTTACTACTATTTGCAGTTTTGACACATCTTCTCATTAGCAGTGCATGTCTGTAGTAGACTCAGATGTTTGGTACTTTGATAGTGGGGCGACCAAACGTATTACCTCACACCACAATTTCTTCTCTTCACTCGAGCCTGCCCCTATAGGGAATATTGTTACATGCACCAACAACTCCTCTTATCCTATTATGGGAGTTGGTAAGATCATTTTGAATGTTTTTGATGGTAGTTCTTTCACTTTGTCAGATGCTTTATTTGTGCCAGGGATCAAGAAGGACCTGTTATCAGTTTTTGCATTAGCCAAGATTGCCTTGGTTGTGAAATTTGTTGATGACAGGTGTACATTTCATGATATGTCAAATGGCGATGTGATTATTGCTTCTGGCATTTTATGTTGTGGGCTGTATAAGCTCATAGACTATGAAAGATCTGTGAATGATTTAGCATGTGCAGTACATGATTCTCAAGCTATATCAGATGCAAAGCTTTTGCATGCATGCTTTGGTCATTTGAATTTTGCTAGTTTGCTATGCCTGTAGAAATCTAAAATGGTGTTCTCTTTGCCCAAACATGAGACACCTGGAAAACATGTTTGTGAAGGCTATATTTTGGGAAAAATGCAGTGTTCCTCATTTCCAAAAGATGGTTTAGTTCGGGCTACTCAGAAATTATAGCTTGTACATAGTGATGTTTGTGGTCCTATGCAGACTCCTTCTTTTGGTAATTATCTTTACTTCATGACTTTCATTGATTATTTTTCCAGGCATGCATGGGTATATCCATTGAAAGCAAAGTCTGAAGTGTTCATGTGCTTCAAAAAGTTTTTGGTTTTGGCTGAAAATCTATCAGCATGTAAAATGGGCACCCTCCATTCAGATCGAGAGGGGAACATATGTCTTCTAATTTTAATGCATTTTTGGCTGAAAATGGGATAAAACATCAGTGTACAGTGTCGTATAGACCTCGATCGAACGGAGTTGCTGAACAAAAGAACAAGTCACTCATGGAGATGGCGAGGTGTATGGTCAAGAGTCAGACTTTACCACATAATTTTTGGCTTGAGGCTGTCATGTGTGTAGCATATGTACTTAATAGGTGTCCCACTAAAGCGCTTCACTCTATCACTCCATATGAGGCTTGGCATGATCACAAGCCATCTGTTGCTCATCTACATGTTTTTGATTGTTTGGCATATGCATTAGTGCCTGAACAACATCACAAAAAATTGGATGATAAAGTAGTAAAATGTATTTTTGTTGGGTACAGTTCTAAAAGTAAAGGCTATCATTTGTATCATCCACATAGCAAACACATTCTGGTCAGCCGTGATGTTATTTTTGTGGAAGATGCTATTCAGCCATTGCTTTCATGTACTAAGGAGACATCTGTTAGCTCCAAACACATGTATGGTACCTTGCTGCCTCTTTTTACAAGTGGACAGTCTAGTGCTAGTCCTAATGAGGCAACTTCTCAGCCTTTGCAGGTTTCATGTGGTGATGCAGATTATTCCATTTCTGATGCAGATTTACATGATGCACTTATTGATGAGAGAACTGATATTGAGCAGGAAAGAACTATACCAAAATGGCTGGTGCAAACCTTGAGTGACAACAAATTAGATGCACCTATGTCATATTGTACTCGATCAGGCTCTCATAGTGCCTCTTTTGCATCAAATTGCTATGCTATGGCTACATCTAGTCTTTGTGATGAGACTGAGCCTGTTTTATTTGATGAAGCACAAAATTCAAAAAATTGGATGGCTGCTATGCAATCTGAATATGATGCAATGATGAAGAATGGTTCTTGGTGTTTATGTGACTTGCCTCTTGGCAAGAAGGCCATTGGCACTAAGTGGGTTTACACGCTAAAGCATAAGATTGATGGAACAGTTGACAAGTATAAGGCTAAGCTTGTTGCAAAGGGTTATGCACAGGAAAGAGGCATTGACTTTGATGAGACCTTTGCACCTACATGCCGTATGACTACTGTTCGGAGCATCTGTGCACATGCGGCTCATCATGGTTGGAATGTACATCAATTGGACATTAAAACTGCATTTCTGAATGGTGACTTGCATGAAGAAGTGTATGTTTTTCAGCCTCATGGATTTGTGCAGAAAGGGCATGAAAACCAAGTGTGCATGTTAAAGAAGGAATTATATGGTTTAAAGCAAGAACCAGGTGCTTGGTATGAGAAGATACATGCCTATCTGATTTCACATGGTTTTGAGGATAGTCCAATTGAAAGCACCTTATATGTTAAGCGTGCTAATGATGTACTTCTGATCATTGTGGTTTATGTTGATGACATGCTTCTCATTGGTCCTCATGAGAAGCATATTGCTGATTTTAATGCTGATTTGCATGCATCATTTGAGATGTCTGATTTGGGGCATTTGCATCATTATTTGGGCATTCAGTTTATGCACGTTGATGGTGGAATGGCCTTGTGTCAAACCAAATATATTGACATATTATTGCAGCATTTTGGCCTTGAAGATTGTAAACCTATTGTCACTCCTATGGAGATAGGTTTACGATTGAGTCTTCATGATGCTGGAGATGCATTTGATGTTGTTCTCTATCAGCAAGCTGTTGGGTGCCTGATTTACTTATGCATTACTTGGCAAGATATTCAGTTTGGCGTCTCACAGATGAGTAGGTTTATGCATTGCCCAGGAGTCAAGCATTGGCAGGGGGTTAAGCACATCTTTCGCTACTTGAGTGGTACTCGGCTACTTGGGTTGTTCTATCCCAAGGGGGGATCACTATCGCCAGATTTGCATGCTTTTTTTGACTCTGATCGGGTTGGTTGCTATGACACTCGTGTGTCCACTAGTGGCTTTTGCTTCATGCTTGGTAGCTCATTTATATCTTGGTCTAATAATCACTCTCCAACTATTACAATTTTGTAAGAGTATGCCAAGCATCTTTTGATGTCTTTAGGGAGGGAATGTGAGGGATAATGGTGTGTTTGACAAACAACTCTATCAATGCATATGGTTGTGCATCTCTGTCATCCCAACAAATTTTCTTTGTAGTAGGTGCAATAGCATATAATGTTGTAAGAGTATCCCAAACATCTTTTTCTATCTTGTAAGAGTACACAAATATATTTTGTTGTCTTGCAAGAGGGATAGTGTTGTAAGAGTATCCCTATCATATGTTGATGTTTAGTATATTGTTGTAAGAGTATCTCAAGCATCTCTTTTTGTCTTACAAAAGATAATGTGAGGGATAATGGCAACAATAAGTGCAAGGTGGCTAGGAAATTGAAGATCATCATCTGCAATTCCATTTGCATGACCTTCAATCAGTGTATTTGTAGGTGTAGTAGGACATTTTTCAACACTTTGCACAATATTCCACAATCATTTTGCTATCAGTACATGAAACATCATGTATGTCCACAATGGGTTATAAGTGCCATAACGCTTATCCTCAATGGCCAACATATGAAATACATCATTGCTTTCATCCATGGCCAATGATTAAATACCTTGATGCAAAAAAATGATTGTATCTCAAAAAGTTGAACAAAAACACTATGTGGATCTTTCCTAAACTTGTAGGATACTTTGAGCTGCTTGAATTGGCGAACCAAGAACAATATATATGTTTGGCACAAAAGGATGAATTTTTTTGCATTGTCACTATATAGTGCATTAAATGGCCAAAATGAGCTCTAATCAAAATTTCGATTCCATAGAGCAAAGAAATTTGAACTCCTAATTGCCCTAATTACGCTCACCAATTTTTGTGCAATTTTAAGACTCTGACAGAGGGGTGTTGATGACATCCTAGTTGAAGTGAAAACCTACTCTGATACCGATTGTTGGAGTTGGAGATCTACAAAAGCACTCAAATAACACAGAGAGGAAGAAGAAGAAGCTTGGGGAACAACACAACACAAAATATAATACCAAGTGAATGTACAAAGATAATTGACCTATCAGGGTTAAGGTGTATATACAAGATGCGGGGAAAGATCCTCCTCGCAAGGGAAAAAGTGCCCCGACGATCCAAAGAGTGTTTACCTACATGAGTACTGAAATATATTACCATTTCTTTGGTGTTCTTTTTATAGTAACAATAGCACGATGTTTTTCTATCTAATCCTTCTATTAAATCTAACAAAAATGTACGTTGATGTTTGTTGCTTGGAAATGTTGCTAGATGCTCACATTGATGTGTTTTTCTACCTTATCCTTGATGGTTGTCATTATAAAAGGCTAGTTGATGCAACAAAGGTAGTCTTCTAAACAACATTTTAAGTGAGAGGAGTGATTCTCCTACTGTTAGGTAACCCTTAGTTGGATTCCAATTACTCAAAAAGGATCAAGAGATCCTCCTAACTTGGTTGTTAGCTGTTGTGCATTCACTTCCACGATGACTTTATTCTTGAAGTTCTAGTCGATATTCGATGCAAGGAGTTTTTTTTTGTGAGCCTCTATAAATGTGAAAATTTATTCGGTGTCCGTTTTGATTACAAACACCCCTTTTAGAGATTGTTTTATAGGGGGTTTTCCACAAAGGAATGGTCAATGATGGTTCTATCCAACACTCCTCATAAGATGCAAAGAGCACTTGATGTCAGCTTGTTTGATGCTTGGTGAACTAGTTGAAGATCACATGCAAAGTTGTTCGATCACCAAGCTTCACACATCTTAGGTGTCCCTTTTTAAAAGACATCCCAATAAAAGGATGGTGGGTAGTAGTAGAGCTATTCCACAACTCCTCTAGCACATGGAAAAGTGTTTGATAATAAGACATTGAGCGAATTGACTCTTATGGATACTATTGCGACGGTCTATCATTGGAGAAGCTATCAAATATTCACATGAATGTTCAAAAGAGATGGTCCTATAATGCTTGAATTTTCCAAAAACTCCCTTAAGGTCGATGCCCATGCTCGCAATTCATAGTAACAAATACTATGAGATACTCAACTGTAAGGGTCAGGGTCAGTAGTCAATGTTTGACCTCCTTAGCCCTAACAAACATAACACTCCTTGATGGATTCTTCCTCGTCCCGTTTTCTTGCCACTCAACTCGCAAAAATTTTGATTGTTTTTTTAAACTCATAGCAATCATTTTTTTGCATCAAGGTATATCGTCATTATCCATGGCTAAATGCAATGATGTATTTTTTTGAGAATCAATCATTTTTTTGCATCAAGGTATATCGTCATTATCCATGGCTAAATGCAATGATGTATTTTGTATGTTGGTTGTTGAGGATTAGTTGGGTAGTTGCAACTACACACTGTGGGCATACATGATGCATCATGTATTGGCAACAAAGGGCTTCTGGAATATTCTGAAGGGTGTTGAAATACATCCACCTACAGCTACAAATAAAGTAACCAAAGGTGATGTAGGTGGTGTTGAAGATGATGATCTTCAATTTCTTGGTCCTTTTGTTATTCCTATTGCACCTACTATAAAGGAGCTTTGTTGGGATGGTAGAGATGCACAAATATATGAATTAATAGCTTTGTCTCTCCAACATGCCATTATCCTCTCACATTTGCTCATTGAAAACAATAAAAGATGCTTGGTAGACTCTTAGCACACTATACCGTGCAAGAAATGAGGCTAATATTGCTTACTTTCGAAAACAATTGGAGAGTAAGCATATTTCTGACTTTGAAACTTTAAGCAATATTTGCTAGAGGCTTGGATGGAGATGTTGTTTGGGTTACTTTGTTATCTTTTGCTGGGTTAAAACTATTATGTCCTTACATATATGATGCGCATTGCATACTCTTATGATTCAATTGTATAAACTCTTGACGAACCTTGGGATAATATGTATGTTGGGCATTTCTCTAGCATTTTGGGATGATTACGGAAGATAATATTTGCATAATGCTATGATGATATGGATAACACCTACTAATAGTATCATGACTCTCTAATTGATAAATACTAACTTTTTGGAAGGCTTTGATATGAGATAGTATTTCGAAGGTCTCCTAATAATTTACTCTCTTTTTCTTATACATTGCAGATATGATGAATATATTGAACACTTTTTGGTATTTTGTTTGAGGAATTAGGAGTTGGATGTGATGGATTTTTCAAGATTACTATTTAGTGTCTTTACTATTGGCTGATACTAAAGCCTTGAATGAGGTTCTAAAGTTTGTTTGTTTGTCCCTTAATGGATGCTTGGCATGCATGCTTGGTATGGACATAACAAATTGACTTTTATTGATATATATGGAAGCATTGTGTTGAAATCTATATAGTGATTCTATCCTTGTGGCTACCTTGAAGATATTGATATACTATTGGATCATCTTCTTATTTGGCTATGATGATTTTTTATCTGAGCTTACAACATAGTATGTCCCTATGACCTTGTGAAGTTCTTTCTTTGCTACCCTATGCCCCTAATTGCTATGTTGAAGGTATTGTTGGATCGTCTGCTTTTACCATGGACATGTGTCAAGCAAAGTCAACTGCTCATCCTAGCATAGTGGATAGGAGACCATTTTTTATAATCATGATAGAAGAAGGCAACACCCTCGAGGCGATTAGGGCTTTAATTGATTCAGGTGCTTCAACTAATGTGATTAGGTGGTCTCACTATAAGAACTCTGGATTAGAAATGTGACCAATTGAGGCATACCTCATAGGGCTAGGAGGCATGGAAACCCCTTGCATGGGTGAGCTTGACTTTCCTATCCTCATACACGAAGCGACCATGACCTTGAAACTTTTAGTGTGCCATGACGATGACCTGATAGAGCCGTTAATCCTTGGTCAAGATTGGTTATATGATCACTCAGTGGACCTAAACCTCAGACAAGGCTCCTTGCAACTCAGGACCTTAGGCCACCAACGAGTGAACCGCATGACTTCCCTAACAATAACCCGCCTGAGGTATGTAACCCCAGACCATATGGAATGACTGTGAAGAAGGATCAAAAGATTTTTGGACAAATCCATTAGATAAGCAGGATCCATCCAAAGTCAAGCCATGAGAGTTGGGCGATGGATAGTTTCCAGTTAGATGGATATCAGAAGATCTTCCCCTAGTCTTCCTTTGCACAGGAAGGGGATTACACCAACGATCAGGTGGACTACATTAGCGGCCAAATGGGCACTATTGCCTCTCCAGGACCATCCTCCACACTTCTCCCGGACCAACCTAGATTTGTGGTACAGAATGCCTCACTTCCTGATGGGCACGCCACGAAGTGTTGGACCTCCCTTCCTTTCCAAAGTAGAGTGTCAACCAGGCCTCTCAACCTCAATCACAGAGAATTCAACCACGACTCAAGAACCCAAACCAATGACCATACAAGACGAACCAAAAGTGGAAGCAGTATCAACAAATCAAGGCAAGTGGCACAAAGCAAATATGGGTGCCAAAAGGTCAGAAAGTACCAACAGTTTCCAACAATGCTGACCATGAGGCGAAGAAGACAAGGTAGAAGTAGAGTCAGTATCCAACCTATCGTCGACCTTCTTTTCCATTGACGAGTACCAAACAGATTTGGATTTCCAAGAAGTACTTAATAAACCGACCCACACCAACGTAAATTTGGGTACCCAAGGATTGTATTTTAGCTCAAAACCCAAGCCATGTAATATACACCCTTTTGACATCACCCCACCCATCGACACCATTATTTCCCAATTCATCTTTGGTACCTCAGCAAAAGAACCAAACCTACTCGTCAACTCTTAGGAAATGGATGTTGAAACGCGTCCAGAAATCTCCACATGACCCTTTGTATGACATAACACCCCCTCACGACTAACCTTCACCCTTGTAATAATTCACCCATGACTGAACCTTGTATAAATTCATCCACACTAACCCACTATCACTTGTAATAAAGACTCATCACAAGCAATGTATGCACTATCTAAAGCATGTAGGTGTCTAGAGACCTGCATTAGTTTATAAGAAATCACTCCATAAACCGCCTCATGACACTCAGCTACATGGGTTACACATCGGCTATGGAAATGGATTGCGGTCTCACTTTATTGGGATCGTAATTCATTTCCATAGTAATGTGTTATCCTTTTGTAGCAAATCATCTCCGCATTCACTTCAATCATCATGCAAGCTGAAGGAACATCTGAGGCTAGCCCTAGCACACCAGTGGTCAATTTTGGTAATTTGTTGGCTGAATCTTACCCTACATCACAACCACCGGAATTTCAAGGTTTCACGGGACCGATGCCCATAGATGATCCTCCTCTGGGACGCGCTAAAAAAGTTCATAGCAACTCACACTAGTTCCAAGGTTTAGCAGGACCCCTAGCAGATGCAAACTTTATCTATGATGCCATGCTTTGTTTTGATGGTAACAAGTGGGAAAGATATCAGTTTTTCTCACGTGAATTTGAAGAGCTTCAAAATTTAGAGGAGCCACGACACATTTGGGCTAGGGTTGGTTTCACCGAATATTTTAGCGACCCTTTGCCAAAACCTAATTTCTATTGATGCTAGTATTTGATAACCACTCTTGAAGCTCTGGAGAGAAAGGAATTGCCAGGAACGTTTATTTTGCCATCGCTAGTGAATGATCCCCCATATAAGAAGTTTTATCTCTCAAAAGATCTCATTCAAGCTACACTTAAGATCCATGGGACTCACATGCCAATCGAAAGAGAAGGGCTTATTCCTGAGCCTATGAAAAGAGTGTTGGAGATAGACGTCTGCGGAAGCACGCGAACAACACAAGGAAGGAGAAGAAGCTTTGAGCACAACACACAATACTGAATGTATTACTAGAGAATGTACAAAAATAAGTAGCCTATCAGGGCAATAGGCGTATATACAAGCCAAGGGAAAAAAACCTCCTAAAGAGGGTCCTAGAGTGTTCATACACATCACTACCTAAATATATCAACAAATCCCCCCTGGGAGTGATGCGGTGAACAAAGTAGCTGGCGCTCATGTATAAGGAAGTGCAAGCTATGTGGAAATCACTCCACAAAAGGAAGTAAGCCCAAGCTTTGCGGAAAGCTTCAAAGTTCTCCCTAGGCAGAGCCTTCGTGCAAAGGTCTACAATGTTCTCCTGTGTGGGCACATATGCCAAGCTGATCTCCCCATCAGAGAACCTCTCCCTGACATAGTGATAATGCACCTCAATGTGCTTAGTGCGAGCATGGAACACAGGGTTCCTCGCAATTGCCAATGCGCTCTGACTGTTAGTGAAGATGGTGGTGGTAGAATTCTGACCAACACCCAAATCAGCCATAAGGAGTCTGAGCCACACACACTTAACAGTAGCTCTGAAAGTTGCCCTATACTCAGCTTCACAACTGGAAGTGGCCACAGTAGGCTGCTTCTTGCTCAACCAAGATATACATGAGCTACCAAGCATGAAGCAAAAGCCACTAGTGGACACACGAGTGTCATAGAAACCAGCCCAATCAGAGTCAGAAAAAGCATGCAAATCTAGCGATAGTGATCCCCCCTTGGGATAAAACAACCCAAGTAGCCGAGTACCACTTAAGTAGCGAAAGATGAGCTTAACCGCCTACCAATGGTTGACTCCTAGGCAATGCATAAACCTACTCATCTATGAGACGGGAAACTGAATATCTGGCTGAGGCATGCTAATCAACCTTAAAATCAGCAATATGGTTCTCAATAGGACTAGTGAGCAGCATGTCATCAACATAGACAACAATGATCAGAAGCACATCATTAGCACGCTTAACATATAAGGTGCTTTTAGTTGAACTGTTCTCAAAACCATGTGCAATCAAATAGGCATGTATCTTCTCATACCAAGCACGTGGTGCTTGCTTTAAACCATATAATGCTTTCTTTAACCTGCACACCTGGTTTTCATGCCCTTTCTGCACAAAGCCACGAGGCTGAAAAACATACACTTCTTCATGCAAGTCACCATTTAGAAATGCAGTTTTAATGTCCAACTGATGTACATTCCAACCATGATGGGCTGCAAGTTCACAAATGCTCCGAACACTAGTCATACGGCATGTTGGTGCAAATGTCTCATCAAAATCAATGCCTCTTTCCTTCGCATAACCCTTTGCAACAAGCCTAGCCTTATACCTATCAACTGTACCATCAGGTTTACGTTTCAGCTTGTATATCCACTTAGTGCCAATGGCCTTCTTGCCAGGAGGCAAGTCACATAAAGACCAAGTACCATTCTTCATTATTGCATCATATTCAGATTGCATAGCAGCCATCCAATTTTTTGAATTTTGTGCTTCATCAAACAAAACAGGCTCATTCTCATCATAGAGACTAGATGCAGCCATAGCATAGCAATCTGATGCAAAAGAGGCACTATGAGAGCCTGAACGAGTACGATATGACAGAGGTGCATCTAATTTGCTGTCACGCAAAGTTTGCACCAGCCATTTTGGCATAGTTTTTGCTTGCTCAATATCAACTCTCTCATCAACTAGTGCATCATTTAAATCTGCATCAGAAATGGAATGATCTGCATCATCACATGAAACGTGCAAAGGTTGAGAAGTTGCCTCATTAGGACCAGGACTAGACTGTCCACCTGTAAAAAGAGGCAGCAAAGTATCATACATGTCTTTGGAGCTAACAGATGTCTCCTTAGTACATGAAAGCAATGGCTGAATAGCATCTTCCACAAAAACAACATCATGGCTAACCAGAATGCGTTTAGTCTGTGGATGATACAGACGATAGCCTTTACTTTCAGAACTGTACCCAACAAAACATATTTTCCAGGCGCCTCAAGTTTGTGCAAAGAGGACACCATTTGAGATTTTTGCAGGCGTAGCAAACTAGCAAAATTCAGATGACCAAAGTGTGCATGCCAAAGCTTTGCATCTAACATACCCTGAGAATCATTTACTACACATGCCAAATCATTTACAGATCTTTCATAGTCTATGAGCTTATACATCCCACGACATAAAATGCTAGAAGCAATAATCATCAGAAACTGATAACAGGTTCTTCTTGATCCCTGGCACAAATAAAGAATCTGACAAAGTGAAAGAACTACCATCAACAATAGTCAAAATGATCTTACCAACTCCCATAACAGGATAAGAGGATTTGTTGGCGCATGTAACAGTATTCCCTGTAGGGGAGGCTCGAGTGAAGAGAAAAAACTGTGCTGCGAGGTAATATGTTTGGTCGCTCCACTATCAAAATACCAAACATCTGAGTCTACTGCAGACATGCACTGCTCATGAGAAGATGGGTCAAAATTGTAGACAGTAGTAAACGCCCATTCTTCTTCCTGCACAATATTAGCAGACTCTGTTTTTGGTGTAGAGGCCTCTACAACAATTCCAGCCTCTTTCTTCTTTGCCTCTTTAGCAACCAATTTTGGACAGTTCTTTATGATATGATCATTCCCTTTACAGTACTTACAAAACAATTTCTGCTTTTTTGATTTCTTCTCATCTTTATCTTCCTTCTTCGAATATCCAGAATTAGTAGATTTATGCTTACTAGTTAGTTGAAGAGCTCCATTTTCCTTTGCCCTTCTGACTAGCCAGGAAAGCTTGATCTGCAACTCGCATAATGGACCTGTTCTACCTGGATTGATCTTCCTGCAAGAGAACCGAGACTAACTCCTCAAATGATAAGGCATTCTGATTGCCTTTCATCATCAACCGAAGAGTAGAAGCAAAACTCTGATATGAATTAGGAAGACCATTCAGAACCGTCTGCACAAGTGATCTATCTGGTATAACCTCATCAGTAGAAATCAACTGCTCCTTCAATCTTGATCTTCGTTAGGAAACTGTCCATAGAATCACCTTCATTCATGTGCTCACTCTCCAACTATTTTCAGAGGTAAGCAACACGAGCCTCATTCCTAGCTTGGTACAATGTGGTAAGTGTATCCCAAGCATCCTTAGCTGTTTTGCAAGAGCGAATGTGAGGAATAATGGCACGTTTGATAGACAAAGCTATCATCTTCGACACCTTCTGCATCAGCTTCAGTACCTGCAGTTGTAACAGTTGCAGGTGTGATAGGACGTTTTTCAACACCCTGCACAATGTTCCACAGTCCTTTTGCAACCAATACATGTCGCATCATATAAGCCCACAATGGATAGTTGGTACCATCCAACTTATCCTCAACAGCCAACATACGGAATACATCACTGCTTTCAGCCATGCCCGGTGACTTAAATACCTTGATGCAAAAAATTAACTATATCTCAAAAAGTTGAACAGAATTGCCAAGACGAATTTCGCTAGACGTGTAGCAGACTTTGAGACGCTTATACTGGTGAATAGAAATGAGTATATATCTTTGGCACAAAAAGACAAAATAGCCTACATAAGCATTGCGATAGTGCATTTGGAGGTCGAAACGAGCTCAGATCGTGTTTTGATTTCGGAAACACACTGAGCATGCTCAACAAAATTCATGCGATTCTGAGACTGCAAACAAAGGAGTGTCAATGGTGCCCTAGATGAAGCGACGACCTGCTCTAATACCAATTGTTGGAGATAGACATCTACGGAAGCATGCGAACAACACAAGGAAGGAGAAGAAGCTTGGAGCACAACACACAATACTAAATGTATTACTAGAGAATGTACAAAGATAAGTAGCCCAGGGCAATAGGCGTATATACAAGCCGAGGGAAAAAACCTCCCAAACAGGGAAAAAAGTGCCCCAACGGTCCTAGAGTGTTCACACACATCACTACCTAAATATATCAACAAAGAGGTGATGTTTTGAAGTGGAGTGACATCTCGGCCATCACACTAGAACTATCAAAGCCATTGCACATTTGCATGTAGCATTTTGCTTTTGTTGCACATGATCACTTACTATTTCGGAGAGACACATTTGGTTTGGCTTATATCTTGCAAATACAGGACCTCAGACTATAGATCTTGCTAGTTGGTAGATCAATTGTATTTAGTGCAGAAAATATGAGAATGCAAGCACATCATCCATGGATGTTTTGCACTCACAAGAATTGTCTACATGTGTTTGGCCTATGATTTACCAACAGAACGTGTTATGACCAGTGAGGATTTGAAACAATTTAAAGGAACCACCAAGAAGGCATGAAACTCAAGCAAAAGCAGGGCACACAAGCACATGAGGGGTTCAATCCCATGTCTACAGATCCTAGAGTCACCCTCGCCACAACCATCACCCCAACAGTCTCCTATTGAACCACTTGCACCAATCCCACCAATATGCATCCAACTCTCATGCCCTATCATAACCGAAGGCAATACTAGTGCAGTAACTCCCCAGGAAGACTCCACTCAAGCAACTCCTACAGAAGCTGGAGAGATTCCCACCTCCATTGGTGCGGATGCTTTTACCTTTTCCATACCTAATCTTGAGGCAAAACCCACCAGCACTACATTTGACTTCGAAATGCATGATGCCTTTTCTAGTGAGTTCCAATTTTTAGAAGGTCAGTTTTTCTCTCAAGAATACAAACAACCCTGCTATCCTACTACATCCCTTCACCAACCACAAGAACATATAGTGTCCTCAAATGCTGAAGATAGGACAATGATTGATGATGAAGAAGGCAATGATGAAGCTAGTCAAACCATTCTTGAATCGCAAGAAGTTGATCAATAGGGATAGCAGCAACCACAAATGGAAGCTCAAGGCGATACAAGCACCCATGAAGATGACACATTTGAAGCCATTGCCTACACACTAGCCATTCAAAAATTATATTGTAATATACAAGCCATGTGGGTGTGCCAACAGTTATCCAAAGAACAAAGTCAAGAACTACTAGAGCAAGAACTCGCTAGTAGAGGATTCGAAGACTCCTTCATGCAAGGTTTCAAGGAACTAGTAATGTCTGTAGGAACTGTTGAAGCACTTCACTTTTTGAAGCGAAAACCTTTACCAAAGTTTGAACCTCAAATAATCCATCTAATGTCCAAACTAGGTCAATACATCTGTGTTCCCATAGAAGGCGAGTCCTCCAAACATTCGGAACAAGCACGATTAATCCCCGAACCCCCACCCGAATCACCCATAGCAGAAGCTATAGTCTTCATCGACTCCACACCGTGACTAGCAACCTCCATCTAGGCAACCATAATAGAAATCCCCACCACATCATCTGAATCTCTTTCATCTCCCATACATTCAGTTTCCCCAAGACAGCCCCGCTCACCCCCATCATCCCTATCCACAACAAGTGTCGTAGCTGAAACTATCATGCATCAAACACCCCCAACTCTACCCAAAACCCTTCAACCTATCACTTCCACCATATTTCACCCCATCCCAATCAATCTGTTCCTCACTCCACCCTTTCCTTCATTTCCCATCCCTCCACGGCCTATGTTTCCATTTCCACCCCCGATGACCTTCTCACCGGTGTCACCTCCCCATCCGACTATATCACCTCTGCCCTCTCCTTTATTTCAAACCATCCACGAACCTCAACAGGTCATATATTCCTCTTCCTTTGTAAATCTCATGTTCACACCCACTCATGCACCCACCATCACACCACTATTCACCGTTAGTGCACTAGAGGCCACTTCCAGTGACATGACATTTCACCACCTACAACACCACCACTCACATCCACTATTTCACCACCACATCTAAGCACACCACAGTTCTCCACTGTCACCACTGCATCCACCCTCCCATTCCCCTTTCCCTTTCCCCCAGCATCTACACCCACACTAGCATCATCCTCACTCACCGCACCATTGTTATTATCATCACCCACAATCGACACCACATTTCAGCAAATGTCTACTTGCATAACTCAAGTTGGAGATGAATTTGCATCTCTCGGAAGCAACTACTAGGCATTGCAGTAGACCACTACACAACTGTAGGTGCAATTAAATTATTTAACCATCCAGAACGCTTCCCTGAATGCACACAATCAAGAATTACGTGAGGCTTACTACTCTTTGGAGTTAGAATCTGAACAGAAGACTTAAGAAGCCCTCAGAGATGTAGAAAATCTTTTACATGCTCAGACAGTTCGGAACTCCATGCTCACATGCAATATGGGACTATTACAAAGACATCTCACAACTGCCAAAGAAGAGAATCAAAGGCTCCAAGAGCATAATTGTGAGAACTTCAAAGCTACACTGGATCGACCAGATGAAGCATTAAGTCCCAAGAGATTCAAAGCAATCCCCTCAAAAATAATGCAAGTATTATTGGATGATCATGTGCGATTACTTGAGGACTATGGCAAAATCAATGAAGAATATCAGAAACTCTAGAACGATTACAAAGCCTTACTCTTGAAGGAACCTGCACAACCCTAACCAGTTCTCAAAGTCACACCCCTAGAAATCCTCGATGAACTCACTACCTTATGGGCTCGCGTCATTGATCTTCACGCACAAATTACAGCTCAATTAGAGCCTCCCAAGCAAGATTCCCCACCTGAGATTCCTACCGAGGAAGAAACTATTTCTATATCAGTGGATAACACATTCAAAGAAGCATATGAGCCACAACCGATCCCAAGAAGACATGTCATAGTAGAAGGTCAAGAAACATTCGAACTTCCTACTCCCGCATGGCTCCAGTCAATTGAAGAACTAGGTAAGTCTCACTCTACATGTGTCAAAGCATAGCTACAAGCTATGGCCTTAATCGAGGAACACATTTTACAATCACCCTATTTTGCTCAGCTGGCCTCTCGAAGGTACATCTCCATTAATGAGCTTCAGTACAAACCCTACTTTCTCTACATGGCAGAGCACCAATTAGCTATTGAAAAGGAAATGTGGAAGAAACCAACTCATGCTACACAATTTGAGCCCGAAGATCTACCCCCTAAAGCCAAGAAAGGAAAGATCTTTCAGCCAAATTGGTGCATGGAGCTGCTACAAAATATCTGGAAATGATGCACACTTGGACAAAAGCACTGCCACACTTAACCATGTTGGGGTCCAGTACCACATCATCGCTCTTGGAAGGCATTTGTGATTAAAGTTCAAAATAATAAGTAGTGCCAGGACTGGCTAAACTACCCTTACTTCACTCCACCCTGCGGGCCTCCTACTATTGGATATATGATGGCCACCATCTGCCACTGGCTCCCCCGATTACACCACATGGACGACATCATCGCATATATGACTATTAAGATCAATGCAAATGGTTTTCAAGATCTTTCAGTGCGTCAAGGCACCACATGTCAATACCCAGGGCTTTGAGGATGGAAACCAAGACCTTGCATATGACATGAGCACTATGCCATCACTCTGGGTCTGTTATGCATGGCACTGCTACAAAAATATTTACCTGCATGTTATAAGATGACTTTTGGAGAAATGTTCACAACGGGCTTTTGGGAGTACCACTCCAAAGTTTTTATCAGCTGGCCTACTCATCTACTTCAGTTGTTCACTTGCGAGCAACTTGTACATTCAACACACTACAGGCTTCCACCTCCCGATGAGCCTCAGGTGATAGATTGGGAAAAACTCGAAGCTGATCTCACACGAGGAATTCGCATCGCAGAGTACACCCTCGCATAAGACCTCTTGCAAAAGTACATTATGCAAACTTCACAACAAGGATCTATCAGGGATGATAGATGTGAGAGGGAGGGGCATGTTGGCAGTAGCCAAAGGCATAGACGTAGAGGAAGCATGTAGAGGTAGACCACAAAGAGTCGTGGGAAGCCAAACTATCATTTTTTTCAAAGAAATATACTTCATATTACTTTTTCAAAACACCAAACAATGATTTTCATCACTTTTGTAATATATGTATCATAAAACACCCACTTTTGTAATCAATAACTCCATTTTCTGCAAGCCAAGGAGTCCTCGAGCTTGAAGAGATTAGGTAGAACAATCATACCAATTTTGGTTATTTTTAGATCTCGTTTAGACTTCCAAATGGCCCATAGAACCTATTTTTTAACTATGTCAGTCACTAGATGTGAAACCAGTCAGAACTAGTCTAGAATCTATAAAAAGAGCTAGAGAGCACATTTTTGGGGTTAGCATGTATGAATTGAGGAGAGCTTTGAGCTTTGAGCTTGTAAGATTGTTATTGAGCAATAGAGTCTACTTTCTACCTTCCATTATGTCTTGTTTGTCTCTTCCTTGTGTGTGTATGTGTGTGTGCATCTTCATGCTTCTCACCTTCACTCTCACTACTTCTTGTGTTCACGATCTTCATATCACTCCTATCTCTTCCACGAATTGACAAGTAAAGGAGGTGGTGCTTACACTTGAGCTACACATGGTGTCTCGAAGAAGCATTTCTATCACTAAACTCTTTCCTTCGTGACATCAAAAAATAGAACGTGATAAATACCTTGAGAAATCACTAAACTGTTTCCTTCGTGACATCAAAAAAATAGAACGTGATAAATACCTTGAGAAATGGTTGAATAAGATGCACTATGATTACATGTTTGAAGGGAATGACCACGTACATGAATTATACATCATCCGTATCCCTGAATTCTCCCCTTCATAACATTCAAATACATAATTTGAGAAAAAGTTTGAGAAATCATGTTCTAAAGTAAGGTGGATGGGAGGCGTGTTTATGTGCCAATGTGTAGGTGAGGCAAATCTATAAGGAGGCATAGGGAGTTAAGTATGGCTACATGGTTGGGAGGAGGATCCTTTGTTTGTCACCTCAAATTCGTAAACAATGGAGGCCATATTATATCAGTATTATAGTTGAAAATCGCCCTTGTTTTGATCATGAGTGCATCTCGAGTTGATGCAAGCGTTACAAAAAAGGGCACCTAGGCCTCCCCTCCCCCTTTCCTCCCAACGCTCCACCCCTCATCTCCCTCCCCCCACCTCCAAGGTGGGTTGCAAGTGAACAAGGGAGGAAGAATGGCCAAAGTCTAGCAATCTAGACGCCCCATCCCACGTGACTGGAGAAGCAAGCGTGAATTAGATTGAGTTGTCATGAAGACTAGTTGCATAGCACAAGTGGGACTTCACTCGAAAGCGTGACGGGGCATGCCGACCTGATGGTGAGCTGCCATCAAGTCCATGTTGTCAGTTGCCCAGAGGCAGAGGCGATCTCCGTTTCCACATATGTCCAAACCCCCTTCGAGTGGGCAAGCAAGATGAGGATGAGTTGGCCCAGTGCCAGCCTGCCCGGCCATCAAGGCATAAGACCCACCAAGACATTGACTGGGGTGCTCCCATTGCTGGGCATCTACCAACAATGCAAGGGACATCCAACATTCTCATGAAAAGTGAGAAAGGGAAGGCTCATAATGTACGTTCAGTAGTGCATCATCATTGGGATGTTGGAGGGCACTCCTAGCTAGTCGCCATCCAGAGGCATGCACGATTGCCACTTCCCTTATAGTTGCACACAATTTGGCATAGTAGGGAAAACCATCAAAGCACCAAAGTAGGTTGGATAGGAAACCAGGGAGAAGGCAAAGGGGCATGACATCCATCCCCTCTATGATAGACTTCTCATCCTCAAAAAGTTCACCTACGGGCCCTAAAATGAATTCCATTAGTGGTGATGTTGAAAGGGTGAAAGAATTTTGATGGCTATGAGGCTCTGCATTGTGTTCTTACCCTCTAATTTTGGGACATTGATCTTAGTACCATGGCTTGTTGTGTGGATGCATATCTAAGGGAAACTTAACTTATGCGAGAGGTGAGAACTAACACTGTTGGTTTGGCTCAGAGTATAAGGGACTACTTAGGATTTACACGGACATAGTTGGTTTAGCTCAGAGTTGGTTTAGCTCAGAGTTGGTTTAGCTCAGAGTTGGTTTGGCTCAGAGTATAAGGGACTACTTAGGATTTACATGGACAACATGGCCCACTCCGACTGCACCAAGAAATGTCAAGCTCCACATGTGCCAGATCAAGCATAACGTGGACCTCACAGTTTGGGTCATGGCACTTTACCTCTACTTATGTTGAATGTGCCGCTTTGATTTCAAGGACTTCCGAGAAGATCCTATTGTCAAAAGCATGGCCCCTCCCTCTAAGTCAATTCATGACTAGTCGTCCATGTTCCCTTTGCCATCAAATCGATTGAGTGGGCCATTCCACAAAAGGAAGCAACCCAAGTGAAACACTAAGGCTCTAAGCTAGCTTTTGTGTAAAATTTTCCCTTTCCTGGGTAGATATAGCGTTCAAGGGTCCTAGCCCATTTTATGATGGGAAACGCCCACGACCAATCCACACATACCCTTTGGTTTCATTTTGACTTTCCATAATTACGAAGGCACGTCGAAGCCTAGACTGCAAGCACCAGCCAAGGTAATTCCCACCAAGGAAAATGGGGGCCTATCAACAACCCACCTTGTTATGTTCCAAAAAAATGGCACAAACATGCCATGCATCATTGTGACTTATGATGCACACGACTTAGGGTGATGAAAACGGCTTATGGCGCATTGTTTTGTGACTTATGGTGCAATGAATTATAACCCATCGGGACAACTTATAGTACCAAATGATTTATGCATGCAAGTCAAACCATGCCTTTAGGACAAACCCCAACCATGAAGGATACCCGTGGGTGTGCCCCAACCTTAGGCACGGACAAGACGGTGTTTTTTCAACTTACAATCTCATAGAGCTACACTATGATAGCTTACATACTTGGTGACCACCCAAAAATAGGCCCATCAACAGGCCATGTTTGTTACGTTTCAACCAAGACATGGACGTGCAGCGCATAGTGCGGTTTACTGTCATGCCAACCAACTTACTTCAAATATTTCCTCGACCACAAAGGGATCTGCAGGAGGCTTCCATAAGAGGGCGAGGATGAGATGACAAGACCACGAACCCGCCTAACCGAGGACAGATGGTGATGCATCTCAGGTAAAATGGAAAATAAAAATTTCTACCCTTTGGTGATGGGCTGACAACAGACGTGCAAATTGGCCGAGACTCGAAGCTCTGATACCAAATGTGATGCTCTGCTGCAAGGGGAAGCTTTCTTTGCCTAGGCCATGGAGTTAAAGGGGAAAATCCCCTTGAGCTACCCAAAAGTAAGCGAGACTTAGATTGAGTTGGCCCAAAGCTTAGTTGCATAGCAGAAGTGGAATTTAACTTGGAAGCGTGATGGGGTGGTTGTTGATGATAGGCCGACCCAGCAGTGAGTTGCCATCAAGTCCATGTTGCCAGTGCCCGGAGGCAGAGTGGCTCTTCATTGCCACACACATCCAAAGCCCCTTTGAGTTAGCAGGCAAGATGAGGAAGGGCTAGCCCGATGTCGTGCCTTGTTGTCAAGGTACAAGACTCGCCAAGGCATTGATGGGGAGGCTCCCATTGTTGGGCATCTACCCACGATGCAAGGGGCATCCGATGTTCGCAAGAAAAGTGAGGAAAGGAAGGTAGTGCATCATTGCCCAAACGTTGGAGGGCACTCCTAACCGATCCACCATCCAGGGTTGTCACTGACTTTATAGTTGCACAAATTTAGTGCAACATGGCATGCAAGCACCCATGGCGTCTTTCCGTTTATAGCATACATAACTCTCAGCCCGGCGATTCGATTAGGCTGGATGAAAAGAGAAGGTAAAAGGAAAATTTACGGTTCCAAAGTGTTCCACACGTACGGTAAGCGATTGAAGAAGAAAATTGTAAGAGATTATACATTATAATATGGTAATCTCTTCTAAGACATAAGACATGACCATGTCTATGGTAGTCTCATCATTTTCAACTAGTGACGTTTCTATGATGGCAACTTAAATTTTGCGAATTCAAGAGCTTGATAGAAAAAAATTGGGCAACAGCGTCCTGAAAACACTCTCTTCCGCTGGATGAACTTGATCGTTTTGATGAATTCTCGGGATCAATGCGACCTTTTCATGCAGCGTCGTCAGCACTTCCTGTTTGCTGGATGAACTTATCATTTTGATGAATTCTTCGGATTTCGTGATGTACGGACGTTTATTTTACTTGTTGATTACGACAGAAGGGATCACCTAGGAAAATATAATCTGGTATATTGGACTTTCTCAACATAACCTCCTAGCAAAAGAGAACGCTTGAAACTTGTCGATGCAATGTCTGCCCTGGGGGCTGTCCCTCCTCCATTCTATCATTTGAAATTCTCTAAACAGGTTCCATCGATGGACGGCCATATAGGCACAAAGTGGGTCCAATCTACACTGTCCATTGAAAGGTCTCTATCGAATGGAAATGCCTATCAAATGAATTTCACATGGACAGATAAAAGCGAATCCGGAAACTTGAATAGGGACTTGAATACGGTTACTGAAGAAGAAATCGTTCAAGCTGTAGAACAAACACACTTGGGTTCTTCATTGGATCTCATTGCATTCACAATGAGGAAATGTGCAGAGAAGAAGAATCATGCCTGTGCTTTGCGCCTGTATGAATTGATTCACAAACACGTATTTTCTTCTGATCCATCCATTGGACCTCAACTCATTTTGATGCTCTTGGATTGTGGCTGTCTCCACTTGGCAGAGAGGGAGATCAAGAAGATCAAAGATTGGGATGAAATTGCATTAAACACTTTCATCACAGCCATTGTCAAACGCCGAGAGCCAGATGTTGCTCTTCCTCTTCTCAACAAGGAGGATGGGGCTGCAAGTTTGAACTCTGAGTCGCAAATTTATGTTGAAATTTTAAAGGTTTGTGCTGAGTTCAAGTATCTAGAACAAGGTTCCAAATTGCATGCTTATATACTTGATAAGAATCTGTTAGAATCAGAAATTGCTATTGGCAACACACTGATCAGTATGTATGCGAAATGTGATGACCTCATAAAGGCTCAAAATGTTTTTGATGAACTTCCTGCTCGAAATGTTGTTTCTTGGAATGCCCTACTTGCAGGATATGCAAGGCAAGGCCTCAACGCAGAAGTATTAGCTCGCTACCAAAAAATGCAAAATGAAGGTATACCTCCAAATGCAGTTACTTACCTTTGCATTTTGAAAGCATGTTGTGGCTTGGGAGATGTAAAAAGAGGCCAGGATATTTATGCCGAGATTGCCAGAAAAAGGCTGCTCAAACCAAAGAGTCGTTTGTGCAACATGTTGATGGATATGTATGTTAAATCTGGCCTCATTTTGAAAGCACACGAGGTGTTTGACACTCTTGCAAATCATAGTGTTGTTGCATGGAATACACTTATTTCAGGGTATAATGAAAATGGGCGTGGCAGTGAAGCTCTTCAATTAGCAGAGCAAATGCAAAGTGAAGGTGTTTCTCCAGATGCTTTTACTTTTGCATGCATTTTAAAAGCATGTGGTCTCTCACAAGCGATAGACAAAGGTTTAGAAATACATGCGATTGTTCTAAAGAAAGGGTTGCATGAGACAGATTTCACAGTTGCAAATGCATTGGTGGATATGTATGCTAAGTGTGGCTCATTACTGAAAGCACGGGCAGCCTTTGATAGTCTTCCTTTTCGAGATGTGATTTCTTGGACAAGTTTGATTTCTGGTTATGCTGAGCATGGCCCCAGAGAGAGAGCTTTGAGATGTTTTGATGAGATGCAACAGCAGGGTGTATCTCCAAACGCTGTCACTTACCTTTGCATTTTGAAAGCATGTGGCCATTTGGGAGCAGTGTCCAAGGGTTCGGAAATCCATCTCCTAGCTGCCAATGAAGGTTCATTAGATAGAGAACTTTTAATTGGCAGCACTTTGGTTGACATGTATGCAAAATTTGGCCTACTTCAGAAAGCAGAGGAAGTGTTCAAAAGGTTATACAGACGAGATGTCATATCTTGGAACGCATTGTTGGCAGGATATGCACAGGCAGGTGAAAGTGAGCATGTTTTTTTGTTTTTCGACAGAATGAGAAACGAGGGCACAGAGCCAAACTTGGTGACTTTAACTATCTTGCTTAATGCGTGCAATCACTTAGGCTTAGTGGATAAGGGCCTTGATTATTGCATGTCATTCAGCAGGAATTTCACCATTATTCCCACTGTTGACCATTTCACTACAATAATTGATCTACTTGGGCGCTCTGGTCAACTTGAAAAAGTGATTGCCTCAATTGATAAGATGCATATTGTCCCTGACATTGTAGTGTGGCTTACTATCCTCAGTGCTTGTCGAAAGTGGAAAACTGTGGAGATTGGTAGGTGGGCATTCAAGGAAGCAATGCAGCTGGATTGCAAAAATATATCAGCATATATATGCATGAGCCTAATCTATTTGGAGGCTGGCATGCACCAAGACGTCAACAAGATAGAGGCATTGAGATTGAGAAATCAGGCAAACAATGATGAAGAGTGCTGTTTCCTAAGGGATGTCAATGGATTAGTCCGTAACTTTACAAGTTCCACTGGACACTCGTTACAGAGACATCGCTGCATAAACTTAGAGAATATATGTAATGAAATGAATAAGAAGATGAGTTTGGGACAAGTCCCTAATGATGTCCCACTATCTGATATTTTGTGCAAGCACACTGAGAGAGATGCTGTTGCGTTTGCACTGACAAATACATGTAAAGGGACTGCTGTTTATCTGAAAAAGAATGTTCGTGTTTGTGATGATTGCCATTCAGCCATTGCCCGTCTATCTGAGTTAGAGCAACGGAAGATTGTCATTGAGGATAGCAATCGACATCATGTGTTTGAGAGGGGGAAGTGCACTTGCAATGGTTATTGGTAAAAGTAATAATCTATTTTAGCACCTTGTTGTTGCTGCGTCTTCGTAGCTGTGGAAAGCCACGAAAAGTAGGCTGTAAAAAATGGAAACATGTATGCAGGGTATAGGTAACAAAAGAGGTCCCATGGGTCCAAGGAGTGCTTGGGCATGCATAGTTCATGCAAGATCCCTATTATGATTGGTTTAGCAGCAGTTCAGATTCATTTGACACAGAAAGAATATTTGCAAGTGCTGTAGGCCCTCCATTAAACCATCAAGCCTCCTTTTTCCAGCATTGCCAGTATTTGTGGCTCAAACATGTCAAAGGACCTGACAGAAAAATAAAAATTAAAATAAAAAAATATATAAATAGAAGAGCTGTAATAGCTATAAAAGAAATGGATACAAACCCTGGGAAGATAGGGGAAACCTATCAAACGGGCTAGTACAATATCAGTTGCAAGATGGGAGTATTCAGCAGTCAAAAAGGGAAAAGCCAATACAATATCAGTGGGTAGATAGTCTTGAACCAAAGAGGTGTGCCAATACTTTACATCCAGAGCATTGTCCATAAACCTTAACTAAGTAAGAAGCCCACTGAAATCAATACACTGAAATATGGGAATGCTCACACGCAGGGTCAGTGTGCTCATTGGAGTCATATCTGCTTGCTTGATGGCCTGTTGCAAGCTCAGAGTTATCAAAGAAGACTCGTAGGAGAGTAATCAACAAACTGCATTTCAGTTCATATCCCTCATATCCTCTGCTGTAGAGATATTCTTGATTTGAGAAAGGACCTTTGAGAATAGGGAGTTCAGTTTATAAGGAGAATATAAAATCTTACATGCATGCTGTTGCCAGGCAGGCCATCAGTCCTCTGTTTATAAATTTGCTGAAATATCATAGCTCTATGCGGATTCTGAAATCCTAAATTAAGGATAAAGGCATTCTCCAAATTAACTTACTCTTTGTTGGAGTTCGAGCAGGAATGCAGCAGGAGAGGGAGCTTAGAAGCACAACACTCAGTCATATTTCTAAGTATTGGTTGTACAAAGATAAATAGCCCATTAGAGTGATAAATGTATGTTAAGCTTGGACTCTGGGGGGTGTTATAACAACTCTCCTTGGGTGATGCAATAAACTAATAGCTAGCACTCAAGTATAATAACGTGCATAGTTATAAGAATTGTGAACAACATGCAAAAGAGTGGAAGCCGAAATCCTTTCAAAAAGTTTCAAACTTCTTACATGATACAACTTTTGTGAAAAGGTTTGCAAGGTTATCTTGTGTATGCACATAAGTGAAGCTGATTTCTCCTTTCGAGCATCTCTCTCTCTCTCTCTCTCTCTCTCTCTCTCTCTCTCTCTCTCTCTCTCTCTCTCTCTCTCTCTCTCTCTCTCTCTCTCTCTCTCTCTCTCTCTCTCTCTCTCTCCATGCATGATGGTGCATTTGAATGTGCTTTGTGTGAGAATGGAACACTCAATTTCTTGCAATTATTGATGGTCCTTGAGTGTCGTTAAGTCGGTGGTGGTAGAAGATTATCCGACACTGAAATTAGTGATGATGTCTTTGAGCCATACACATTGAATAATGCCTTTGGAAGCTTTCATATACTAAGCCTCACAACTAAAAGTGGCCATAATAGGTTGCTTCTCGCTTTACACAAGCTGCAAAGTATGAAACAAAAATTAGTAATGGATATCTTAGTCTAAATCCGGCGATGAGAAAGCACCTAAATATGGAAGTATTGAATTTCCTTGAAATAAAACAACCCAAGTGGTAAGGAAATGTAATTTGTGTGGAATGTAAAATGTTATGGATGTATACACATGATAGGGAGAAACACTCCTAAAAAGGAACAAAAGTGATCCGATAGTTCTACGTGTGTTCACATATATCACTATCAAAGTATACTAATAGGTAACTGTGAGCACACTCTTCATTTTTTTCCTTCAATCCCATTTGAAATTTCATGTACAAGAAGATCTCAAATATTGATTATTTTTTACTTGTTTTGGGAGATTTCATGGTATTTTTCTTAATTTTTTGTGTGTTAGAATTGATTGATAGTCTCTACATTAGTATGACGAACTTAGATTGTAAAATTTTCAATTGGGAGTTGAAAAAATATCATGATACTAAGCTCCTTGCAATTATTATCTACAGTTGGCATCAAGTGTCACCATATGTCACTCTAGCACAATAGCAAATACCAACGTGAGGAGCTTCACCTCATAAATGTCAATCTGCGGAGACGTGAGGACCGGTATGAAGACCAAGAGCAAGTGAAGTGCACAAGTGTGTGAGTGAAAGCACAGAAACATACACACACACGCACAAGGTAAGAGCAAAGAGAGGAACAATGGAAGGACTTCGATTACAAAAGAAATCTATTACAGAAGCTCAAATCTACAACAAGACAACCCCCAAAATGAGCTCTCCAGCCCTTTTTATAGTTTTTTGAGTGATTTTGTACCCACATCTGCTTCATGCCCTGAGCTTCTTTCTTATTGAATTTTGTATGTCTAGTTGATATAGTAGATGTCTTTTTTGCTTGCCTCTTTGGTCGAGTTATGCTTGCATTAGTTTGTGAAGAAGAAGAGAGGTTTGCGGGCCTTTGAGCGTGTGCTTCCAAGATTGAGTCCTTTTGCTTCGTAGGGCTATTGACCCACACAACCTTTTCTTTGCAAAGATTAGTTTCGGAAGAACTAAGAGAATGTGTGACCTCTCGATTTGTGAGCACGCAATTGTCTAATTCTAATGTAATGCATTGTTCTTGTACCCAAACCTGAAGAAGTTGACTTCTTAGGTTCAAGTTGATTGCATGGTCGTAAATCCAATTTTGACCCAAGACAAGTGGCTCTGTAAGGTCCTCATCGTGACACACTAGCATTTTGACTTTTATTGGAACATCTTGAATGTAGATGGGAAGTTCCACCTCGCCCAAACAAGGGGTTTCCACACCTCCCAAACCTATGAGATAGGCCTCTATGGGCTTGATGTTCAATTGCAGGTCTTGGTAGTATGAAAGTCTAACTCCACTAGTTGTTGCACCTGAGTTAATTAATGCTCTCACAATCCTTAAATTCTTCCCTTGTCCTACCGTGATGTTCACAAAGGGATGTCGATCAATTATTCGAGAAGCAATTGCACTTGATGTTTGACACATGGCCATGTGGTGTCTTGGGGCCTCAAGATTGATATCTAGGCCTAGGCACCTTAGCTTATTTCTCCTAATGTGTTCTCTCAACTCTTCCTGTGCTTCTTCTCTAACCCTTAATTCTTCTTCTTTTCACTTCTTAGCAGTGTGGATGGAGTTTTGACATGTGAGGGGCTTTGAGAGGCAATATCTTCTATTTTTATTTTTGCATCTTTCAGACTTTCTTCTGGTTCGGATAACTTTTTGGTCCACTTACGATAGGCCTTCTCCCTAGTATCCTTCCATGTTCTTGTTTTTCTCTTACTAGGCTCTCATGACTTGGCTTTGATTACTCAGCTGGTTTATGTTGTTGTAAGGCTTGTGCCCTAGTAACTGCATGTATAGGAGCCACATTATCACTACTGGAACTTGAATCCCCTACTAGGCCTACTACATTAACAGGTGTAACTTTTGGTGCACTAGAGGGATGTCCGGGACAATCTCTCAAGAGCCGTTCTTTGCCACACTCAAGACAAACAACTTGTATTGTGATGTTCTGCCCTTGTATCGGAGCTAGTGGTTGGGGTGGTTGTCGTCCTGGTATAGGTTGAGGTTGGCTATATCCTCCATGTTCATATAGTCTAGTTACTCCTCGTGGTCTTGGACATGGGTTATACCTAGGAACTTCTCTGCCTTGTTCTCTAGGAGGGTACCCGTATGGTCTACATTCGGGTGGTACAAACGGTCGTGGCTGTCTATTCATTGGATAGTTTTCGGTGTTGTAGTTGATGTACTTCTCCTCACTATAAGAGTATATGTTAGGCTCCTGAGTTGGTTGTCTATCATAAGGGTAAGGTTGTGATAACCCAAGTCCTTCTCTAGAGCAGACATGAGATGGATTATCTCCATCGCAAAGTGTGCAACTTCCTAACATTGGCACTCTCAAGGAGGAGTTCTGGTAGTTCCTTTGTCCTTGTACTCCTAATTTCTTGGCCACTAACGCTGCCACTTCCTCCACATAACTCGAACTAGAAGTCTCATCGCTCCTTGTATCCTCTGTTTTGGTAGGGTCTTGTGTGATTTTGAGATCCTCAACTAAGTTGTCTTCTAAATCTATGCATTCTTGAAGACACTCACTCAGAGTTTGCAATCGTTTTATGTATACTAAGATTCTCAATGTTCCATTCGTTAGACCTTCTAAGAATAGGGATATCATTTTCTGCTGAGAAGGTCTCTCTGTCACAAGGCATTGATCTACATATTGATTAAATCTTTGTGCTTCATTCTTTACTGTCTCATTAGGAGCTTGTTTGAAACTATGTAGCAAGGATGACAAATTGTGATTGATCCCTCGCTTAGTGAATTCCCAAATAAATGGAAGAATTGTTTGATATTGCCAAAGGAATTTGGATCCAAGGATTGAAACCAAGTTAAGGCTATTCCCATGAGGGTTAGCCCAAAGGATTCATATTGCATGAAAAATTCATCCACTTGCTCTGCTCGCAACACCTGCTTGAATTCTGCAATGTGGTCATAGGGATCTCCTGTGCCATCGTAACGATTTCACATGCATTTGGCCAATTGGATTGGTCTCAATCTTCTGCCTGGCTCTAGGGATTGAATTATGATGGGAAAAGCGAGTTTGATTGGGTGTATTCCAGCTCCTACACCTTGGGGTGGTTCTCCCTTAAAAGTGGTTCTATTCATATTTCCCATTCCCTGGCTAGTTTGGTTGCAGGAGTTAATTCCTGGCATGGTGGATTGCACCTTTGGTCTGTTCGGCATACTGTGTTGGCATGTTTGTCCTAACATCACATTTTCTGTTCTTTGTTGGGTCTGGAATGGGTTTTGTGAGGTAGTTGCCTGATCTCAAGGAGGGAATATAGGCAGACCCATGTACTTTAATCTAGACCCGTTCGCTTCATCTACAGACCAATATCTCCTTTGATTTTGGTGTAGGTATGTAGCTCTAGATGGATTTTTCGGATCACTTAACTCGTATATAGTTGTTGGACTGATGCTTTCTCCTTGTGTCAATGAATCAGTTTGTAGGAAGGTCTAATCCATGCACCAAGTACACATCCATTAGATAGTCATCTTGGGTTATCTTGTTCAATACTTGAGTCATTATTGACTTTCCCTTAGGGGTAGTCACCATATCTCCACTGTTGGTTCTCTCAGAAGTTCGTTGTCCCTCTAACTCTCCTCTTTCATCAATCTGATCAGGGTTTTCGGTTACTACATATATCTGGCCCATCTTGTCCATGTAAACTCCATCTACATACTTAAGAGCTGGTCTTGGAACTATTTCAAATTCTATTGTGTTTATCATTCTTACTACTGACCTGTGTAGACCATCGAGGTAGATGGGTATTCCTTGCAAGTTAGTGGATACATATTGAAGGGACATCCGATATTCCCCTTCCACTCTGGACATAAGACCTTCCCTAGGTACTGAACTATGCATGTCTTCAGAAGCCAAGAGTCTCTCCCAGTTAAATGACATTTTTGACTCACTCGTATGTGAACTCAACACGTAGTGCTAACCATTGAGTTGTGAGTCCCTGACTTGGTTGTGTGGTTGACACTAGCCTTTGATGATTTGGTACTTTATCTATCTCTTCCTAGGTGTCTACTTGATCTTAGGTTCATAAGCCTTGTTTATAGGTCCAAAATTGTCTTTTGAACTGCTCAAAATCTTACAGAACCCCTTGCTTTCCAACGAACCCAAAATCACAGCAAACAGATTTCATATGAGAAAGTTATGCTAGTTCAGGGTTCTCGGGGTTAAAACAAGGAAGCAGGATCCCTCTGGGAGTACCTCAGGACAAACGATACGATACCAGATTTTCATGATACGATACCTTTGTTCTTCATGATACCACTGTAGACGATACCATCTTTAGATGATACGATACCACCGGGGAGACGATGATCGCGATACCAACTTCCACGATACGATACTGCTATCCACATGATACGATACTGCTATCCACATGATACGATACTGGAAATGGTCACGATATGATACCTTTGATTTGCATGATACGATACCAACTTCACGATATGATATTAGTATGTAAACGATACGATACCTTCCAAACGATACGATACCACAACCGACTCGATACGATACCAGAAATGACACGATACGATACCAAAGGTTTACACGATACGATACCAAAGGTTTACACGATACGATACCAAAGGTTTACACGATACGATACCAAAGGTTTACACGATACGATACCAAAGGTTTACACGATAGGATACTAGAACTCTCACGATACGATACTGGTTCTGTGGACGACACGATACCAGATTGCTCGCGATACGATACCAAGGTGACAAGCAATACGATACCAAAAATTTACATGATACAATACTGGAGCTTTCATGATACGATACTGGTTCTATGGACGATACCATACCGAAGGGCCAGATAATACGATACCACTTTTTTTTCACAATACGATACTAGAATAGGCACGATACGATACTGCTCGATCGACGATACAAAACCGAGATCGGGACGACACGATATGACACTCGTGATACCAGACGCAGATCTTATCGATACCGTCGCTGAGTTTTATGATGTCTTATGTGGATTTCAAGACGTTTTCTTCAGCATTTTAGTTTCGAATGCCCTCTGTGCTCCTTGCTCGCAGTCGAAGGTGAAAAACAAGATGAACGTATAGTCGAAAGTGAAGAAACTCTGAGAAGATGGTGGGGGAAAATGGTGGTGATGATGAAGATGGAGATGAAAACAAACTCAGAAGCTGAACTGAAAGTGGTGATTTTTTTACCTTCTAACCTCACTACTCTACGTCTTACAGTCACACGCTCGTCCTCCAAGCTCTCTCCCCAGCAATGGCACCAAATTTGGTGTCACTCTAGCACAATGGCAAATACCAATGTGAGGAGCTTCACCTCATAAATGTCAATCCTCCGCCGAGACGTGAGGACCAGTATGAAGACCAAAAGCAAGTGAAGTGCACAAGTGTGTGAGTGAAAGCACACAAACATACACACACATACACACATGCGGACAAGGTAAGAGCAAAGAGAGGAACAATGGAAGGACTTCCATTACAAAAGAAATCTATTACAGAAGCTCAAATCTACAACAAGCCAACCCCCAAAATGATCTCTCCAGCCCTTTTTATAGTTTTTTGAGTGGTTTTGGCCCTGTCCAGACCTAGTGTCTGGCCTAGTTAAAAAATAGGTTCCAGGGCTGATTTGGGGGCTCAAATGGAGTCTAAACATTATGAAAACTGGTAGGATGATACTTCTAATAGTCCTCAAGCTAGAGGACTCCTCGGCTTGAACAAATGGAGTTGTAAAAATAGAAAATGGTATTTAAAATGGTTCTTAGTTATAAAAATCACTATTTTTATAGGGATTTCTTTTGAAAATTTGACATGTGCTTCTTTGAGCTCCCTACATGCTTCTTCTTCTTGTGTGTCCACTTCATTGATGCGCTTCCATGCTTATGCATGACCTTGACTGTCAACACCATATTTAACCTTGGTCAGATGTTTCTCACTTCTATTGAGCATCATCAATCATTGACCAATCGAATATTGCAATGCTTAAAAAAATCACAATACTTGATATTCATCCATCAATCATGATAGTGAACCAAGTATCATGAGTTTTTGGGTATCATGATGCTTCAAAAGTTTCACAATAGTTTCTTAGATATCACACTATTTTCCAAGAATTACTAACCCAAGTGATCATATATCATGTATTGTGTGTCACAAATTATACATCATATATATAATGTTATGAATCCCAATTATTGTGCAATAGATATCAAACATCTTTAGTCATCAAGAAAAATATGATCTTTTCAAGTAATATCTATTGAATTTCATAGGATTAAAGTATCATAATTTTTTAGCACCCACTAATCTATTTAATTTTTTGCATAGTCAAGATTGAACATGTACCTTGCATGAAGTGTTGATATATTTTGATAGTGATGTGTCTGAACACACTTAGGAAAGTGGGGACACTTTTTTCCTTCTTTTAGAGGATTTTTACCCTAGCTTGTATATATGCCTATGACTTTAATGGGTTACTTATCTTTGTACATTCACTTGGTAATACATTCAATATTGTGTGTTGTTCTCCAAGCTTCTTCTTCTTCCTTGTGTTGATTCATGTGCTTCCGCAAACCTCAAACTCCAACAATTGGTATTAGAGCAGGTCATCCCTTCATCTAGGGCCTCATCAACACCCATTGCAACATAGCCTCAAAATCACACAAACATTGGTGAGATACGTAGGGCGATTATGGGTTCAAAACAGCTTCATTGTGTGGTCTCCAAACACACTATTGCACCACCTATGCAAGCAATTTTGTCTTTTTGTACCAAACATATATACAAGTTTTGGTTCGCTAGTACAAGTGCCTCGAAGTATGCTACATATTTAGCCAATCTTGATAGGATACTTCTGTTCAACTTTTTGCGATACATTCATTTTTCTGCATTAGGGTATTTTAGCCAGTGGTCATGGCTGAAAGCAATGATGTATTTTGTATGTTGTATGTTGAGGATAAGTTGGATGATATCAATTAACCATTATGGGCATATATGATGCATCATGTATTGATTGCAAAAGGACTATGGAATATTGTGCAGGGTGTTGAAAAATGATCTATTACTCCTGCAAATACAGTTATTGAAGGTGATGTAGATGGCGTTGATAATGACGATCTTCAAATTCTTGTTCGCATTGTGGTTCTTATTGCACCCACTACAGAGCAACTTCATTGGGATGGAAAAGATGCTTAGGCACATGCATTGATAGCTTTGTCTATGAACCGTGCCATTATCCCTCATATTCGCTCTTGCAAAACAACAGAGGAATCGTGTTGCTTACGTTCAAAAATAGTTGGAGAGTGAGCATATGAATGAAGGAGATTCTATGGTGTCATAAAGAGTTGTCTAAAACTGGCTATTAAAGAGGCAAAGAAAAAGGAGGTTGGAATGGTTGTTGTAGAGGCCTCTACACCAAAAACAGAGTCTGATAATCTTGTGTAGAATGAAGAATGGGCATTTACTACAATTTGAAGTTATTACCCATCTTCTCATGAACAATGTATGTCTGTAGTAGACTCAGATGTTTGGTACTTTGAGAGTGGGGCAACCAAACATATTACCTTGCAATGCAATTTCTTCAATTCACTTGAGCCTTACCCTACATGAAATACTATCACATGTGCTAACAACTCCTCTTATCCTATAATGGGAGTTGGTAAGATCATTCTCACTATTGTTGATGGTAGTTCTTTCACATTTTCAAATGCTTTGCTTGTGCCAACAATCAAGAAAAATCTATTATCAGTTCTAGCATTAGCCAAGATCAGCCTGGTTGTGAAATTTGTTGATGACAAATGTACAATTTCATGATATGTCAAATGGAGATGTCATTATTGCTTTTGGCATTTTATGTCATTGGCTGTATAAGCTCATAGATTATGCAAAATATGTGAATGATTTAACATGTGTAGTTCAACGTTCTCAAGCTATGTCAAATGCAAAGCTTTGGCATGAACTCTTTGGTCATCTGAAGTTTTCTACTTTGCTATGCTTGCAAAAAATCTGAAATGTTGTCCTCTCTTCCCAAACTTGAGGCACCTTGTAAACATTTTTGTGAAGGTTGTATTTTGGGCAGAATGAAGCATTCCTCCTTCCCAAAAGATGTTTCTATTTGAGCTACTAAAAAATTATGCCTTGTTCATAGTGATGTTTGTGGTCCTATGCAGACACCTTCTTTTGGAAACTACCTTTATTTTGTGACTTTCATTGATGATTTTTCTAGGCATGCATGGTTGTATGCACTAAAGGCAAAGTCTAAGTGTTTATGCACTTCAAATAGTTTCTGGTTTTGGCTAAAAATCTGCCAGCATGCAAAATGGGCACCCTCCATTCTGATGGGGGGATATATATGTCTTCTTATTTTAATGCATTTCCGGTTGAATGTGGGATAAAACATTAGTGTACAATGCCATATACACCTTAAGAGAATGGATTTTCTAAAAGAAAGAACAGATCACTCATGGAAATTATGAGGTGTATGGTCAAAAATCATGCTTTACCACATAACTTCTTGCTTGAGGCTATTATGTGTGCAACATATGTACTTAACAAGTGTCCCACTGAAGCATTGTAGTCTATCACTCCATATGAGGCTTGGCATGGTCGCGAGCCATATGTTGCTCATTTGCATGTCTTTGGTCATTTGGCATATGCATTAGTGCCTAAAAAACAATGTAAGAAATTGGATGATAAAGTAGTGAAATGTATTTTTGTTATGTACAATTCTAAAAGCAAAGGCTATCCTCTATATCATCCATAGACTAAATGCATTTTGGTTATCCATGATGTTGTGTTTGTGGAAGATGCAACCCAACCATTAATTTCATGTACTAAGGAGACATCACTTAGCTTCAAAGATTTGTATGAGACTACACGTTGATGAGAGGGCTGACATAGAGGAGACAAAAACTATGCCCAAATGTCTAGTGCATACTTTGCGAGATAGAAAATTAGTTGCACCTTTGTCATATCATACTCGTTCATGCTCTCATAGTGCTTCTTTTGCATCAGATTTCTATGCTATGGCTGCCTCTAGTCTCTGTGATGAGAATGAGCTTGTTTCTTTTGATGAAGCACAAAATTCAAAAAATTTGATGGTTGCTATGCAATCAAAATATGATGCTATTGTGAAGAATATGTCACAATGAAGGAGATAGGGAAGAGAGCTCACTCACACACTCTCACATTCAAAGAGGAGCACACACACACAAATGACATATACTCGCATGACCACTATACCTGTAAAAGAAATGAAAAAGTGATGCATGTCATGCTAGATCATCACATGTTGAGCTTGATATCTAAACACTCCCCCTCAAGCTCAACCTTATGGCTTGTAATCGAAGCACCTTCGAAAACTTCTTCGACTTCTCATATCCAAGTACTTTAGTGAAAATATCACCAAGGTGCTCATTTGTCCTCACATAAACAAGATCAATATCACCCGCGAATACCTTTTCCTTCATGCAATGATAATGCACCTTGATATGCTTTGTTTTAGCATGAAAAACAGGGTTGCATGCTAACTGTATGTTGTTAAGATTATCACAATAGATGGTGATAGGGTTTTGCACTTCCACACCTAAATCTACAAGTAGCATCTATAGCCATGATGTTTCACATGCTTCCATTGCAACACCTCTATACTCAGTCTCTGTACTCAACAAAGCAATAGTGGGTTGCTTCTTACTCCTCCATGTAGTAGTTTCACTTCCAAGTGAGAATATAAAGTCACTAGTAGATCTTCTATCTAGAATACTACTAGCTCAATCTACATCACTCTACCCATGAACTTGTAAGTCTACATCAACTTCATAAAACAATGCATAATCCAAAGTAGCACTTACATATCATAGAGTGCATCTCAAAGCATCTAAGCGTGGTTTATTAGGAACCTGCATAAATTGACTTTCAAGTCCAACAATTTGCCTTAGAACAGGCCTTGTAATTGTGAGATATATCAAGCTTCCCACAATTTTCCTATACATAGTAGTAATTTCCAATGCTTCACCTGATGTAGTATCGAACTTCAAATTTTGATCTAATGGCATAGAAATTGGCTTATAATCACCATACTTACTCAAGGCATATTGACTTTGCAACATCCATATACATGTTTCTGTATGTATAAACTGAATGCCCAAGAAATAGTGCAGCACACGAAGGTCATTCATATCGAATTCCTACATAAGGAGTTGCTTTAGCTCTTTAATGATTTCTACATTATCACCACCTACAATAAAGTCATCAACATAAATAGCCACAATCATGATGCAACACTGCTTGAGGCTTTGGATGAACATGTTCAATATGGTGTCAAGTGGTTGATTATCAAGGGAGAATAAATGTTGATCATTAAACAATTGCAAAATGTTTTGTGTTTGCAAAAGCTCAAATTTGCTTGAGTGGTTGAAAATGGTGAGTGTTATTGAAACAATTTGATAATATTCAAATATGTCATGTACAGGGGGTAAAAAATGTTTATTTTTAAGGCCCATAATCAATATAGATACAAAATTAAAATAGAGACATGAGAGAGAATAGACCACACAATAAAGAGATGAAAGAGCAAAGCTCCACATATATGCCATACATTCCAAATACATAAATATTACAAAGAATAATGAAAATTTCATATCGATGCATCAATCTATAACATAACTTCATAAATTTAGTCTCCATGAAGTATAGATGATCTCCTCCAAGTATAAATAAGATCCACGCTCATGGCCTCCTTATTGTAGAAGAAAAATCATAAACCCTAGTTGCTACTCATCCTTTGAAGAAGTTGAAACCCTAGCTTGACTCCTCCACAAGGTTTAAGAAGGACTCCACTTTGTTAAAAATAAATAAGCAAGGTTGCATATATTTCACAAAGAGGATTTTTTTCAAATAGGAGACAAATATAAAAAAAGATGGAAGAATTTAATTCAAAAAGTAGTGGAGGCCAAAAAAGAATCAATCCAAAAATTGAACCGAATGTGAAGAGTGGCTACTCAAAGTATTGGAGGAGTTATGGAGAAGAGCTCATGAAGTCATCATGAGAGCTCGTGGTCACTTGGATAAAAAAGAGGTAAGGGATGATACTAAAATATAGAGGAAGAAGGCATTGAAGTCCGCTTGTAGGTAGTTCAATTGCTTTCAATCATTTCATTTTCTATTGTCTTGTAGACTATGTCCAGCTGCTCACCATTTGTAGGTAGCCTGATTGCGAGAGTCATATCTCTCAATGTATGTATCCTTTTTTAGATTTTAATATTCATTGGAAAGGATATCTTGTGTAATTCCTCTACATAAAATCATTTTGTCAAATTCATCATGTTCTTGGAGTTATTAAGTTTTCAGTGAAGTCAAGTTTTTAGTCTAACTAAGTGGGCAAGCAACCTGTTTTGAGGCAAAGAGTTACCAAACCAAAATACTCCAAATTGAGTGGTTAATAGCTCATTTGCAATATATTAGTGTCTAACTTGAGTGACCAAATCCTCAAGTTCATTTCCTTCTTGAATTGATATCAGTTTTCATTCTAAGCTTCAATTGAAGGTAAAAGTCTTAATCCTGAGAAGGTCTTCTACACTTTCTGTTGCGCATAGGAGAGGAACTCTCCAAGAGTTGGTATCAGAGCTCAACAATAGAGCATTGGAGATTGAAGAGGCAAAGCATTGGAATTGAAGTGAAGCAAAGGAGAAGATACAAATCAAGGGGAAGCTTCGTAAAGTCAAGACAGAGTGCCACAACATATTGAGGTAAACTTCAAACCTAGAAGTTTTCAATGGCTGATTTAGGACAGCAAGTTGAGAAGTTAGATAAAGATAATTTTCAATATTGGAGGTATAGAATGAAAACTTACCTTAAAGGTAAAGGTTTATGGATTCTAGTTAGTGGAGATGATCCAGAACCAGTGGATCTTCAAGATCCCAACATTACTCCTGCACAAAAGAGACAATTTGCAGATTGGGAAGAGAGGAATCGAAGGGTGATGTTCCTCATTTCACAAGTCATTTATAACACTATGATTGGTCATGTGCAAAGCCTAGGGATAGCCAAGGAAGTTTGGGAAGCACTGGAGAAGGTGTCTGCTACCTCAACAAGGTCTCGAAAGATGCAACTCAAGAACGAGCTCAACAACATGAAGAAAAACTCAAATCAAAGCATTAGTGAGTATACGTTGAAGATCAAGGAGCTTCGAGATTAGCTAGCATTAGTTGGATGCAAGATAGAAGAGGAAGAAATCATCCAAACAGCCCTCAATGGCTTGAGGAATGAAGAAAAGTGAAAGCCCCTCATCACAAACATTCTTTATAGAGATCCTCTACCAACATTCAAGGAGATTATACCAAATCTTGTGGCTGAAGAGGTTGCTCAACAAGGAGAAGGTAATAAAGGGAAGGATAGCCATAGCCAAATGTTATGTGCAAGTCAAGGTAGAGGAAGGAACTCAAGAGGAGGCTAGAGAGGAAGAGGAAGAAGCTACAACAACACAAATTCCAGCCAACACAACTCAAAAGAAAAGGAAAACTCAAATGACAACAAAAATGGAAGAGGTCGAAGAAGAAATAGAGCAAGAGGTCGAGGTTCATACAATCCTCATAAAGGTATAACATGTTATCATTTTGGTAAAGTACGACATTATGCAAATGATTGTTGGCAAAAGAATGGAAGTTTGAATGGAGGAAGCCAAAGGAGCCAAAATAACTATGCAAGTACATCAACTGAAGGAGACAAGCAAACCATGCTTGCCATGAAGCATGAGTACAACAACCCAAGAAGTGATGATAAAAAATGGTTTATAGATTCAAGTTGCAGCAATCATATGATGTGTCAAAGAGATTTATTCACAAATCTACAAGCTCCAAGTGGAAAAGGATGTGTGGAGACCGGTGATGAAACTCAACACACAATTGAGCATGTTGGAGAAATCAAGCTTGGAGACAAGAAGGTATTGACTGATGTTCTTCATGTTCCTACTATTGCAAAGAATTTGATTTCAGTAGGACAAATGGTAAAGAAAGGATATCATGTTATCTTCAATGAAAAAGGCTAATTTATAAAGAATCCAAAAGAAGGATTCAAGGTCATTGCTCAAGGAAGGAAAGAAGGTAGGATGTTCACTTTGGACATTCAACAACCACATGCAAAGGTGATGTATATTCAATTTGGAAACAAGAAAATTGTTGAAATTGATTTGTGGCACAAAAGGTTTGGATATATCAACATTCCCAAGCTCAAGGACATGAGCAACCATGAAGTGGTAAGAGGTCTTCCAAGATTCAATGATGCTGGATTGCATGAGTTTTGTGAAGCATGCCAACTAGGAAAGCAAACTCAACAACCATTCAAGAAGAACAACTATGTGGCAAGGAATGTTCTTGATCTGATATAGATGGATGTATGGGGACCATCACAACAACCATCGATGGCTGGTAATAGATATATTGTCACTTTTATTGATGATCATTCAAGAAAAGTATAGATGTTCTGCATAAAACAAAAATCAGTATTCTCTATGTTCAAGAGATTTAAAGCACATATAGAAAAGGAAACATGATGGTACATAAAGACTTTGAGGTCTGATGGAGTAGAAGAATATTTCTCCAAATAATTTTCAAATTTTCTTTATGAAAATGGCATCAAACGACAATTTACATGTAGATACATGCCTCAACAAAATGGAATTGCTAAAAGGAAAAATGAGCATATCACAAAAGTTGCAAGATGCATGCTCAACGAGATGAAGGTGCCATTAAACTATTGGGTTGAAGAAGGTATATGATTGCTTATTTGATGAACAAGTGCACAACAGCAAGAGTGCATAATTTAACTCTCGACGAGGTTTATTCCAGTAAGAAATCTAACTTTACACACCTCAAAGTTTTTGCATGTGTTTGTTATGTTCACATTCCTCAAGAACTAAGGACAAAGATGGAGCCAAAGTCCAAAAAATGTATTTTCATTCGATATTCATTAGAGCAAAAAGGATATAGGTGCTACAATTCAGTGGCAAAGGAGCTATGAGTCTCACAAGATGTGGTATTTGATGAGCTAACACCATGGTTTGGAGATAAAGGGAAAGAGAAGATTCTTGAACAAGAGGTACTAACCAAGAAGAATTTCAAGGAAAAAACACCTGTTTTGATCTCCTAATCACCCTGAGTATGCTCACCAAATTTCATGCGATTCTGAGACCGTGACTGGAGAGGTGTTGATGATGCCCTAGATGAAGTGGCGACCTGCTCTGATACCAATTGTTAGAGTTTGAGGTCTACGAAAGCACAGGAATAGCACAAGGAAGAAGAAGAAGTTTGGAGCACAACACACAATAATGAATGTATTACCACTAGAATGTACAAAGATAAGTAACCCATTAGGGCTATATGTGTATAGACAAGGGGGGGGGGGGGGGGGGGGGGGGGGGAACTCCTAAAGAGGGAAAAAAGTGCCCCGGTGGTCATAGTTTGTTCACACACATCACTACCTAAATATATCAACAATCTCGTTGAAAAGACCTATGAAATTCTTTATAAAACCATTGGTAAGTGGTCAAAGAAACATCCGAAGGAATGGGATAAACACCTCATCGTAGCCTTATGGGCATATTGCACATCCTTCAAGATATGATTACAAATTATGAATTGTTTATTTCTTAAAATTGTTGAGGTTATACGAGAAAGAGTTTCTAAAGAAGTTTATATTTAAAGAGATATTAAAAGATATGTTGACTAACCATATTAAATTCAAGAGGTATGTGATGCTATATGAGTGAGTAAAAAACGATATATCGTTATTACAAAATTATGGTATGATTTTTGAAGTACAATAAAATAAGAATTTTTAGTTCTCCAAGGCTTTTGAATGTAAGAAACTATATAGTTTTCTAGAATGTAAGAAATAGGAAAACATGCATTGCATTTTACATATAATTTTAGTACTATATGGATATATATTAAAAGAATTCAAGTTATTATGGTAAAATACTATGGAATAAAAGTATTCATTTATACATATTGTTAACCTTTGGTCCAGTATCTATCAATACTTAGATCAAGTACTCAACCAATACCCAGAACTACACACTCTCTTTATATGTAGGTCGAACAAGTTGTGAGGGTTATTTGCTGGAGGGATTCTTGTAATAAGGCCCCTTTAACCTTTCCTCGTTCCTTAATAATCATATTCGTATTCTTAATAGAACACTATTCACTACCAGATACTTGGAATGTAACACCATTAATCACTTGTAATAGAGTTAAGGATAAATTATTAGTTGACACCACAACAAACAAAACAGAAGATAATAATACGGTAAGTTGCAGAATTTTGCATAAATGTGCGCGAAGCACCAACAACCTGCTCATTGTGTTCTTCATCACCATGCTAAATTTATATTGATTATATCGCTTTGAAGGGGTTGCATCCCTTTTCATTTTTACGATGATTCGATGATTCCAATTACATATAAAAAAATATTATTTTTTTATGAAGAAAAGCCCTAACACACGGATGATGTAAACCCTAAGAGGAATTAGAAGGTGACTTATTCAACTCTACATCATTCGGAAGTGCCAGTTTATCAAGTATTGCTACTTTAAATGCTTCTCGGGGCTAAATGAAAGGTTTGCCATAGGCACTCAAAAATATTTAGCCTGTAAACTAGCAAATTGATTATCGTACAACACCGCTTTGGCTTGAGCAGATGCTTCACAATGTCTTCTTGCACATAAAAATCATCATGATGTAACACCTCGGGACTAGTGTGATTCACCTTGTTCAATTGATCATGAGTTTACCATAATTTGGAAGCAACTTGCTTATGCCGTCCCTTAGTGCATGTAAAAAATGCATTGAGGTGAGTGACTTCTTCGGATAAAGTAGCATTATTGAAATGTAAATCATGAACATGGCTTAATAGATGACTACGCTCATTCTGAAGTTGTTGTATGTTATACGCATTTTCATTTATCATTGCTTGAAGAACTTCATCCTTCTTCAAAACTACAACAACATTATCCTGATGCCGAACATTCGCCTCCAATTTGTGTACTTATCGTAGAGCATCTTTCGGCTCATGGGTAGTCTACTAAAAAATATCCTTAAACAATCATTTCTCCTTCTCCACTAGATCAATCAGATGATCACAAGAAGCTACACACTTGGCCCATTCAGCATCCATGGTTTGAACACACTCGTGCAAAATATCATTATCAACCATAAAGGACTGATTGCACACAGGGAAATGATGGACGATCATCTCATGAGCATGAACTAGAAAAGAGCCTACACCAACCAAGTCTGACATCAAGAATGCATGATTGACCCCAAAAGCCTTGGCAGTATCAAAGGGTGCAGGTAAGTAAGGGTGCGAACCAGTAGGTTTTTCAAGAGGTGTATCCCAAGCGTTTGTAGAAGGTGAGGCCAGGAAAGGCATAGTCTAGCCATGCAAAGGAGGATGTTGTTGAGAAATTGAAGGATAAATTTGATATGCGGATGGGTGAGGGTGTCAGAGCTGATGAAGAAGGTATATTAGGCATATGGAGTGGGGTTAGCGAGGCAACAACAAGTGGTACCATATCTGGTGCAAGATGTGCAGGAGAAGGAGGTTCTGTTGCAATAAAGATAGGTTGTGGATAAGGCAAAGAAGGAAGGGGAGCAGCAACTATCAGAGATGAAGTTTGTTGGGCAAGAATGGGAACTCTTGTCATGAAAAGGGAGGAGGAAGAAGCTTGGGGACTAGGAACAATGGAAGCAATAGGTGGGGAAGAATACAAAGGTTGAGGAGGGATATGGGCAGTAGTCTTGGGCTCCATGATAGGGCCAACCTCATGTTGAGGAGGAGAAGGAGCTGACTATCCTTGAGAGGATGAATCCATGGAAATGAGGTCTCTTTGGAGTTTGCAAGAGCAGTAGAAGAGAACACCCACACTTTCATCATCGTTGCCAGAGAGTGATGCGACCATCGGAACATGGAGAATAGGGGCCACCATCGAAGTAAAAGGAGGGACCAAAGGAAGACAAGGGGGGATAGGGATGGCAACTATAAACAAAATAGAAAAGTGGTATGGGAGATGCAAATGGGTGGAAGGATGCTTCTACAACTGCCTAATGATGGATTGACATTCCTTGTGGAGTTTTTGGAATAACAAGGATTCCCAATTGATGGGTGTAGTATCGGCTCGAAACAAGTAGGAATAAAACCATCGCAAAATACCATAAGGTTTATGCTGAAGGTTAAGAGCAATGATGAGGAAACATAGAATACAATGTTTAGGTTCATTTGAGCACAAAAAGGAATATTCATTTGAGCTCTATTTAATGAAGAGCATAGCCATGCCTTGAGATGAAAGCGGCACAATGGAAGTCGCTCCATCATTAGGGAGGTAGAAGCAGTGACCAAATATTGATACTGTAACAGAATGGGGTTCACCCTAGATATGGACATTGAGTGAGGGCCAAGGCTTCATGATGAGGTCTGACAGCTTCCCACTGTGGCATAGAAAAGTTATGCAATCATCTGCAGGTAAGGTAGGAGGCCATCTCCTCCTCCATGGTTCGAAGGGTGCGAGTGCCTCCATGGCTAGCTGGACAAATGATACAGAAGGACGAAACCTACGAGAGACAAGGAACTTTAAAATTATGAATAACCCGAAGGATGCAATCACAAGAAGGAGACGAATGGGGGGGATCTCAAAAAATCATGACATAGAAATGCATGCAACGTCTCGAGTTGAAATGTGGTTGGACCTAACTTATCCGAAATTCGGTACAATCCAAACCATGGGAGTAGTGTGGCGCCCTCCAATGAATATTGGCATTTTGAAGAAACAGTCATAGGTGTGTACTTGCCAAGTTTGAAGCTCTTACATCAGTAAAAAACTTTCTAAGTGTTGTGCATTGTGTGCGGATTTCATCCAAACGAGTAAAGAGGAACAACGATCTCCATTGGGTCAATAACTTCCAAAACATAGGCTAAGTTGAAGCGTGTATAGCCAATGGTAACTTTATAGATGGTGCAATATTCCCATAACACAATAGGGAGCAACTAATCCCATCACTCTACATAATCAACAATTAACTTATTTAACATGACGAGCAGGGTTTTGTTAGTGCTCTTTACAAGATCATTAGCGAGGGGAGGTTTATACGGACTACTATTCTTATGGATAATTAAGAAAGAATTAGTAAGGGTGGTGATTAATTCATTGCAAAATGGGTACCACAATTCGAAACAATTCTCAAGGGAAGGCTAAATCGAGGAAAAACATCACAAGATAAGCAACACATGATGATTGAAGTAGTGGTAGATTTCACAGTCCAAGCTTTAGCCCAATGGGGAGCATAATTAGTATAGGTCAAAATGTAGTGATTATTAGTAGTTACAACAAGAGGAGTAATGAGTGCAACAAAATCTAATCCCCAATTTTGAAAAGGCTCTAGGGGCAAGCTTGCTTGGAGTGGAAAATGGAAACGAGAGAGAGATTGACTGGTCTGCTTGCAATGGTCACAAACACAAACATATTGACACAAATCATGTTGCATGATAGGCCACCACAAGCCACTTTGCAACAACTTCTTAAAAGTTAAGTCTGCCGATTAATGACCACTATTAGGATCATAACGACAAAGAGCTAACACCGAAGGAACTTCATGGGTCAACACACACTGGATCCAAGCCCTACACACATCAAAATAATAAGGTTGACCAACAATAAGGTAGAATCCATGACTATAAAAAGGCAAGTTTTTGTTGAGATGCAATAGGAAGCGTATCAGGTGGGCAACCCATAGTTAAAAAGGTAAATAATGTATCTTAATAAGAAGTGGAAAAATCCCATATCGAAAGTGAGGCACCAAGCTGAGAAGCATAAATAGTAGGGGAAGAGTCATCTACTCTGATAGGATTTTCACCAGAGTCCAATTGAGAGAGGAAGACAGCCATATAATGGGAAGATTGAGGATGATGAATGACACAATATTCAAATTCTTGGAGCAATAACACTGAACGAGCAAATTGAAATTCCAAACTATGTTGATGTACTAAGTAAGGAAGAGCCGAGTGATCTACATGGAAAGTAAAATTCTAGCCTAATAAATCATGTCAAAATTTCTTGATGGAATAAATTAGGCCTAAACATTCGCATTCAAAAACCGAATAATTCCTCTTGACAAGGGCTAATCAGAGACTATCTTAGTAAATTTGTTGATACCATTTATCCATCATCTACATAAGAACATTGCTTGGAGGATAGGGGTGTGCATCAAGAGTTTCTTCAAGTGCAAGAAACTAGTTTGACATTCATCCATTCTTTAGAAGTCACATGGAGCCACCATGGTTAAGCGGGTAAACCAAATAGTAAGGTGCACTAGCCATCGGAGGTGGCAACCATGCTAGGGGATTTGACCAAGAAAATGAAGAACATCCTTTGGCAATTTCGATGGCGGAGCTTCCAATGCTATGTTAACCTTGTTAGGATCAACTTGAATACCTTGTCAAGAGATAATATGACCAGGAAATGTACCATAAGAGACTCCAAAAATGGACTTAACTGAATTGAGACATAACCGATATTCTCAACATTTGAGAAAAGAGAGTCGTAGATGGTGCTAGTGGTCAATTTTATCACTCAAGATGGAAAAAGCATGGAGAAAAACATGCATAAAATTGCTAAGGTATAGGAAGAAGATATCCTACATGCACAGTTGGAAAGTATCAAGAGCATTCCAGAGTCTGAACCACATTATTGTGCATACATAGACACCCCAATTTGTAATGAAGGCCATCTTTGGGATATCCTACTCAACCATATGTACTTGATTGTACCCACTATAGCCATCGAGAAAACAATAAGTCTTACAACATGCTAATTCATCCAACATACTATCTAGAAAGGGCAAAGAAAAAGGGTTTGACACAGTAGTAGCATTTAGCTTATGATAATCTACACAGATTCACAATTGCTTATTCTTCTTAGGGACTATCATGATCGGGGAGATCCATTCGGCATGTTCAATGGGCACAATGAAACCAACACATAATAATCAATTGATCTCCTCCTTGACTTTTTTGGCATAATTAGGATTCATGTGATAGCTTGGCTGCATCACGAGATAAGCATCCAACTTTAGTAAAACAGGGTGGTGATGAATGCGGGGATCTAGTCCCTTCATATCTTTATAATCCCAAGAAAAAAGATCAGTAAACTCAGTCAATAGAGCAAGTAAATCCTTTCAAAAGTCATTCTCAAAAATGGCTCTAATTTTGATGGGCTTGGGAGTACCAACTCCACCTAAATTGTAGGTTAAGAGTTGGCCTTCAGGAACATAAAATTCCAACCCAATTATCCTCAAATTCCTTGAAGAGTTGGGAGGGAAAGTTGAACAAATTCACTATAGGCTTGAAACACACCTCTACTCCCATGGCACTTGAGTATACAGAACATGTGGCTGATGACCACTAATCTAAGACATGTTGCAAATCAACAATTTCGGTGCCCCTCATCATCAGAGAGGCCATCTAGCATGTTCACAAGCTCCGGCACATAGGGGCAACCATGAATTTCACATGGTGTAAAATCATCTACGGGTATTGTGTACTTATGATGATTGCATTTAAAGATAAGCTCATTGGATGACCAATCATATAAAACATTTGCCTTCTTTAACCATGGTATACCAAAAAGAAGGTTATATTTGAGGTTAGATTCCCATAAATTGAGGACAATGAAAGTCATATGAAAAGCTGCACCTTGAATCATAGCAGGAATAATTTGGATGAGCCCAATTGGATGAACTTAGGATTATTCAACCATTCTTACAAAAACTTTAACTAGTTCAATGTTACTCCACCCTAACATCTTTCATAGCATAGAAATTGTGATAGCTACTCTCGAACTGCAATCAATCAATATCAAAATGTAGAAATTGAGTAGACCATGAAATGGGAAAACTCACATGGATTAGAGTGAGCTTGCCAAGATCATGGAGTAGGCTCCTCAATCTTCTAACCAATTATAAATGGGGGATAGGCCCTCCTTATATAGAGTTGGAGGGATTCTCCAAAGTACATCATATGTGGGATAATTCCTTTTGAAGGAGAATGAATACACTGGAAGAAGCAAATGGCAAGGTACCCAAATATATAGAGATACAACATAAAATGGAAATCAAATGGAAATGGAGTGCCTCTTAGATATAAAATGGAGATGCACTCATGCACATACAAATTGAAATGATCTAGGAGAAATCATGTCATCAACATCCCCTCTATAGCTCCATTTTAGAGCGGCTGAATGTTGCATAGCTCGACCAAGTGCTAGAGAAGAACTAGAGGTAGAGCCTTCATGAACATGTCTGCTAGGTTCCCTAGATAGGTACACTAATCCATAGTAATCTCTTGAGAGATGAGCTTCTCACACATGAAATGGTACTAGATCTCGATGTGCTTCATCTGAGCATGGAACACTGGGTGCTTGGCAATGGCCAAGGATGATTGGTTAGACTAACCTGCAAAACACCAATGTCCGATAATAAACATCGAAGCATGTTGGCCTCACATGCTACAAAGCTCAATGCTCAATACTTGGCCTTGGTGGATAACAGAGCAATTGTAGGCTTCTTCTTACTTACCCAAGGGATAGGGCATGATCCAAGCAAGAATATGTACCCAAAAGTAGACCATTGTGAATCAAGATCACGGGACCAATCTATATTTAAATATCTGATGAGTTGGATGACCCCTCTGTACCAAAGACCATGATGTCAAGTGAGGGCAAGATATCGAAGTAGTCTCTAAGCAGCATCCTAGTGTGTCTAACAGTTTCTAAAAAGGATGATGTGCAAACTCACTAAGTATCCCAATTGCATAGGCAATATCTGGTCTAGTGTTGGCTAGGTAAAGTAATGAGCCAACAAGTTATCTATAAGTATGCACATCCACAAGTGATGATGAATACTCGAGTGTGAGCTCAATGTTTGGATCAAGTGGTGTAGATACTAAGTGACATTCATCCATGTTATATTTAGATAGAAGATCAGAGAAATACTTCTTCTATGATAGGAATATGCCTTCTTTTGTTTTCCAAACTTCCATACCTAAGAAGTAGTGAAGTAGGCCAAGATCTATCATAAAGTACTCAAGATGAAGCTATGTGATGATAAATTGGATGCGTTCTTCATTTAAACTTGTCAAGATCAAGTCATCTACATAGAGGATGATTATTGAAACTAAGGATTCTTTCTGATAGATGTATAAGTTAGCATTGGTAGTGCTCCTTTGAAATCCTTTGGCTTTGAAGAACTTGTGGATATTTTCATACTAGGCCATGGGAGCTTTCTTTAGTTTGTAAAGTGCTTTGTGAAGCTTGTACACTTGATTTTATTTTCCTTTGATCTTGAAAGGTTCAAGTTGTTCAACATATACTTTTTCTTGAAGATCTCCATTGAAGAAAGAAATTTTGATGTTGAGCTAGTAAATTGGTGCACTTAGTGCAAGGATGATTCTTATAGTTGTAACCTTACAATAGGGGCAAATGTTTCTTCATAATAAATGCCTTTCTTTTGCTTATATACAATGGCTACAAGCCTTGCTTTGTACTTATCCAATGTACCATCTGATTTGTAGTTGACTTTGTATAGCCACTTAACTCCAATGACTTGATGATTTGAAGGCTTAGGAACAAGTGTCCAAGTGTTGTTATTTTCAATTTTATCCATCTCTACTTGCATACCTTCTTTCGAGTCAAGTTGGCCTTCAACTTCTTTGTAGTTGGAAGGCTCTAGAATTTGTTGAATTTGGTACATAAGTGAATAATTTATGTTGTGAATTTTTTCATGTTGCTGCTTCTCAATGAGCCTTTCAGGTCATGTAGGTTTGCTATTGAGTTTTGTTAGAAAAGATGGTGTCCCCCTCTGAAGTGTAGATGGGTGGACTCAAACTTGAACTTGGATCTTTAGTTGAGTATTGTGAAGCTTTATCAAATATATCTTTTGAGATGGTGATGGAATGGTTTTCAGGATCTTACAATCTATAACCTTTAGATTGTTCATTATAGCTAATGAAGAGATGTTTCTTGGACTTAGATTGTAACTTTCTTCAATCTTTCTTTGGCATATGTATGAATGCTTCACTTCCAATTAATCAAAAGTAAGTGACATTGGGCTTGCATCCATAGTAGGATTCAAATGGAGTCTTGTTGTGTAATGCACTTGTGAAGCTTCTTTTGGTGATGTGCATTGTAGTGTGTGCTGCTTTAGCCAAAAGCTTGAATGGTAATGCTTTCTTGTGAAGCATAGTGCATGCCATTTCTGTTACACTTCGAATCTTTCTCTGAGCTACTCCATTATAGGATGGAGTATGAGATTGAGTGAATTTCCTCTTGATGCCCTTTTGCTTTAACAAATTATCAAAGTCATGATTGATGAACTCACCACCTCCATGTGATCCAATAGTCTTGACTGAACTTGATGCTTCATTCTCAACTTGATATATCCATTCTCGAAAATTGGAAAAGCTATCTGCCTTAGACTTCAAAAAGTATACCCAAATATATCTTGAGTGATCATCTACTAGGATAAAGAAGTAGATGGATCCACTTAGTGAAGGGGTATTCATGGGCCCACAGAGATCCATGTGGACTAGGGCTAGAGGGGTCCTAGCTCGAGTGGAAACATCCTTGGGAATGGGATCGATGTGTTGATTGCCTTGGGTGCAAGCTTGGCAGATATCGTGAACTTTCCCGATCTTGGGAAATCCCTTAACCATCTATGATGCGGAAGTCTTGATTAAGTATGAGGTGTTCCTGTATCTTTGGTGCTAGAGGCTAGAAACGGACTCCTTAGACAGAAAACATGATAGCTTGTATAGCCCTTTGTGTTCAACTCCTTGTGCTATGATATCTTTAGTTGTAAGATCAATCACCTTTATATATATATATGTTATCAAATAGCACTTGTTTATGATGTTCGGTGACTGCCTTAACTGAGGTTCATGCACAATTTTGAGACAAACAATACATTCGATAAAGCTCTACACTCCTTGCGATGAGTGGTGATTCGAACTTTTTCTATTAGAGAAAGTCAAATGAAGCATGTTTGCATCATTTGGTTGCATCTCTTAAAGGGAAGAAAACAATGTAAAAGTGTTTTAAAATAGAATGCCTCGCACTTGTAAGCCTTGAGGCTAGGAGTCTGAAAAAAGAAGTATGCGGCAAGACGAACTTGTGAAACAAAGACTGGCTACTGGATGGTGGCTTCTTGTGTCGTGCACTCATGTGCTCAAAAAGCTTGAGAACGAATACAAAAAAATGATGAAAATGTTTGCACACACACACAACAAGAGCTTTCCAAAACAAAAAGTGAAAAATGACGTCTACTAAGTTTTTAAATAGCAAAAGCAGCGATTGTTGGAATTCGCAATGGATATAAGTATGGACAAATAAAAAAGTGACACATGGCAAGGTACACTCGGAAAAATAATGGGACAATTTAAGGTCGAATGACATGTGGCAGCAATGTCACATTCGGTAGGTGAGATATAAAAGGATGGATCGTTCTCAAAAGCTCAGTTTGACTTTTTCTTTCATCCTCTTACATTTGAGCTCTTGAGTTCTCCGATTTTCATCCCCCCCCCCCATTTTGTAGAAAATTCCTCTACCACTCATAGGTACCATACAAAAAACATGACATAGGACACGGATAGTTTTGCACTTTGATCATTTTGAGGGTTAACATAAGTATTACCCATGTTTATTTACAATGTATCACATGTATTGTTTAGATAATGTAGATTTGACACGTTTATTGTGAAACTCATGCAAGTTATCAAAAAATGTATCTCAATGACTTTCAAAAAATAATGTATCACATTTATTATGAAACTTATGCAAGTTATAAAAAAAAATGTACCAAAATCACTTTTAGAACATGAATTTCACAACAACATTTACTAAAACTATATCACTATGTACCATAATGTGCAAAAAATGTATCATAATGTTTCGTATTGTACAAAAATTTAAAAAAGTTTATTTAATATTAATATTTATTTTATATAAAAGTGATTTTACTTTGTCAAAGGTTTAAACTTGATTATTTTAGGTGCTGGGAAAGTAATACAAGATCGCTTTCTTTATTTTAATGTTCATAATTACAACATCAATTAAAAACTTGAAGTGTGATGAAACTTCATGCTCTCAAACACTTTTGAGTTTTCAATCAACTCTAAAAGTTATATTCCTAAGTTCAAGATCAAGATGTTGTTAGTATATGATCAATGTCTACCTTTCATGAGTGTATGTTGTATTACTATTATGGCCCCCATTATGAGGATAAGCCAATTGTGATTTTCTCAGTTCATGTGAATTCCAACTTACATGTTGGATGAAGGTCAAATTTTACCATGTAAGGTATTGTAAGGAAAGGGAGTTACCATAGTTCCTAATTGTGGGGTACAGGCTAGTGGTGAGTGGCCTCAAACAATGATGGTAAAGGGGATATTACATGGAATATTCCTATGGTAGACTTATAAATCATTCATACTTGTTATGTCAATTGAATTGACCTAAGCTACATATGGAGATTATGCAAGCAGTGACCACCCACGTCTACCATCCATGTTATGCCATTCATGGAAAGCCACCACACATCTCCATTGGTCTATATATACATGACTTCTGCACTACCCCAGACATCAAATTGAGCCAACATACCTCTATCTTGTAACTCCCTATCTAGATTTTTTTGCATCACTATTTATGCTCTCACTTGAGACCACACAAGTGGACAAAGCCATAAACTGTGTACTTGTTGTTAGTAGTGATTTTTTTCTAAAATTATATTATATTTGTTCTCTTCTATACTATTTCCCTTATGTTGTAACTACTTTCCTATAAATGCATCACCACGTATAACTAAAATTATAAAAAAATATCTTAAGGATCTAAGGGTATATAATTCTCAAGATTTTTCTTTTCCACTTTCCATAATCAAATTCCCACACTAGGGATTGTCAAGAGATTTGAAATAAAAATGATAGAGAATTCGGAGTTACCTTACATAAAATGATGACTCCCAATTTCTAAAACTCTTTTGAAATCTGATTCTTACCTAAAGCATCATCAATTTGTAAAATGGAAACCGAGCATTCAACCATATTGTTTTGTTCTTCCATAAAGTCATGTATTTAAAATATTCCACAAAGACATGAAGAGGCAAAAACCATTGTATTTTGATCCTTCATGAAATCTGGCTTGGTGACATTGCTCTTGGAATGTCATATGTGATCTTTTTATGAAAGTTTGATATTGTTCATGTTACACTTATGTGTCCCTTGAGTAGTTATGATGTGAATTGTTTTCCTATACATTGGCACTTTTAGTATAGTGCTAACGAGAGGTTTTCTACCCATATAATAACATATAGATGATATAATCATATGTGGTGGTATTTTGTACTTGGGGATTCACTTATAGCTCTCACTTCACTCATATTCATACTACTAATCATCTATTGATAGAGAGCTCTTCCAACCATCACACGTCCCTATGCTTCGATCTCATTCTTTGCTCTTGTGTGTATTTCTATTCGTGCTTCCTCAGTCACTCACACACCCAATAGTGATATCAAATCAGGTTCAAATCCTTCTCAATCAATGGTTTTTTTTTTTAGCGATGGCAATTCGTGCAATGAGATTGGCCATCGAGTTACAATTTGTGAGCTGCATTTCAACTTTATTGAAGTTCATATCTTGCTAGTTTTGAGTTCTTTGGTGCAATAGAAAGCAAAAATTACTTGTTTGGCATGCTTCAAGCTGAAGGTAATCTTCATGGGACAAACTATCCAATGTGGTCTTACATGATGAAGCATTGTTATGCTCTCGTAGGTGCGGATATCTAATTTGTAATTCATATAACCTTTATTCTTCCTAGGAACTTAACCATTAATGTCCTATAATCGTTGCATGGAATTTTATTCGGCATTGTCGCCATATTGTAATCTTGTTTGAAATAGAGCTAATACAGTTTGAGATTATTTTGTGGTCTATTATTATTGTCTCTGAGTATTCTTTTTCTATCTTTGTCTATCTAAGGTCAGTTTTTTATTTTACTGTAAGGTTTTATTGTAATCTATGGTGTAGGGAATAGAAATGCATTGAGTTATTCTCGATAATCCCAATTCCCAAAATTCTAGTTTTCTCTAGAGTTAGAGCATCAAAAATTTTGGTGACCATGGTGGGATTGGATGTCACCAAATAGATTACAGGTTATAAGGCATATCACCATAAGAACCTTAGAATGATTGATACAGACTATGCCAACTCAATTTGTAGCCGCATTTTCTATACACTTATGAGGATCCAAAACAATTAACGACTGTAGAAGAGTCGATTTGAAATTCTATGGATGAAACCGCCATGGGCATAGCAGGAAACATTCATATACTGGAACAAATTCTATCTCTTGTAGAGCACAGGGTATTTCCATATCCATGAACCACACACAGGTCAAGGTTGCATTCGAAGTGGCATTGTTATAGGAAAAAAGTGTTCAAAGTCAATGTTCTGTGGAGGAATGAGTGCAAGAGCACAAAAGAATTACGGAGGAATCTAGCATGAAGATTGGTCTTTTAGATTCCACCTGAGCGAAGCAACTATAAGGATTGCAAATTGACAAGAATGTGAAGTTGAAAATGGAAGTCACTCCGATAACTACTGATAACACAGGAGTTCAAGTACAGTTAGTGCATCAAATGGTGGATTTGGCACAATGCATTAGGGATATACACTTTAATGGAAAAATGGACAAAGATCTAGATGTTCATGTCCTATTATTTGAGAGTCAATATGATCTCTTGGAAGGTGGAGACGATGATGCACGAAAGTTTTAGGTTTTCCAAAGGATGTTGGGAGGGGAAGTAGCTAGATGGTTAATAGAACTTGTGGAAAATCATTTTGCAATGTATGATGTCTTACGCATAACTTTTCTATGTAGATTTTGGAAAGTAAAAACTAAGGGGCAACTTTTTGTCACACTACAATACATGGTACAACTAAGGAAAATATTTGTTTTTTCCTTTGATTACAATTTGGTACAAGAACAAACCCATTGAGGATCTAGAGTCAACATTGCAACTATAGCAGTATGTAGGCAATTAGGTTGAACGAATTTACAACCAACCCCCTTTTATATCTATACGGCATATCAATCACGTGTAAACCTAGTTGGTCTTCTAAAAGAAATCCATATCCACATTCAAGATGCAACATTCCATATTGCTTTTTTTGTTATCAAATTATTGGGACAAAAGGCATATTATAGCTTACTTCTGGGTCCATCCATGGTTAAGGCATGCAATAGTGTCACTCTAGCACAATGTTGAGAACCAACCTAAGGAGATCAACCTCGTAATTGTTAATCCATGGAGACGTGAGGATCATATGATGACCAATAGCTAGTGGAGTGCACAAGTGAGTGATTGAGAAGCACACAAGCATCCACACACATACACACACATGCACACAAGGCAAGACAAATAGAGAAACAATGGAATCTTGTATTACACTAAATCCAAGATACAATTATTCTCTTACAAGCTCAAATCCCAAAAATGCTAACCTCTAGAATGAGCTCTCTAGTTCTTATTATTTTTTCAAGACTAGTTTTGGCCTAGTTCAGACCTAGTGTTTGGCCTAGTTAAAAATTAAGTTCCTATACTATTCTGCACACTCAAATGAACTCTAAAAATTATAAGAATTTATATGTGGGTTCTCTTAATGCTCAAGCTCGAGGACTCATCTTGAACAAAATGGAGATTACACTACCAAAAACAAATATTTACAATGATGGGTAGTGATAAACATCGATATTTGAATGTGTGATGGAATGTGAAAAATTATAATTAGGCCTATTCTTTGTCTAATCGGCATTTCTTTGAAGGTATATTTATTGCAGGACAATAAATATTTTATGTAGGCATGTAAAGCATATACAATATTGATTGAGGGTGTAGACCAAGTCAAAGTTCCCTTTGTTAAAATGAGGTGTTGAGATATATGGAGCTTTGACTCTCTTGAATGTCTTGAAAACCACAGTCATCAACTCAAATATCTCCATACACATCTTGGCAGCCACACCTCGCATGTTCTTTAAGTGTGGAGTCCAATGGCAAATTGCGGACACCATATAGGCCACTGTAGGAGGTCCTTGGGATGGTTCAAAATAAGGATAATTTAACCAATCTAAACCTCTAGGAATATTCCTTACCTTGATCACAAACATTAGCCATGTTCTTCTTCATGGCATCAAACCATAACATGGACTGTAAATGATGTGTGTAGGTATAGTGGACCAAGTCCTCACTATTTCTAGATACAGCTCTAGTAAGTTGTGGCACCAGCTCGATTGAAATATAATGCCCCATTGAGCTCTTTTTGGAATGTTGCCTAGTTGGAATCGAGTGGCAAAAGTTGGTTCCTTGCCTGTCACATGCTTTGTCTCTGTGTTTTAATCAGCTAACATCACGTAGGGCATGTATCATAGTTTTGATGTTGTGATAAGGCATCAATGAGATAGGTTTTGAATAAATGGAGCACCATTTCTTCAAGATTTTCCATTGATTGAATCTATATGGTTAGATGATCATCATGGGTGCATCCAATTTCTTCTATTTGTTTGGTCCACTATGGCTTGGGTGCCTCATATGTTTCTATTGATATATTTTGGTGGTGATGTGCATGAATAGACTTAGGACCATTGGGGCACTTTTTTCCCTCTTTAAGAGGTTTTTCCCCCCGACTTGTATATATGGTGATAACCCTAATGAGTTACTTATCTTTGTACATTCACTTGGTAATACATACAATATTGTGTGTTGTGCTCTAGGATTTGTCTTCTACAAACCTCAAACTTCAACAATTGGTATCACAACAGGTTGTCGCTTCATCGAGGGCATCATCAACACCCCTCCGATCACTGTCTCAAAATCACACAAAAATTGGTGAGCATACTCGGGGTGATTAAAGGTTCAGCAAGAAAATTGGTGACCATTAGACAGGAAAACTTTTCCGTTTTTGCCAAACATATATAAAGGTTTCAGTTTGCCAATACAAGTGCCTCAAAGTCTGCTACAGGTTTAGCATAGCTTGACAGGGTAGTTATGCTCAACTTCCATATGTTGGCTTTTGAGGACAAGTTGGATGGTACCAATTACCCATTGTGGGCATATATGATGCATCATGTATTGGTTGCAAAAAAAATTATGGATATTATGCAAGGTGTTGAAAAATGAACTAATACACCTCCAAATACAGTTATTAAAGGTGATGCACAAGGCATTGAAGATGAAGATCTTCAAATTCCTATTTGTGATGAGGTTCCTGTTGCACCTATTGTAGAGCAACTTCGATGGGATGGCATAGATGCTCAGGCACATTCATTGATAGCTTTGTCTATCAAACATATCATTATCCCTCATATTTGCTCTTGCCAAATAGCAAAGGATGCTTGGGATACACTTACCACCTTATACCAGGAAAGAAATGAGGCTTGTGTTGCTTACCTCCAAAAACAGTTGGAGAGTGAGCATATGAATGAAGGAGATTCTACGAAAAGTTTTTTGATAAAGATAAAAGATTTGAAGGAGCAATTGATTTTTGTTGATGAAGTCTTGCCAAACAATTCACTTGTGTAGACTGTTCTTAATGTTCTTCCATATTCATATAAGAGTTTCGCATCTACTCTTCGATTGATGATGATAGGAAACCTAAATGCCTTAACATTTGAGAACTTATTCTCTATTTTGTTGCAAGAAGATTAGTCCAGCATCATGCATGTAGCAGATCAAACTTTCTTAGCTACCCACAAGGGCAAAGGTAAATGGAGCTCATCTACTAGTAAGCAAAAAATTTCTAATTATGCACATTCAAAAAGGAAGACAAAGATGAGAAGAAAATAGAAAAGAAGAAATTGTTTTGCAAATATTGTAAAGGAAATGATCATGTGACGAAAAATTGTCCAAAATTGGCTACAAAAGAGGCAAAGAAAAAAGGGGTTGGAATGGTAGTTGTAGAGGCCTTTACACCCAAAACACACTCTGCTAATCTTGTGCAAATTGAATAGTGGGGATTTACTATTGTTTGTAGTTATGACCTATCCTCTCATGAATAGTGTATATCTGCAGTAGACTCAGGTGTTTGGTACTTTGACAGTGGGGAAACCAAACATATTACCTCCCAGTGTAGTTTCTTCAATTCACTTAATCTTGCTCCTATTGGGAATATAGTCACATGTGCCAACATCCTCTTATCCAATGATGGGATTCAGTAAGATCATTTTGACTATTGTTGATGGTAGTCATTTCACATTTTCAGATGCTTTGTTTGTGCCAAGGATAAAAAAAAATCTATTGTCAATTTGAGCATTAGCCAAGATCGGCTTGGTTATCAAATTTGTTGATGATAAATGTACTATTCACGATATGTCAAATGGCAATGTTATTATTGCTTCTCGAATTTTATGTCCTTTGCTATATAATCTCATAGACTATCCAAAATCTATGAATGATTCAACATGTGCAATTTAAGATTCGCATGCTATCTGAGATGCAAAGCTTTGGCATCCATGCTTTGGTCATTTGAATTTTGCTAGCTTTCTATGCACGGAGAAATCTAAAATGGTGTCCTCTCTACCCAAACTTGAGGCACTTGGTAGACATGTCTTTGAAGGCAGCATTTTGGGAAAAATGCAGCATTTCTCCTTCCCAAAATATGGTTCAATATGAGCTACTCTGACATTGTAGCTTATTCACATTGATGTATGTGGTGAACTACCTTTACTTTGTGACTTTTATTGATGATTTTGCCAGGCATGCATGGGTGTATCCATTGAAAGCAATGTCTGAAGTGTTTATGTGCTTCAAACAGTTTTTGTTTTTGGTTAAAAATATGTCAGCATGTAAAATGGGCACCCTCCATTCTAATCAAGGGGAGGAATACATATCTTCTGATTCTAATGCATTTCGAGCTTAACATGGGATAAAACATCACTATATAGTGCCATTCACACCTCAAAAAAAATAGATTTGGTGAAAGAAAGAATAGGTCTCTCATGGAGATGGTGAGGTGTGTGGTCAAAAGTCAGGTTTTACCACATAGCTTCTGGATTGAGGCTCTTATGTGTGCAGCATGTGTATTTAACACGTGTCCCACCAAAGCACTCAAGTCTCTCACTCCATACAAAACTTGGCATGGTTGCAATCCATATGTTGCTCATCTGCATGTCTTTTTTTGTTTGGCATATGCATTAGTGATAGAACAACAATGCAAAAAATTGAATGATAAAGTAGTAAAATGTATTCTGTTGGGTATAGTTCTGAAAGCAAAGGCTATTGTCTGTCTTGTCCCACTAACTAAATGCATTTTGGTTAGTCATGATGTTGTTTTTTGTCAAAGATGCAATTCAGCCATTACTTTCATGTACTAAGGAGACATCAGTTAGCTCCAAAGATGTCTATGACACTTTGCTACCTCTTTTTACCGATGGACACTCAAGTGCTAGGCCAAATGAGGCAATTTCTCAGCCTTTACAAGTTCCACATGATGATGTGAATCATTCCATTTCTGATGCAAATTTACATGATGCACTTGTTGATGAGAGGTCTGATATAGAGGAGGCAAAAACTATGCCTAAATGGCTAGTGAAAACTTTGTGATATAGCAAACTAGATGCACCTCTCTCATATTGCACTCGTTTAGGCTCTCATAGTGCTTCTTTTGCATCAGATTGCTATGTTATGACTACCTCTAGTCTTTGTGATGAGAATGAGCTTGTTTCCTTTGATGAAGCATAAAATTCAGAAAATTGGATGGCTGATATGCAATCAGAATATGATGCTATTATGAAGAATGGTACTTGGTCGTTAAGTATAAGGCTAGGCTTGTTGCAAAAGGTTATGCTCAAGAGAGAGGCATTGATTTTGATGAGACCTTTGCACCCACTTGTTGAATGACCTCCATTCATAGCATATGTGCACTTAGAGCTTAGCGTGGTTGGAATGTACATCAATTGGACATTAAAACTACATTTTTGAATGGTGAATTACATGAAAAATTATATGGTTTTTAGCCTCATGGCTTTGTATAGAAAGGGCATGAAAACAAAGTGTTTAGGTTGAAAAAGGCATTATATGGTTTGAAGCAAGCACCACGTGCTTGGTATGAAAAGATACATATCTAGTTGATTTCACATGGTTTTGAGAACAATCCAACTAAGAGCACTTTATATGTTAAGCGTAAAAATGATGTGCTTCTATTAAAAAACTCAAGAAAAAAAGGCAAGATGGTGCTTATATAGAGTTTTACTTTTCGTACAATCTAGCTAATAATCCACCAATTAGTGTAGGTGTACCTTTTGGTGGGTGATTGATGAGATTTGAATTTGATTGCATTTAGTGGAGCTTCTAACTTGATTCCATGACTTTGGGTCCTCCTTTTTTATTGGTCCACTTGGAAAATGCATGGATGAGTCCTTTTTCATGGTTGAGACTTGATTTTTTAACAACTTCTCATGCTGAATATTTTTCAAATATCAATGATCCTCATATTGGTACTATCTTTATGGCAGATAGTACTCAAAATTCTATTATAGGGAAAGGTGGCATACCCATTTGATTTGAGACAAGAGATAAAAAGACACTTGGGAATGTTCTGTCAATACCATCTCTTACCAAGAATCTACTTTCCGTTGGTATATTTCAGTAGTCATGTGGGTGAGCACACTAGGACCACCAGGGCACTTTTTTCCCTCTTTAAGAGGTTTCCCCACCCCTTGTATATACTCCTATAACCCAAACGGGTTACTTATCTCTGTACATTCTCTTGGTAATACACTCAGTATTGTGTGTTGTGCTCCAAGCTTCTTCTTATTCCTTGTGCTATTTGCGAGCTTCCATAGACCTCAAACTCCAACAATTGGTATCAGAGAGGGTTGCCGCTTCATCTAGGGTATCGTCTACACCCCTTTGGTCACAGTCTCAAAATCAGATGAAAATTGGTGAGCATACTCAAGGCGATTAGGAGTTCAAAATGGTTGCACTTTGTGGTGTCAAAATTGCAATCTGAGCTTGTTTCAGTCTGCAAAATGCACTATCGTAGCATTTGTGTAGGCAGTTTCATCTTTTTGTGCCAAACATATATACAGGTTTCAGTTCACTAGTGTAAGTGCCTCGAAGTTTACTGCAAGTTTAGTAGAACTCGACAAGGTAAAGTTATTCAAACTTTTAAGATACAGTCATTTTTTTTGCATCAGGGTATTTTAGTCAGTGGCCATGGCTAAAAGCATTGATGTATTATGTATGTTGTAACAATCACCCATTATGGGAATATATGATGTGTCATGTATTGGTCACAAAAGTATTGTGGAATATTGTGCAAGGTGTTGGAAAATGTCCTACTACACTTACAAATACAGTTACTCAAGGTGATGCAGATGGCATTGAAGATGATGATCTTCAGGTTCCTATTTGCACTTTGATTCTTGTTGCACCTATTGTGGAGCAACTTCGTTGGCATGGCAAAGATGCTCAAGCACATGCATTGATAGCCTTTCCTATGAAACGTGCGATTATTCCTCACGTTCGCTCTTGCAAAACAACAAAGGATGCTTGGGATACACTTACCACTTTATACAGGCAAGGAATGAGGCTCGTGTTGGTTACCTTTAAAAATATTCGGAGAGTGAAATGCCATCGGCATCACCTTCAATAATGGTATTTGCAAGTGTAGTAGGTTGTTTTTCAACACCCTACACAATATTATGCAGACCTTTTGTGACCAATGCATGATGCATCATATATGCCCATAATGGATAATTGGTTCCATCCAACTTGTCCTCAACAGCCAACATATAGAATACATAATTACTTTCAGCCATGGCCATTGACTAAAATGTTGGAATCAATGTCCATATGGTCTATCAACTGAACTTTAGAGCCATATCATTTAGAAGCATATACACATAATCATGTTGGGCATCATGTTCTATATCAAAAAAATTCTAAGACACATCGACCCACCCGAGCTCGATCCCATCGCAGAGCAGCAGTGCAAATTGAAAAATTAATGGAATATTTTTTTTGGCACCATGTTTTTTTGGCAAAAGTTTTTTTTTGTGATTGCTTTTTGTAGAGTTTTTTGACGTTATTCTTACGTTTAGCTTGTGAAGGAGATTGCAGTGATAGATTTTCAGGGGAGTTTATTTCTATATATTGAGACCATTGGTTCACTTGTAAAGTATCCTCTCAAGGCGCTCCCATCAAGTGCTCAATGCTAAGGAGGAGATCTTCGAGGTCCTCTATGTGAGGAAGAGTTTCTACACTCTTGGAGGAGGTTTACTCTACATCACAAGTATCCAGAGGAGTTTGTGTCAGCCAACATACTGTGAGTAACAAGTCTATTTCTATTCTCACTTGTTCATTCACTAATTTCTAATTTAGGGATAATCAAACTTCGGGTTTTCTATAAAACAGTTCTAAATTGTTCATGTTCTCCATATTATTTCACACACACTCTTCATACCTCTTAGTTACACAATTTCTTGTGTCTAGTTCCTATTTCTACCTAGATTCAAATATTGTCAGTTTGTATCATATTTACACATTGTAATTTGACATTGGTATATAAGATAATATAAGTGAGCATCCTAGCTTACCGTACACTTTAAAAACTTGTTTACTCTCTAACTATCTCTCACGCATCATCTTTTTTAGTATTAAGGTGTGTATGCTAAGGTTCAAATGTTGGAAGATCATGTAAACATGTGACTACATTGTTCTTGAGGCCCATCCCACTTCCAACATTTGGTATCTGAGCATATTTGGCATACACCCTTGACAAGATAAGTGATTATAGACTTGAGAATGAAGACAATCTTGAGGGAATGTCTAATTATCCAATGTGGAGTTTTATGATGATGAATCTGTTAGTATCAAAGGAATTATGGAATATTTTCAATGGCACTTATCCAAGGCCATGACAAGTTGGAGAAGAGGCCACTTCATCTTCTAGAAGAACCCTTGTTCCTATTTTTGCTCAACCACAAGTTAGTCAAGAAGAAGGAACCACTTCATCATCAGAAGTCAATGGTACTACTACCAGATTACTTCCTACAAAAGATCCATCCAGATGAGATTCAAGGGATGCACAAGCACTTTCATATATTTCTATGTGATTCAAGAGGCATATTATACCCCAAATCAAGTCCTACAGAACCTCTCGTTAGGATTGGTTGGAGTTAAAAAATCTCTATCAGAGCAAAAACCCTGCTAAGAAAGCTCATCTAAGGAGATAGCTAGCCAACACAAGGATGAAAGTTGGTGATTCAGTTCAATCACATATTTTGAATCTTAAAGACTTACCAGATCAGTTACTTAATGTTGGAGCCAACATTTCATATGAAGAGATGGTAAACACACTTCTAAGCTCACTTCCATCTTTATATCATGCTTTTGTTACTTCTTTATCTCTCTCTACCAGAGATAGAGAACTTTCATTTGAAGAGTTGTAGTTCTTGTTACTTCAAGATGAAGATCAACAAAAGGGTATGGAAGAGAATGATGAAGCCATGTTATCATCATCAAAGGGAAAGAAGGAGAAGGAGACAAAGAAGGAGAAGAAAAGTCAGCAATCCAAGAAGGAAAGCAAGTCTTCTAATCCTAAGTCTTCCAATCCTTCTTCTAATATTTCCTCTACACCCAAAGAAAAGTATTCAACTACATCTGATTCAAAGAAAGGAGTATGCCATTACTATAAGAAACTAGTTCATTACATAGCAAAATGCAATACAAGGATTTTCAATGAAGAGAAGAAAGCATCAGGTAATAGTGCTGAAGATGTTCCAAAACCTAAATCTTCAAAGGTAGAATTGGATGCATGTGTTACTATTGAAGAGTTAGTTTTTTATCAGGTAGCATTGAAATATCTGATAATCCTTGGATTTTTTATTATGGAGCTATTAAGCATATGATAGGTTGAAGAAAGGTATTTTCTTCCCTTTCTAACTCTTCACATAGAAGAGTGACCATTGCAGATGGTCACGATTTGGATATTTTTCGTGTTGGAGAAGTAAACCTTAAGTCAAGAGAAGGTGGAAATTTCACAAGTTCTAATGTTCTTTATGTTTTCAGACATGAAGAAGAATTTGCTCTCTATCTCTACTTTCTTGTCAGATGGTTATAAAGTTATTTTTAAGAAAGATTCATGTCAGATCCTCTCACCTAATGAGGAGCATTGTCTACTTCAAGGTGAAAACAAAAGTGGCATGTTTGTGTTATCCAAAATTATTCATGCTAATATTGCTAGATCTTCTACACCTAAGGAGAACATGAAGTTATGGCATGCTAGATTTGTTCATATCAGTTACACAACTCTCAAGCATATCAAAGACCAAGGTATGGTGAAGAGTTTGCCTAGTTTTGTTGTACCAAATGATGCAAAGTCATGTGAAGGATGTCTTGAAGGAAAGCTTCACAAATTACCTTTCAAGAAGCATGGATACATCACAAAGTTGCAAATCATACATTCATATGTGAATGGTCCGATGAGAATAGATTCTATTCAAGGTTATAGGCACTTTGTTACTTCTATTGATGATTTCTCAATATATTCATAGATTTACGGTCTTAAAGTGGAGTCAGAGGTTTTTGCTACTTTTAAGAAGTTTTTGGCTATGGTTGAAAATGAAATTCAGTCAAAGATTCGAATTTTGAGAAGTGATAGAGGAGGGGAGTAGATTTAAAAATACTTTAAGTCTTTTCTTGAAGACCAAGGTATTTCTCATCAACTCACTATTGCTTATTCTCCATAACAGAATGGTGTTGCACAGAGAAAGAATAAAATACTTGTTGAGATTATGCATAGTATGATGTCATCCAAAAATCTTTCTCCCAAGTTTTGGTATGATGCAGTACATAAAGCTAGTCACATTCTAAATAGGTCTTTGACAAAAGCTTTGAAGTTCATTACTTCTTATGGAGCTTATTATGGGCAGAAACCCAATGTGACTTATTTCAAAGTCTTTGGTTCCCCAGCTTATGTTCACATTGAGAAGAAGGATTGTGGTAAGTTTGATGTAAAACCCATTAAAGCCATCTTTATTGGTTATGCAATTTAAAGCAAAGGATACAGATTTTATGTTCCAGATACAGGTGATATCCTACTCTCATGCAATGTATATATTGTAGATAATCAGACTTATGATAAGAAGAAAGAGATTCCAAAATTCATAAAAGCAGATGACTATGCGTTTTTCAGAAGGAATTTGGATTCTTATATTCAACCATATGGGAGGGGGGAGGTGAATCTTCTCAAACCCTAAGAGATGCACTTGATATAGGTGAAGAGAGAGTTACATCACTAGTACATATTCCATCATCAGTACTGAAGTATTTCAACTTCAATGCACCACATTTTGCTCTCCTTCTCGAGAGCTCCACGATGATATCCTCAGAGTAGAAAACCAAGCTCCAAGCACTGCACACACAACTCTACATAGAGGCTGTAGAATACACAAAAAAACACAGTACACAAGGAGCATGAACACATACTTATTAGATCTTACAAATGCAGTCGAACTTACAGTCTGTGGTTGACCAAGCCACTATATATTTTATTAAAGAACGTATATAAAAGTGTCTGGTGGCCATTTGGCCTTTCACATGGACACTAACAATAACAATCTCCCACTAAAGGCCAATATGGCCAAAGAAACTATCAAAGAAAAAATGAAGAATGATAAAGAATACCCGAGTGTAAGTATACAAGCTATACCTCCCATCTGATGGGCATGTTACACAATATACAAGTGACTATGTAAGATCATGAATCAAATAACCCCCATCAAGTGACAACATTGTCAAACGCTATAATGTGATAGAGCTTTAGTCGAAGCATCTACAATATTATCTCGAGTATGAACCTTGTCAAGAATAATGTGCTCAGTGGCTAAGCAATCTCTAATGAAGTGATACCTCACCTCAACGTGCTTGGTCTTTGCATGATATACCAGATCCTTAGCCAAAGCAACGGCACTCTTACTATCACTAAGCAAACGAGGTACATGCTGATGTAAACCCATAACACAAGCAAGACGAGAAAGCCACATTGCTTCCTTACATGCCTCACTTGTTGCAACATACTACTTCTGTGGTGGAAATAGTTGTACATTCTTGAAGACGAGATCTCCAAGAGATAGCACCTCTAGCAATATGAAAAATGTACCCTGATGTAGACTTATGATTGTCTACACAACTCGCATAGTTAGAATATGTGTAACCAATAATGGATGCTTTCCCTCTACCTAGGCATACACACTTTTCCTTAATGCCACTCTGATATCTCAAAATCATCTTGACTGCTTCCCAATGTTTCTTGCCAGGATTAGATATATATCTACTCACAACTCCCACTACAAATGCAATGTCTGGTCTCATCACTACCATAGCAAACATGAGACTACCAAGAGCAGATTGATAAGGAATTTTGGTCATGAATTCCTTTAACTCATCTAATTTGGGGCAATCATCCTTGCTCAATTTCACATATGTGGGTAAAGTTGTACTCAATGCCTTTTCACCTTGCATATTGAACCTGTGAAGTACTTTGGATATATACTCACTTTGAGACAATTATATGCATCTTTTACTCCCATCACGAGTAATGCGCATGCCAAGAATATTTTTGGTTTCCCCAAATCCTTCATATCAATGTCTAACTCAACTTCTTTTTGAGAATTGAAAAGTCACAAGAGGACTTCCCAGCAATCAACATATCATCGACATAAAGTATCAAGCATATCAAGCTACCATCTGAGCATCTCTTTTTGTAGAGGCAATTATCCTCATTTCTTTGAGAATAGCCTTGATACTTCATAAAAGCATCAAACTTTTTTTTTTAATATAAAGGAAGTTCGGCAATAGCCTACTCTCCCGGACTTGAATTAAATTAAGAAACAAAGGTACAAAAGAAGGGGACTAGCGCCCACGGGACCCCCCAAATCCCACAAAGCAGGGGAAACTTGTATGAGTTCTAGGTTGCATTACATAGAAGGTTGATCACCCTCTCATCGCCCTCATGTGGGGCCCACTTGGGTTTGAGCTTGTTGTTGATCAAAATGAGGACTTTATGGTGCCTAAAGGGGGGGGATTTCTTACAGTTAACAATCCTTTTGCCAAGGAGGAATAGTGATTTCTCAATCGACCATTCCTTGGTGGTATCGCCGAAGTTGAGAGCACACCTCTCCCGCCATATTTTCCACAAGACTTCCCCTCTGATGGCGTTCCAGAGTGTCGCAGAGCAGCCGATCGCTTCTCCCAAAAGGACTTGTTTCCAACTAAGCTGTTTTTGAAGTCTGATTTTCTTTTCAACCGTCTGCCAGATTCTGAAGGAGTTGGGGCAGGAGAGGAAGATGTGTGCGACATCTTCAATCGCCCGGTGACAGCGTTTGCACCAAGGAGGGACTCCGCAAATTTTGCTAGCCTTGTGGTTAGTCCAAATTCCACGATGTAGAATTTGCCAAAGGAGGACAGACTTCTTAATCTCGATCAGAGGGTGCCAGATACCCATGAATTTCATGTCCCATCGAAGCCACGTCCAAGACAGGCACCACTTCTTGTTGAGACTGATCTGGTGGTCAGTCGTCTCTTTGATGTTCGGGATTTTGAGTAGGTTATTTCCATTGTGCCATTTGAGACCAAGCGAGTTCGGTGCATCGTGTCCCATGAGAAGGCGAATCTTGTGCCGATCCCATGCGAGGCATCTGCTTTGCAAAGTGTTCCACTCTTCGTAGGAGATGTTTTTGCAGGGATCAATATCCTCGAAATTGATCCAGCCGTTGGTGTCATGTTTCCAGAGGTGTTTCCATTTTTTGAATCCTTTGTGCCATAATCTCTTGGCATTTCGAATGTTCCACGATTCCACACTCCGGATGCCATGTATCGGGAACCAGATAGAGTCGTTTTGTCTGATTCCGGCCGCCCACTTCCAGTCCTCACTAATTCTTGTGAAGCTTTTGACTTTATTCCAGCCCTTCCAAAGGGAGCACACGAGATTGGAGCCTTTCGGGAAGACAGGGATCGGGGAGAATAGCAGGGTCATGATGTCGAGATTCTTCCAGTTTGGGAACCCCATGAGAGCCAACTCATTCTTGTTTCTGAAGATCAGCTTGGCCCACGAGGCCTCCCTGTTGCACCAAGCCTTAATCATCCATTTGGCAGCCAGTTTGTTGGCCAAACTCCCAATGTCCAGGATACCAAGCCCCCCGCATTCTCTGGGGCTAGTGCAGATGTCCCATTTGATTTTAGGCACCCCCCTTCTGTTTTGATCGCCCGTCCAAAGGAAGTTTCTACAGGTACTACTCAATTTGGACAAGCCTTGCTCGTTCGGTCTCCAGCAAGAAAGGAAATAAATGGTAGAAGAGAGGAGGAACGTGTTGATAACCATCGCCCGCCCAGCAAGATTGATTTGCATACCTTTCCAATAGTTAAGCTTGGTTTCGAGTTTGGCCAACACCCAACTCCAACGCTGCTCCATAGAGACGCCAAACCCCAATGGAATTCCCAAAAGACGAAAGATTTGGCCCTGAGGAATGATTTGGCAGCCATGCTCAGTGAGAAGCCCGGATGATGTCCCACAATGGCCCTAAAGGCGGTCTTAGAGTGGTTGATTTTGGATCCAGAGGCCTCACAATAGATAGCAAGACACCTCCAGAAAGTCTCCAAGCTGGTATTATCATTGTGAACAAACGCGTTCATATCATCGGCAAATAGTCTCATGGTGATTTGACTGTGGTCGTGGGGCAGCCGGAGGCCTTTGATATTGCCAGTCTCCACCTGATGCGCGACCAGTCTGCTCAGCCCCTCAGTGGCAATGGCAAACAGAAGGGGGGCCAGAGGGCATCCTTGTCTAATAGATCTTCTAAGATGGATCGCCTTCGAAAGTTTGCCGTTCACGTTAATTTGGGTCGTTGCGTTTCCAAGAAGGGTCGCGATCATCTTGGTGAATTTCTGACTACATCCGAGATCTTGCAGCGACTGCAGAAGATAGTCCCATTCCAGTCTGTCGTAGGCTTTGTCAAAGTCGATCTTAATGAAAACCACATCTTGTTTAGACTCATTTGCAAATTGAATACCTTCCCAAATATCCATAATGGTTTCCAGGATAGACCTGCCTTTGATGAAGCCTTTTTGGTCCTCGCTAAGCCAATATCTCAAGTGGCACGAGAGTCTGTTGGCAATGACTTTAGCGATGATCTTGTATCCTGTTTGGAGCATCGTGATAGGTCGCCAGTTCTCGATTCTGTTTTTTTCCCCCTTCTTGTGTATCAGCTTGATAATTCCATTATTTAGACAAGAAGGAAGAGCACCAAACTTTAGCGCTTCTTGCCAAACCAACCGAAGAGGGGTGGCAACCACCAGCTTGAAGGATTTAAAGAATTCATTAGTGAGTCCGTCGGGTCCCGGGCTTTTACCAAGGGGGAGGGCATCGATGACCTCAATGATTTCTGATTCAGAGATAGGGGCATGAAGCATGGGGAGAAGGTTGGGTGGTATTCTCCGGGGGGAAACCCTAGAAATGGCAGCCATGCAGTCCCTTCTATGGTGGGAGAGGGGGTTCGAGGTTCCCAGGAGTCTCGTGAAGTGCCCTTCGATGATGCCAAGGTTATCTTCTTCCGAGTTGCATACGTTGCCATGTGAGTCTAGTAGCAGAGGGATCGCCTCTCTGCTGTGTTTCCTTTTAAGTATACGGCACATCTCTTTGGTGGGTTTGTCGGCTTTGCCGGCCCACCACTCCTTGAAGAAGATTTGCAAGTTTTTCCTTTGTATTTCTTCCTCAAATCTCAACACTGCTCTGATTTTTCGGAGACCTTTCTGTGCCTGGTGTTTTCCTTTGTTCACTTCCTCCTCGAGCCGCCAGAGTCTGTGGTAAAGAGCTTCCCTACGGGCCCGCCGCACAGACTCGAGCATCTTCTTAGTTCTGATCATGATCTTATGAGACTTGTCGACCGCTCTTCTCCAGCACTTGGCAGGGGCCAAGCCCGAGGCGAACGCCTCCTTCCACACATCGGCAATCTCTTGATGGACGGAGGGGAGAGAGAAGGTGGTAGCGTTGGCATGGAACCACGGAGCCTTGCGGATCTTGTAGGAAGGTTGAAAAGTGATAACTATCGGGTAGTGATCAGAGATGGAGAGGTCAGTGCGTTGCGTGATGGTAGGGTGGCCCCACTGATGAGTAAAACTCTGAGAGATGTAGCATCTATCGAGCCTAGCTTTCCTCAGATCCTCACCCGCTTGGAGATTCGACCAAGAAAAGCCATTCAAGTCTTTGAATTCAACCAGGTCCAAGTGGAGTTTGGTCGTGTCCCATGTTTCTTTCTCCCGACTGTCGATGACCCTGCCCTTTCCCATCCATCTGTCCATAGGGTCCTCCACCATGTTGAAGTCTCCGCATATAAGCACGTTGTGGGGGAGCAAGTCTAATGAAGCCCAAGTGTTCAGTCTCTCCAAATCCCCGTTAGGGGCGTACAGAGAAACCATAGTAGCACAAAGAGGAGCACCAAAAGAAACCGCAATCCAACGGTGGCTTACATCTTCAATGGAGTTCTCAAGCTTTTCGATCCAGCGTTGCTTAATCCCGATAGCCGTTCCTCCGGACCCCCGCTGGTGCTTCGTCGGGATCCACACGTGGGCCGAGGAGACTTGTCTGAGCCGTTTCTGGAGGTCTTCTCCGTCAGTTTTAATCTCTTGAATACATATAATGTCTGGGTTTAAGCTAATGTCGCGGAGCCATTGACCAATGATGGTCGCTCTTGAGGGGTCGGTTAGCCCTCTAGCATTTAGCGAGATAACAATCATTTTTGTGTTGATCCCTCTTTGCGGGAGGGAGCCTTGTCCTTTCTTCTCTTGGCTTCATCTTTCTTTTTCGCTGGGATCTGATCCCGGCTTAGCAGTCGGTTCTTGTGAGGGCTTTTCCATGGTAACTCCATAGGCTGTTTTCCTTTGCGGGATGCTCCTTGTTGGGGAGAATTGGGCCCCGTGCTCGGTACTGTTTCCGGGATCGTCGATCCAATGATGGAACTTTCACTGTCCATGTTATCTTCATTACTAGTGGTGAAACCATCTTCTTTGCTTGTAGTGTAACCCTCCTGGGGGGTTTCTTTGTTTTCCGGGATCTCTAGGGCTTCGTCGTAGTTGTCTACCTCAGGTGGCTTCCCACCTGGGTAGTCGAGCTCGTTGATCTCCTTACCAAGATTGCAATACAAGTTGCTGTAGGGGTTAGTTAGCAGGTTGTTTCTCTCGCCGTTGGCCCTCGGACTTCTTTTCCTTCTTCTTCTGACTTCAGTAAAGCCGTCAGCATCATCTTGTGGATTGGGGAGACCCTTGCCTTCCCCTTCCTTGGTCGGGTGGGTCAAGTCAACGACTTTGTCTTGAGTTGTTTTGGAGGCTTCTTGAGATCGTTTGTTTTTTTGCCTGAGAGGGCAGTCTTAATCCTGTGACCTTGCTGACCACAACGAAAGCACGCGTTGGGAAGGTTTTTGTAAGTGATATCCTGCTCCCAAACTTCTCCTTCTCCCATGTCCACTTTGATCGTTGATGGAAGTGGCGAACTGAGGTCGGCCTCGACGCAGATTTGTGGGTGCCACCTGGCATTGAACGAGTGTCTTGCGCCTTCATAGATTAGACCACCAATGTCATCGCGTGAGGCCAGCGGCTTGCCGATAGGAGAGACAATGTCCCACACAAATTTGTACAAGAAGTAAGGGAGATTCGGGAGCTCAACCCAAAGGGGGTACCGAAGCGATTTCGATTTGTCGGGAGTAAAGTCCGGGGACCATCTGAATAGGCACAGGGTCGCCCGACCAAGCTGCCAGGTGCCAACGCTTAGGGCTTGGAACGCCATCTCTTCATTTTCAAAGACTAGCAGCATGTGGTTCGCTGGTAAGAACTGACATTTGCTAACCACTAGTCCCCTAGGGAACCACTCTTTTCGAAGCCATTGTCGCACAGTTTCAAGCGGGGGCCTAGGGCCAAACACTTGGCCAACGAGGCACACTTTCTTAAGCTCCTCCTGAGCAGACAGAACTGCGGGTCTACTGAGGGACACTACGGGGGATTCAACCCTTTCGGGTGCCCCAGGGGCGGCACACGACCCCCCCTCCAGCAGAGCGGCCAGTGTATCGGTCTCCCCGGGGGGAGGGGCCCGATTACTTTTCACGAGAGAGGATGAAGCCACATCCATGGCCAAAAGGGACTTGCACAACTACCACTGCTCAAGATCCAAAGGCAGAGCCCTCCGACATGGAGAGAAGACTGACCCCCGAACACACCGAGGCCAAACACTCTCTTTCTTCTGTTTTTTCTCTTCTTTTTTTTTTTCTTTTTCTTTTTTCTTCTTTTTTTTTTTTCTTCTTTCTTTTTTTTTCTTCTTCTTTTTTTTTTCTAGCGTTAAAGCAAAAAGGGACTTTCGCTTTTTTCTCTTCTCTTTTTTTCTTTTTGCCGCACTTAATCGGGGCTAACTCTTTTTAATTTAATTTAAAAGAAAACAACTGCCAAGAAACTAAGTAATGAAGGGGAAGCGAAGCGCCGCTGCCAACTCAGCATCTTGTCAATCGGAGCGCAGTCAGTCGCCCAATGTCCGTCGTCAGTCGCCTCCAGTCAGTCGCGCATGCCCTTGCTCACGATCGACAGACCAGCCCACGATGGACACGCACCGATTCCCGAGGTGCCACTCGGTCGCGACTGACGCTCCAATCCACGATGGACATTCACCACTCGATCGCGAAGGACTCGGCAAATCCACGATGGACAGCCACTCGATCGCGACTGATGCTCCAACCACGATGGACAGACGGGCGCTTCAAGATTCATTTTGAGAGACGGGCGCTGATGGCGACGAGACCAGAAATGAAGCAGAGAGACGGGCGCTGGACTGATAGAAGGATCGGATGCCTTCAAGTTTCATTTTGAGAGACGGGCGCTGATGGCGAAGTTTAACGCTTAATCCATCGCTGCCTGGTCTGTGCCCGTCGAGCAAAACTTTTGCCGACTGAATTCAAGTCTTGGTTGGACATAAGATCAATCTAATAAGGACGGGTGTGTGAGTGTGTTTCCAAAAAAAGCATCAAACTTTTGGTACCATTGTCTAGGGGCATGTTTAAGTCCATACAAGCTCTTCTTGAGCTTACAAACTAGACTCTCGTTCCCAAAAACTACATAGCCCTCTAGTTGTTATGGATCTCATCTATAAGATCTCCATGCAAGAAAGTAGTTTTCACATCCATTTGGACTAGCTCTAAGTCCTCCATTGCAACGAATCCAAGCAACATGTGTAGGGTAGCCATCTTGACCACTAGAGAGAAGATTTCCTCAAAATCAACACCATGTTGTTGCTTAAAACCCTTTGCAACAAGTCGTGCTTTATACTTTGGAGAAGCACTATCTGATGTGAATTTTAGTTTATATACCCATTTACATGGTAAAGCTTTCCTACCCTTTGGCAAAGGTACTAAATCCCAAGTACCATTCTTGTGAATAGAATCCAACTCCCTCTTCATGGCATGCACCCACTTGACATGATTCTTTATCTACATAGCCTCTTCATAGTAAGAAGGCTCACCAGCATCTGTTAGCATATAAAAATCTAAACTTGGAACATATCTATCAAGTGGATGTGAGACACATGCAGACTGTCTCAATGGTTACTGAATAGGAACATCTGCAGACTAATCTGATTAGACAATCTCTTGAACATCCATATGTGCAACATTTTTTATGCATGCTGATTGGAGGACTAGTATCCTCAAACACCACTCTTCTCACTCCTTCTTAATGGGTTGTTTATGCATCTTAAACTCACTAAACGTGACATCACTACTTCTGATCATTGAACGTGTTTCAGGATCCCATAAGCGATATCCAAATTATCCTTCTCGACCATAGCCAAGAAAACTGCATTTCTTTGACTTATGGTCCAACTTTTGTCTAAGATTCTTTGGTATATGAACATATGTTTCACACCCAAAAACTCGACAATGATCATAATATGGTGGCTTCCGTGTCCATATCTCTTGTGCAACATTTAGACCTTTGGCAGTACTAGGTGAAAAGTTAATCACATGAACTACAGTCAATACTCTTTCTGTCCAAAATCCTTGTGAAAGGTTTGCATGATGCAGCATAGAAACTACTCTATCCTAAATAGTTATATTCATCCTTTCAGCTACACCATTCTGTATTAGGGTATAAGAAGTTATAAACTCTCTACGAATTCCTCTAGACTAGTAGAAAAGGTTGAATTCATGTGAGGTATACTCACCCCCATTATCTTAACATAAAGCTTTGAGCTTAGTTCCTTTTTTAGTCTCAACTAAAGCAAGACATTTTTTGAAAATAGGGAATGCCTCATCCTTTGATTTGATAGGATATACCCAAACTTTTCTAGTAGAATCATCTATGAAAGTGATAAAGTAAAGAGAACCACCTAATTACCTTGTGGGCATAGGACCATACACATTTATATGAATGAGATCTAAAGGCTAAATTGAAGAGTCAATGTGCATTCTATGTAGATTTCTGGTTTGTTTTCCATACTGGCAATGCTCACAAAATGAAAAATCGGAGAAATATAACAGAGGTAAGTAGCCAAAACGAAAAATATTTTCCATTCCACTATGAGATATATGGCCCAAACGACCATGCCAAATACAAGCCATAGGCTATTTAGTAATAGCTAACAAATGTTCTTTCTGTGATACAAATAAAGGATAAAATGAGCCAACTTTGCTTCCTTTTGTAATAACCATATTTCCCTTTGATATGCAAAAGGACTGAGCATAGAAGACCACCTTGTAACCAAGGTCATCAAGTTGACCAACTGACATCAAACTACGTGATAACTGACGTACATGGTGTACATTATGCATAGTAAATTTTGAACCATCAATGAACTGCACAACCACATCTCCAATCCCGACAACATCACACTGATAAGAATCACCAAGTCTCACAATACCAAGAGACTTTGCTACATAAGTAGGTAACCACTCTCTATGGTGTCACATGGAAAGAATCACCAAAATCTAGTAGCCATGTGTGGGAAAGAGAATCAGGCATAAGAGCCTCAGTAGACATAGTATTTTCAAGTGCCAACACATCAGCATAATCAGAAATAGCATTGATTTCTTCAATCTTCATGATTGAAGTAGATGGTGCAGGTAACTGTTTAACATGCCCATCAACATTTTGCCCTTTACCTTTAGCATTCTTTAATGCATAACAGTCTTTCTTCATGTGTCCTTTCTTATGAAAATCCATGTCCATTTTCTGAGCCTACAATTGGGAGAATATAGCATCAAACTCATTTAAATGAGTAGCAACAATGTCTGTATCCTTCATGCAAAGATCATATAACTTTCTCATTAGATACACTTTGTTTGATGTTGTTTCTTTTTAATATGTATTGCATAACTTCTTCCAAAGCTCCTTTGCACTTTCACAATCCAATACTGTAAAGTAAACATTATCTGCCAAGTGCAATTGAATGGTGGACCTGGCCATTTCATCTAACTCATCCCAATCATCTTCATCCATGTCAACAAGCTTCTTTGAGATTCCATTTATTGGCTTCCATTGCCTCCTCTGAATCAGCACGTCTTTAATATGATTCACCCATAGAGCAAAGTTTGTGCCATCAAATTTTCGGATCTCAAAATGGTCTTTACCCTACAAGTTATAGCTCCTCTTGGAACACTTACACTAGACCCTGATCCACAAGTTGTGCCTAAGACCTCTGATGCCATGATGGTAGAGAATTGAATAGAATGATAATGGATCTAGAAGAGTCCAAGCCCCACTAGATCTCAAAGAAGGATGACCAAGTGTTAGATTCTGGGAGAGAATTTAGCATCCTTCCTAGCAAAATGAATTAATGAACAGTAATGACCAACCAATAAGTGTTTCAAGGAGTAAATCGACCACTGTATTGTTGACAAGACCAAAAATCTGGAAAATTTTGCCAAAATATCTTCTACAAAATGAGCATATGACCACGTGTCAAGATCTCATAAAACTACAAATACTAACATGTTTACTTGCATAGTGAATCACTAACTCCACTGCATATAATCAGTTACCTAAAAGAAGCCAATGAGTCTTATCGAGCACATATGAACAACTATCATACATCTCCTATGGCGGGGCTGGGTAAGTCTTCCACGTGCATCACCAAAGAGATTCCAACATCTAGGTGTCTTTGAGTTAACAAAACCTCACCACGATCCTCTTTATCAAACATAAAAGGCTTTATGCAAAAACTTAACCACTATATCAATGACCACATGGGCATACATAAGCGGTATCCACAAAAGCATACATAGTGTGTATGTGCTCAATATATGTAGTAAAATGACACTGAAAGGCCGAATGCACAGCCCAAAAGCTAGTCAACAACACCTGCAAGTGTCTGTCAACTCTGCTGTTTGAGTTCAAAAAACCTGCATAAATTTGCAGTGGCTGCTCCACCCACAACTGAAAGCCTTTCGAGAAACCTATAGTTTTATGAGTGTGGCTGAAAACACAGCCCCAAAGATGAATGCTTATTATCAAGGAAGTAAAAAGAACACTTCTTGATGTTCTTGGACCTGTGTAAAGAGAACTATGCATGAAAGTACTCCAAACTGGCTCCAAAAATCATCCCAAAAATGCTTCAAAAACAGGCTTTAAAAGCAAAGAATGAAGCTTTGAGGGATCAAAACATGTTCAAGGTAATGTTAACCTTAGTCTTTCCCCTTCTTCAGACACCACAAGAGTGTAGCTTAGTTTCAAGAGATTGCCACAGTTAAGCAAGCTCCGGGGGGAATAGTACTGGGATGGGTGACCTCTCAAGAAGTATCGGGATCCTCTTATCTTCCTTGATCGTTGAGGTCCTCCCTCGTGTGAAGCCAACGGTGCCAACTATGACTTTGGTGACTCGGATGACAAGGTATGCCAAGGTCTATGCCTTGGTCACTACCTTGGAGAAAGCCTTGGGTGGGTGGGCGGGTACTCGCTTCGCTTGCATAAAAGGATCAAAGCTTTTGCGTCGAAATGCTCTAATACCAGTGAAGTATTTCAACTGCGATGCACCACAATGTGCTCTCCTTCTCAAGAGCTCTACGATGATATCCTCAGAGTAGAAAACCAAGCTCCAAGTAGCACACACGCTACTCCGCACAGAGGCTACAGAATACATAGAAAAACACAGTACCCAGGGAGCATGAACACAGACTTCTTAGGTGTTAAAAATGTGATCAAACTTACAGTTTGTCGCTGACCACGCCACTATATGTTTTATTAAAGAACATGTATGAAAGTGTCTAGTGGCCATTTGGCCTTTCACATGGACAGCAATAGTAACAAGTACCTCTTGAAGTTCCAACTCAAGAAGTTGGAGAAAGTTCCAAATTTCCAGAAGAAAAAGATATTGAAGAAACAAAAAAGATTCGGCCACTTTTCAAGATATGCCAAAATGGTTATATCAAACGGAGAAGGGCAATGGTATAAAGGAATACACTGGAAGAACCAGAAGTCAAACAAGGAGATGAAAAATAGACCAAGTAAATTATGCAAACATTTTGAGATTCATAATATTTTAGCTCTTACTTCGATTGAGAATGAACTAGCTAATGTTCAAGATGCACTACAAAGTGATATGATTATGAAAGGTCCCAAGGATTTAGACCATCTGTATTTTAAAGCACAGCTTAAGCATACATTTGATGTAAATGACTTAAGTATTTTGCATTATTATCTTGGGGTTGAGTTCAAGTACAGAGATGAGTGTATCTACATGGCACAATAGAAATACATTGAGAAATTATTGGAAAGGTTTGAGATGAAAGATTCCAAGCCTATGCAGATATCTCTAGATGTCAATGTGTCATTACAGTTGGAAGAAGATTCAGAACTATTTGATGCTAAGTTATATATTCAAGCAATTGGTTGCTTGATATATCTATGTCATACACATCTAGACATTCAATTCGCAGTTTCTCAAGTATACAGATTCATGCACAATCAGCTTAAGATTCATTGGAAAGTAGTTAAGAGATATTCTAGAGACAAGAAATTTTGCAGGTTATTAAACCTTGTACCATTATGACCTTGAAGGAAAGATTGTTGTAATTGATGTCCATATGGTCCAACAACTGAACTTTATAGCCATACCATGTAGAAGCCTATACACATAATGATGTTGGGAATCTTGGTCTATACCAAACGATTTCTAAGACACTTGGACCCACCCGGATTCCATCACATCGCAGAGCAGTGGCACGAATTGAAAAATTAGGGAAAGATTTTTTTTGGCACCATGTTTTCTTGGCAAATTTACTTTTTTCGTGATCTCTTTTTGTAGAATTTTTTTATGCCAATTATTCTTGCATTTAGCTTGTGAAGGAGATTGTAGTGATTGGTTTTCAAGGGGGTTAATTCCTTTTGAGACCATTGGTTCACTTGTAAAGTATCTTCTCAAGGAGCTCTATCAAGTGCTCAATGATAAGGAGGAGATCTTGGAGGTCCTCTATATGAGGAAGAGTTTCTACACTCTTGGAGGAGGTGTACTCTACATCAAGAGTATCTGGAGGAGTTTGTGTCATCCAACATATTGTGAGTAACAAGTCTATTTCCGTTCTCACTTGTTCATTCACTAGTTTCTGATTTAGGGATAATCAAAATTCAGGTTTGTTGATAAATAGTTCTGAATTGTTCATATTCTCCACATTCTCACACTCACACACTTCATACCTCTTAGGCACACAATTTCTTGTGTCTAGTTCCTATTTCATCCTAGACTCAGATATTGTCAGTTTGTATCATATTTACACATTGTAATTTGACATTGGTATATAAGATAATGTAGGTGAGCATCCTAGCTTACCATACACTTTAAAAAATTGTCTACTCTCTCTCTATCTCTCACTCATCATCTTTTTTAGAATTAAGGTGTGTGTGCTAAGATTCAAATGTTGGAAGATCATGTAAACCTGTGGTTATATTGTTATTGAGCAAGTGGCCACAGTAGGTTGCTTCTTGCTCATCCAAGATATACATGAGCTAGCAAGGCCAAAACAAGCTCAGATCAAAATTTTGAGCTCGTAATCACCCTGAGTATGCTCATCAAATTTTGTGCAATTCTAAGATTGCAACGAGAGGGGTGTCAACGATGCCCTAGATGACATGGCAACTTTTTAGTGATACCAATTATTGGAGTTTGAGGTTTGTGAAAGAACGTGAATAGCACAAGGAAGAAGAAGAAGCTTGGAGCTCAACACACAATATTGAATATATTACCAAGTGAATGTACAAAGATAAGTCACCCGTTAGGGTTATAGGCATACATACAAGTGGGGTGAAAAAAACCTCCTAAGAAGGGATAAAAGTGTCCTGACAGTCCTAAATGTCTTCACACACATCACTACCGAAATATATCAACACTAACAATATTATAAATAGGACTCTTATCAGATTACTCAAGTTAAAAACTCCTTATGAGGAATATTATGATACTAAGAACTATTGACTATTTGAGGGTTTATTTTTTCTTGCTTATATGCATGTACCTAGTGAACTTAGAGGTAAGTTAGCCTAAAAAATGCTAAAATACATCTTTATTGGCTATGATAGCAAAGGGTATATAATAATTGACCCTAAGACCAAGAGAAGGTTTGAGTGGAGATGTGATACTTCTTAAATAAAAGTTTTTTGTTGATGAGGAAAAAGTCTCACTTGAACCTTTCAGTGTTAATCTACCTTTTTTTGTGAATGGCAAATAGCTAGTGACATTTGAAACATATGTACCACCATCTCTACTAGCTCAGAATCCCATTCAATCACCATCTAGTTCTAAGTGCATTATTGAGCCTCTAGCCTTTTCAAATCCAATATGTTCCTACTCCTAAACCTTCAAAAACCTCAATTGATACTAGAAGCATCTAAGAGGATTCCTATATGGGTTTTTACCTATTCTCCATGAATCTAGCTTAGAAAGTCCTCTTGAGTACTAACTCGAAGAGGAGCTAAACTTGCGAAAAGAAATAAAAGAGTTGACATGTTTTCAATGATTTTATTAATGATTGTATTGTAAGTATTCTTGCAAATGAAGTAAAATCAGACAGCATGGATGAATCTTTCAAAGATAAAAAGTGGCTTGCAACTATGAAAGATGAGTTAAAATCAATTGAATGAATAAACCTCAGGAATTGTGTGAGCTTCCTCCTAATAAAAAGCCAATTGATATAAAGTGGATTTATAAAGATTAAAAGATAACCACATGGATCTATTGACAAGTATAAAGCATGACTACTAGTCAAAGGTTTTGCACAAAAGAAAGGTACACATCATGATGAGACATTTACTCCAACCTCTCATATGATTACAATTAGGTTTGTTGCTAGAATAGCTTCACAATGCGATTGGAAGAATCATCACCTTGATATAAAGATAGCTTTTTTGCATGGTGATATTTACATAAGGAAGTGGATAGTAATGAACCCCCAAGATTTTATGAGAAAATCCATGCATATCTAACCAAGGAAGGATTTAAAGATAGCCCATCCGCATTGACACTTTAGGCTAAGATGATAGATAATTATATACTAATTTTGACCATATAAGTAGATGACATCTTATTGACAAGTCCCAGTGAGGAAAACATTGAAAAATTTAAAGCTACTTACGATGATGGAGAAGAATTCTTATAAGGTGTTTCGACCTTAGTATATAGATGTGAGGCTAAGAAGCCTTGGTTTGGAATCGCTTTTATGTGGGAGTGGTTGACAAAAGAGGATTGGTGTGTAGAGTTCTTCAAAGTTGAGAAACTATCTTCCACAAGCATTTGGTGGACTTGCAAAGTGGCACGTCTAAACATAGTTTCTAGAGGGGTGATTGCCTAGCAACTTTGAATGTGTGTTGCTCTCTCAACAAGAGTCGAATTTCATATATTTTTGGTTTGTTAGAAAGCTCATGTTCCATTCTATGGTTAAGTAAAAGACTAAAAACAATGGTGATTTCTACTCATGAAGCACAATATAGATTAGCATTTACAACATCCACAAAAAGTATTTGAATACAAAAACGTTTACGAGACTTACATTTTGAAAATTTTCTACCTACATATATTCTCACATATAATCAAAGTGTGATCATAGTGGCTAAGAATCCAATGTTCCATTTCAAAACAAAACATATTGAAGTTCATTATTACTACATCAAAGAATGGATCATTGAAAGGAAAATTGAATTTCATTATATTCCTACCCAAAATAATGTTGTAGAAATCTTTATTTCTTGAGATAGATTTGAACATCACAAAAAGAAGCTCAATCTCAAAGCCCCAAACAAATAAAATTTACAAGGGGAATTGAAACATAAATTCATTTGAATATATTGTAAATTTTTTTGACATTATTCCTAGGTTTATATAAGTTCGTTTTATTTTGGTTAAATAAAAAATGATCAAATAGAGCTTTTCATCCATAAATAGCACTTCATCATCCAACACGTCTAATCCTTTGAAAACTCAAACCTTAATTTTTGTAAAAAAAATCAACAATCATTAAAACGTCAATACAACTTGATGAAAAACGAGTACATCTGAAAAACAAGGATATTCACCACATCAAAAACACCTCGCACAAGCCATGTGGCCACATCTTGTGATTTGCTGCACAAATTCGAAAGTGGATTCTTAACATTTTTAGATCTATTTGAACGCGTCTACATAAAGAGACATGGTTAGCACTATTAGATCAACTCATATACTCGTATACTTAGTGCTATCTACTTTTGGAGTATGTAACAGCATCTAGCAACAGTTTGGGAGCTTTTCTGGAGTTCATGCAAGTCTTCTGGTACACTTAGAAAAAGAGCTTTTGGAGATGTAGACAGCCCTTCCCCATTAGTCTGTTCATCAACGCCCTTGGAAGGCTCTCCTTGGCTAGTATGTATTATGTTAATTTAGAGTTTTATTTCTTTATATTTAAAATTACTTGTAGCACATGTAGTTAATTGGACTCATTACAATTAAATTTTAGGCCTACATCTCTCTTGTGCAAATATGATCTCTTGGTTTATACTTTTATCTATCTTGCTCCTTTTGCTAACACAATACCACTTATTATGTAAGAATAAATGAAAGAATGGATTTTAGTGTTGAAACATGTGCTGAAGGATTAGAAAAGTACTCACGTTGGGTTTGATCTAGAAGTAAAAAAATATCCAGGACCAGGGCTCCCTTCAAGTAAAAGAGTCTTCTATGGAGAATTGTAATCATGAACACACAGATGTGCAGTTAAAGGCATATAGCTCAAACAGGCATAACTTCAACTGTCCAAGATGGAATGATCTCACTGGGTCTAAACAGCAAATACCCAGATGGATCAAAGGCTCCTGGCAAGAGGTTTGTCTGATTTTGTAGAAATGGCTTCAAAAATAAACAAGTTCAAAACACGATTGACATGTCCAGGCAGGATTTGTACATTGAAGAAGACTCTATTGATAGTAAGTTTCATATGGCAATCGAGAAAATAAGCCTTGCTTGGAATGAGTTGCATCCTTTTTGTGACCTCCTTCGAAAGCAAAGGGCACCCAAAAGATGATTGAGAAACCCATGTACTCAATCTTTCAGATATCGGTCTAGGTTGTACATAGAGTGAAGCCCATGAGACTCATCAACTTTGATCCTTGTACATGATTGTATATAAAAAAGATTCCCCTGAAAAAGAAACATGGTTGCATGTGTATATGCATGTTCATAGCCATGTATGTATGTAGGTAGAAAGGTAGCTAAGCATTCATTTCTGTATGCTCCAAGAACAAGAAATTATAAAAAAGACTTATCAAGTGTGCATCATGCATGTATGTATTCATGTATGCATGTGCACAGATGTGTGTACATGTGTGCCCAGGCATCTATTTAGCTTCTTCCATGGGATGTGCATACACGAGTGCAAGTGAGGGATGGATGTCAATGAATCCCATCAACTCAACATAAACAACTACATGGAAACAAGAGTGAGATTTTCTATTGTTTTAGATGCACAACATTGAAAATAGAACTCTCAAAACAAGAGCTAGAATGCTTGTCAGGATTCTAGCACTATTAAGATGAAATTTTAGTCCAAATCTTGTTCCCTTTTTCTGTAAACTGACTGACAAGAATTCCAAAATGTAAGTTGTGTCTGTCAATTTAGAGAGCATTGATTTGATTTTGTGTTTATATATATACAGAAGGATAAAGACGCTCATCAGACAAGTCCAAGGTGGCAAATACAGTCAATGTTTTAAATGAGCACGACAACGTTGCTGTGCTTATTTACACTTGAATCCATGGCAGATAGAAAGCCATATTATTAATATGAAAAGAAACATTATGCCAAAGGCAGCCAGCTTGATCTTCATACTCTGCAACCACATCCTCCTACGCAATTGCCTTCCTTGCCGATGGAAACTGTCTGCCTGCTCCATACAATCATAATTGATGAGATGTAAATACATTCAGCAACAAGTTTCGGGAACACCTTAGCTTAAAAATAAATACCTGGAAGCGGAGATTTTCAGTTTTATCCACTAAAAGCTCAATCCTTTCACCACGATCAAGAAGCTGTAAGACAAATTCAAGAGAAGAATTAAACCTGAGCCCTATCCGTATCTAAAGATATCATTCATAAATAGGATTTTCAAAGAAAAGGGCTGAAATAATGAGGTGGTCCAGAGAAACAGTGGTGACAAAAGCACTTTTCTATCAGAAAGGACAATGACTTCTTTATAACCATCTGTACACTGAATTCCCAGCAGAGAATCTCAAACTCGTGCAGAAAAATTATACAGCAATATAATAGAAGAAACAGCACTCAATTAAGACTTTTTACCTTTCAGCCCAAAATCAGCATTACTTACTGATTCAAAGGCATTCATTAATTTGCGATCCATGATAATTAAACAAATATTTATTGTGGCTGCACAAGTCTTATACATGATTATGAGACTGCAGAGCAGCTTTTGCCAACCATTAAGTTCATCAAAATCACCATTCTTTAAACGCTATGGACAATTGAGGGAGGAAATAGACTGATATTTACTATTACAGCCTCATGTGGTATACGTGCAAAGGTGTCAAATTAAATACAAATAAAAACACACAAGCAATTCACCATGAAACAACTTTTCATCAAAGATTACTGCCAGTTTAGATTGTTATATATTCTAAATAAACTCAATATCTCCCGACATAATTTTAAAGGGAGTGAGGACTTTTTGTGGTTTTACCCAGACTATACCTTTATATAGAGCTGAACAACTCTCGGCTTGTAACCTGTATGTCTGATAGACTGTCTAGAATCTCAAGAACTTTTTCAAGGATTCTTGGGGCACCCTACACGCATCCTCTGTAAGAAAATAACAGCACAACTGAATAGACCAGTAGACAGAGCTGAGTGAAAAATGCAGACAAAGATAATGCAGACTGAGAGATAGAGAACTCAAATTCTCAAATTGCCAAGGGTGATGCAGCTACAACGATGGTGCTGCCCAGCCATGCACTCCCAATGTGGAGCTTAGATGGTGATCTAAATAGACTCTAGGTGAGGGCTTACTAGTGCACAATGCTATGTAAAGCTCAACATAGGCCATGCTTATATAGCTTTTACAAGGGGAGTCGGTATAGATAAACATAGTTGGAAGATACAAAATAGTCAAGAAATATACAATCCGACAATATCTCCATGACTAGAAGACTGAAGTCCTAACATCTCGACTCTACGAACTGGGAGGATAGGCCCCCCGAACCCCACAGAAGGGGGCAAGCCCCCCTCTGCACTCCCCCCATTAAGGTTCTATGGGGAAACTACGCAACGCCACAAGACCTTTATTTTCGCCTTGAATGGCAACCCAATGGCCCATAAGTTTATGCCCTACCTAACTTAATGGCTAGGCTCACAAAGATCATCTATTACTATTAACGGTCACACATAGACCTCATCTAACTTGGAAGTTAGGGTTCCACAAATGTCCGGGTTCTCACAATCGCTTCTTCTCATAATGGGGGCCTTACAACTTAGAGCACCATGGATCATTTGTGGTCACTTGAGGATGGAGTATTGAATATATCTCACCCCCTCTCAATGTCCGCCCTGCAATGAACTATCTCCTTGGTCCAATGCCAAGATTTGGAAAGTGTCAATGAAGCTGCTCTCTCCCAAGAGCCTTGGTGAATGTCTTCTCCATTTTCTTCAGTTGGACAATTTCTATGTGCTTGGTACCTGCATGAAAAGCAAGATGCTTGGTGATGGCCATGCAAATTTGGTTGTCAGATTTCAACCTTGTAGCCTCCCTCCCTTGTATTCCTATGTGCCATAGGATCCTCCTTAACCATACTGCTTCACATGCTGCTATGTGGTCAGCTTCAGTAGAAGATAATGCTACAATTGGTTACTTCTTACTCATCCAAGAGAAAGTCCATGATTCTAAAGAAAAGCAATATCGAGAAACTGATTTTCTTGTATCAATATCTCCTACCCAATCTGAATTACAGTATCCAACCAGAGATGCTCGTTCTTCATAGAGAATACCATAATCAATGGTCCCTTTCACATACCTGAATATTTGCATGCTTTCCTTCCAATGAGTTTGGCAGGGCCTATCAGGAACTTGCTTACTACTCCAATAGCATAAGAGATATCTGGTCTTCCATTGCACAAGTAGATGAAACTTCCAACTAATTTCCTGTATCTTCTAATATCCACTAGAGGTTGAGTATCTTTAATAGATAATTTTGTGTTAACCTCCATAGGTGTAGAAATTTTCTTACAATCCTCCATGCCAAATGCCTTCAAAATCTATCTTGCATACTTTTGTTAAGAGATGAAAGTCTTCCATTGTTCCTTTCAAACTTCAAGGCCTAAGCAATAACGCATTAAGCCAAGTCTATCATTTCAAATTCTAAACTCAAGGCATCTTTCGTTTGTTGAAGGAAAGCTTCATCATTTCTTGTAATCACAAGGTCATCTACATAAGAGTACAAGCATAATTGTCTTCCCTCCTCTCTTTACAACATACAAGTTAGCATCAGAAGCACACCTTTAATGTAAGAAAATATCGCAACAACGAAATAGACCGACAGACAAAGTTCGGAGAAAAATGCAGACAGATATAGATGCACACTCAGAGATAGAGAACTCAAATTCTCAAATTGCCAAGAATAATGCAACTACAATGATGGTCCTTGCCACCCATGCACTCCCAATGTGAAGCTTAGATGGCAATCTATATAGACTCTAGATGAAGGCCTTACTAGTGTGCAATGCTATGTAAAGTTCAACATGGGCCATGCATGCTTATATAGCTTTTACAAGGGGAGTCGGTATCGATAAACATAGTTGCGAGATACAAAATAGTCGACAAAATATACAATCCGACAATATCTCCACGAGCAAAAGTTCTACTATCTCGACCCTATGGGCAGAGGGGGATTGGGGGCAAGTCCCCCCTCTCAACTCCCCCCATTAAGGTTCTATGGGAAAACCGCATAGTACCACAAGGCCTTTATTTTCCCCTTGAATGGAAACCCAATGGCCCATAAGTTTATGCCCTGGTGTAGAGACCTCTACAACAACCATTCAAGCCTCTTTCTTCTTTGCCTCTTTTGAAGCCAATTTTGGACAACTCTTAATGACATGCTCATTTCCTTTACACTATTTGCAAAACTGATTCTGCTTTTTTGTTTTCTTCTAATCTTTGTCCTCCTCCTTTGTCTCTGAAGCATTAACAAATTTTTGCTTATTAGTAGATGAGATCCATTTACCCTTACCCTTCTGACTAGCTAAGAAAGCTTGATCTTCAATATTCATAATAGACATGTCCTGCTTGGATTAACCTTCCTGCAACATAACAGAAACTAACTCCTCAAAATGTTAAGGCATTTGGATTCCCTTTCATAATCAATTTAAGAGTAGAAGCAAAACTCTTATATGAATCTAGAAGACCATTAAGAATGGTCTTCACAAGTGAGCTATATGGTAAGACTTCATCAATAGAAATTGATTGTTCCTTCAAACCTTTAATCTTTGTCAAGAAATTATCCATAGAATCTCCTTCATTCATATGCTCACTCTCCAACTGTTTTTGGAGGTATGCAACACGAGCCTCATTTCTTGCATGATATAAAGTGATAAGTGTATCGCAAGCCTCCTTTGCTATTTTGCAAGAGCGAATATGAGGGATAGTGGCACGTTTGATAGACAAGACTATCAATGCACGTGCATGAGAATCTCTTCCATCCCAACAAAGTTGCTCTTCAATAAGTGGATCAGGAATCGAAGCATGAACAAGAATCTAAAGATCATCATCTTCAACACCATCCGCATCGCCTTCAATAATTGTAGTCGCAAATGTAGTAGGGCGTTTTTCAATACCCTGCACAATATTCCACAATCCTTTTGCTACCAATATATTATACATCATATATGCCCATAATGGGTAATTGGTACCATCCAACTTGTCCTCAAAAAGCCAACGTACGGAATACATCATTGCTTTCAACCATGGCCACGGACTAAATACCCTGATGCAAAAAAATGACGGTATCTCAAAAGGTTAAACAGAACCACCCTGTCAAGCTCTGTTAAACATGTAGCATACTGAGGCGCTTGAATTGGCGAATGGAAACTTGTGTATGTGTTTGGCACAAATGGACAAAATTGTTTGCATACGTGCTACAATAGTGTGTTTGGAGGACGACACAAGCTCGGATCCAAATTTTGACAGCACATAGTGAGGCCATTTCGAACTACTAATCACCCTAAGTATGCTCACCAATTTTCGTGTGATTTTGAGACTTCGATCCCAGGGGTACGCCCTAGATGAAGGGCGATATGCTCTGATACCAATTGTTCGAGTTCAAGGTCTCTGCAAGCACATGAATGGCACAAGGAAGAAGGAGCTTGGAGCACAACACAAAACTGAATGAATTACCCAGAGAATGTACAAAGACAAGTGACCCATTAGGGTTATAGGCGTATAAACAAACCAAAGAAAAAAACCTCCTAAAGAGGGAAAAGAGTTCCCCGACGATCCTAACTATGTTCACACACATCACTACCGAAATATATCAATATCTTTTACACACAACAATATGCAAAGAAGATGAATTACCCTCCAAAGTTCCTCTATATCACTAAACAACGAAAGAAATATCACTAAACAACGAAAGAAACAAACTCAAATAAAACAATTAAACGTATCAACCCCTTACTATCTCACTTGTTCATAACGTCTAAAGATGGAGCTTCCCCAAAACAAAACCCAAATGGAGCTCCTCAGTGGCAAAACATATATTGAGGCAACACATGGGGCATTTTTAGTTGCCCCGATACCAACATGAGGGAATACAACATAACAATTTTTACTATGTTACAAAGATGAAGGCCCTTAAGAAATGTAGGACATGCATACAAGTAGGTTTTACTATAGAGTTTCTTTATTTTTAAAAAGGAGAAGAAGTGCCTCAATTGTCTTCGAGTTCCCACATATATCACTACCAAAACATATTCATAAACAACAGAGTTGACATTACATGACACATTAAATTTATAAACCACCTTCAAACAGTAAACACAATACTCATAACGAGGACAATGGAAGACTCCATCACAAGCGGCTGGCATCACGTTCACAATCACCTTATAACACAAAACAGCACGGATACATACTTGCAATATGCATATATGAATGAGAGGTTCTACAGGTTCTAACTGAAACACACACACACAAGGACTGGAGGTCAACTTAGGAACTGAAGAGGATGAAATGTGACTTCTCAATATATAATAATATTCACACACATAAACTAGCGGTTTTATTGTACACCAGAACCTTGCTTAACAAGAGAATGAATTACTAACTTTATCAATATTTTCGATCATAATCCCTCTAACATCTGAAAGTGTTGACTTCACTCGAGCAATTCTGCTTAGTTCTTCAGGATGTTCAGAACAATACTGCATATGTTCTTTAATTTTCGGCCTGCAACATATTAATAAAACTGATCAGCATTACCAAACGATTGTATTTGGAATGTTAGTATACTTTAGAAACATGGTCTTACCCAAACTCCTTATCTAGGCTGTAAGCAATATCAAACTTATCCTCAAGTCCAAGCTCTGTGTCAAAATCATAACTCTTCTGTTCTTCTTCCAGATACTGCTTCTTAAAGTCCTCTTTTATACGTTCTAAAAAGGTGAATGCTAGCTCTCTGCCAACACTGTCATTCACCACCACTAGAAAAACTGCAAACAATGCAAATTGAAGTTGCTTGTTCAATGCTTGGTGATCCCAAAAAACAACATTCTCAAAATCCGTATAATCAAACTGATTTAGACTTATAATCAAAAGGAAAATACCTTTTAAATATGATATAGAGAAAGCTGCAAAAATTGGGAAAATGAAAGACCAGATAAAAGGAAAAAACAAAGGTAGGAGAAGGTAGACAGAGAGGGAGTTTAAAAAATTTAGGAAAGGGAAAAAGAAGGGGAAAAGCAACTCTGAAGAAAAGCATATTAACACGACGATACTTCTTACGGACAAAAGTATAATGGAGAAGAAATATAAACATGAAAAAGTCAAATACAAGGGCATCTCCCTTTGTTACCGCATGGTTTTCAAAACTACCATCCCATCAACATTTAAAGTTCTCTTCTTCGTTCTAAAGTAGTTTTGGTTATTTTCCATTAGAATGGGAGACTTGATAGATAATTTGGAGACAAAGAGGAAGAAAAGAAGAGAGAAAAAGACAAAGAACAGACGGACGTGTAACAACGGACATCTGGGCACAGGACACGAAAGCTTAGTTTCAAAGAGAAACCACTTAAGGAATTCTGAAGAATGATGCTACGCAACTGCAACGGCGTGAAAGAACGAGAGAGAGAGAGAGAGAGAGAGAGAGAGAGAGATAAAAACGTACCGAAACCGTCTTGGACGAGATAATTGAAAGAGTGGCCATCACAGGCGTACGTCTGCTTACTATTATAAGATGGGAGCTTCTCCAAACATTGTACAGCGATCGTGCTGAAGTTGCCAGAGAAAGCCGTATATTCAGCCAATACGACAGATCCCTTGGCTATGAAACTGTAAATGAAAGAGTTCGTCGACATCGCCACATACAACACTTTCAATCAAACAACGTGCGTAGATCCTTTCGTATTTCCTCCTTGGAAGCACTGCTTCACCAGCAAGCCAAGTTCCTTCGTGTCTTCACTTTTCCGAAATAACGACGACTCAGTGAGGAGGGGCCAACTCCGACCTTTACTCCACATCCACTTCCAAGTTCCACTATCAAGTGAAATCTCATACCAATGTAATTGTTCGTATGGATGTCGATGTTCAAGAAAAGTTTGGGAAACGTACTTAAAAAAGAATCTCCATTAGTAGATGCGGCATGGAAAGGACTCCATCTCGGCACCATATGGTAGATACTGATTGGTAACATATGTTTTTTACTTGTTTTATCTTACGAGTACGCTCTTACTAAGTTTTCTTATTGAATTTTGTTTTTACAAAATGAAAATCTTAAAAGAGAATTAAGAGGAAATACAAATCAAGTTAATGAATTTCTCTTTTTTAAATCTTTTTTTTTTTGGAGGATTCATTTTCTTTTTGGTTTATTTTCTTGGGTTACAAAGATCATTGAATTGAATGTATGAACAAGGGACATTCTTGTAGTTTTCTATTATTTTATCTAACAAGGTAAGGATCTTTGGATGGAGAAGTCATTTTGAAATAGGAAAGCTACCAAAATTGATCATATATTTCTCTTTTCATACCTTCCACAGAGCACCACCTTTTATAGCATTCCAAAGGTTTGGGAGCAACCCATGACATTACAAAGGATAGCTTTACTTCTAAGATAATTTCATATGTAGATTAAGTATCATTTGCATAGAGTATGAAACCTTTTTACTCTTAGGGCACATGCTAAAGACATGCACATCGTCCCCCTCTTCTCTGTGGCATCTCTTGAACTAAGAGGAGCATGTTAAAAAGCTTGTGGACTCTAGCATTCATTTAGATGCCCCTATGGAGGACTTGCCATAGCAAAACAATCTTCTTCATTGTGATCAACAAGTGCCAAATAGACTGAAAATTACACATACAAAGGAATAGATTCAATACTCGTATGATTCCCTTTGATTTACAAAACAATATAATAAATATGAAGGTAGTTGGCAAGAAATAAATGTCTCATCACTCTCGGTAGATAAATTTGGTAAAGCTAACCAAAAGTATCCTTGACATGTATGAGTGTGTTTAGTGTGAACTGCCATATAGTAAGCAAGGGTTCATGGAATTGGGGTTACTGATTACTTGGTGCATTTCTATTCCCTTCTACAATCCGAACAAAGAATCAATAGAACTTACAGAGACAAAGATTTACAGTCAGAATTCATAATATTATTACGGAAGACAACTATTCATTACATTTAAGAATGAATATACAGATTACAAAGAATGGAAGATCAAACTATAGCAAGTTTTTGCTTCTCTTCCTTATGGATGGTGTATACAGGAACTTCCATGCATCCGTTATATGGAATGCCATTCGATTAAGTTCCCCATAAATAAAAAATTTGTACAAAATTATATTACAAAATTGGATATCCGCATCGATGATAGCCTAACACTGGCACACATGATGAATTGGATCCACTTTAGTGATACTAATCATTACAAATCATTTTCGATATCTGAAGGTGGATGGATAATTCTATCTAGATCATACAAAAATTCATCAAAAAGGGACTTGAGCTTATTAATTGAATCTTCAGATTCTTTCTAGAAATCTTCATCTGCGCATTTGAGAGTGCCCCACTGAACTTTGAAAGAAGCATGTGCAACTTTGGTGTCCGCAAATTTCGTAGAGAGAGACTCTAAGAAGGACTGGCTCACCTCCATTGCTTCAGCTAGTTTCAAAGTCAAATCAGAAATAGTCTCATCCTTTTGTACCGAAGAAAGATCCTTGGATTCAACTAATTTCTGCAAATCTAGTTGCAATCTTTGCAGGCCTAAATCGTGATTTTCCATATCATCTAATATTTGTGATTTAAGATGAAGAGAAAATATGCCATGTGGAAAGATCTCATAAGTTTGATCCAATGGTTAGCTTTAAACACAACAAAAACTAATGGAGGCATAGAATAATTAAATCGATTTTCTAAAAATTGTGGAGCACACTAAATTGCATCTTTGTTAAAGAAATGTAGGGTAGCTTTATGGTTGGAGAAAAGCAACTTGGAGGTTCCACTCAAGAGCGTGGAGGATTGATGTTGTGTAAAACAACTACTAAGACTACACTTCTAAGAGAGAGCACGTCTCCACCCATCCAACTCCACTCATATATATACCTCTAGGCCAAGGGGGTGCATGTCCTTGAGATTGGCCAAGTGTCCAGCCAAGTGTCCCTCATGTGGACACTTTCCCAAGGGTGATCACATGCCTTCTAATTTCCCAAGGTCTATCACATGCCTTCTAAATCAAATGAGGATTCTTCTCTCACGTACACACAAGGTGGCTCCTAGAGAAGCTTCTCCCAAGACTAAGGTTCCCATACCTTAGGATAAATCAAGCCTAAGGTTCCAACCATTCAATTGGGAGCTCATATGAATAAATAGGGTTAAAACCAAAGGTTTCACCCAAAGGTTCAAGGCATGTTCCAAGGGTAATTCAAGGGTTAGACCAAAGCAAACATACATCATATTCTAAACTTTAGACTCCATATGTTTAACCTTCTGAACCCATGAATTATACAACATTCTTCCCCCCTTTTACATTTTCGTCCTCGAAAATGCGTGTAGGTATAATATGTGAAGTATTCCCCCGTGCACCATGATCTATACTCTGAGCATGGTCATCTCTCTCTTTAGATTCATTTCCAGAAATCAGATAAAGGCTAATCCCTACCTTAATCTGAAAGGAAAAGAATCAAAATCCCTTCCCAAATCACTTCACCATCCGAATGTACATGCATGCCCTGTACCTATGGACTAGTGAAATGGGTGGAATTCATTGGTGGTCTTTTTCTTTTGGCACTTTCACAAACCTAGAGCTCCATAAAATAATAAATTTCAGTACACTTTTGTACTTGCCTAGAATTTACAATTTGAGAGTCTATGATAGAGATCCTATCTCTAACTTGAAAGGGCCAAAAACTAGATTCTTCTTCCAAAAACTAGGAATCTCCAGATGTTCTGAGCTTAACTTATTCTTTTATAGTCGTTTTCAAATACAAATATACTTTACTTGTATTTGATAGGACTTAGCTAAAGATGTGAACTTAGCAAAGTGGGTCTAGTGAGTCCCTACCAAAACATGCTCAATAAAATGAGGAGAAATACTATCTTCTCATTCATTGGCAACTTAGGTGGACTTATTTCAATCATCCATGTTTTCTTGAGACATAAAGCTCAAGTATTCCGAATGATAATATACCCAATCTACGAGTTCATGACTACAAGTGGATCCCTATCTTGATCATGTTTGATTTTCCTTGGATTAATTCTCAGAATAGAGTTTAATCCCTTTGGAAGTTTTAACGTTCAAGACTTAGATCCAAAGATGACTTTAGGAATTGGTTTTATTTGGTAGACCATACTCCTAGGTTTCTACCCCATTTGTTCGTCTTAGCTTAGCGTATTCTTCTAATGAGAATCAGTACTAATTATCTTGAACCAACTATGGTTTGGATAGTTATGTGTACTAACCGCAAAGGTCATCAAAGCTTTGCAAAGAGAAACAAATCCGATTCCTTCAAATCCTCAAAATTGAGGAACAATACTTCATCAAGACACCCTCTAGATTTTTTATTGGATGCAGCTTTAGTTCCAAGGTCTTGCAAGAAAGATATCATATCTCATATCTTGCTAGGAACATTCTTGAATCACTTGTTCTCACCAAAGATTCAAAAGAAGATCTTTTACAAATCATTCTTTCATTCAAGGCTATTATATTTGAATAGGCTTGACTTACTTTTGGAGTTTAACTTTGTAAATTCCCAAAATTCTTTACCCTCTTACTTATCCAAATTTATTGTTCCACATAAAATTTGGCTATGCATTTTATTAAGAAAAATGCATCTGCTTAGGAGGATAAAGGATAGCCTTTTCTAGGGTAAATGTCATGTTCGTTCTATTTACCCTTTTGCATATACAACTAGGTGTATTAAATTGGTTCAAGGAGGTACATTTCTACACCTCATAATGAACCTAAGACCTTAATCTAAATGGTCTTATCTTTAAGGCTTATCGTGATGTTTCCTATCGGATCTTGAGCCTATTTTCTCTCTGGCCATCAGAGAAAAATCTTAATGGGAGTTAGTTCTCACCGTCCCATACCAGTGAGTTCTTTCTCTAATCCGTAGAACCACATCCTCAATGCTTCCACCTTCTTTGCCCTTATCTTTTCAATGCTCTCTTATCATTTACCATGATCATGAATTCCATCTTGGAACTCTTTGGCATCATTTTCATGAGAGCAAAGACTCAGGTTTCTAATATCAATCAATTCAAAGGTCTATTTAGTTTTGACCTTTGAACTTTACTTGGTATCGAACTATAAAAGGGTTTGATCTTTTTTATTAATGTATGCCTCTTGTATTATCCAACCATAAAGGGTTGGATATATTTGACCAAGTTAGGTCGCTTAGCTTTCTCAAATTCCTCTAGCTAATTTAACATGACATAAGATCAAGTCTTTTCTCCTTTAGATCCCTTCTCAATGATATTTACCCATGGGATTTCCTTGGGATCTTCAACTCATACCTTCACGAGTTGATATCTTTGCTTAAGTCTTCAACATCATGTTGATGTTCTTCAAACCATTAACTATTCTCCTTTTAGGGATCAGCGATTATACGTCACCCTTTTGACTTAAGCAATTTGACATGCTTAGTGATCTAAATTTTGGATCCATCTTTATCCATTTTCAAATACCCTGCTCTAAATATGCTTTAAGTCTTTGGCTAGCTTACCTTAGTTTACTTGCCAAAATGGAATTCTTTTATGAATTCCCTTCTTACATATTTGGTTCTTACTTTGTTTGAGATTTAACTCAAACATACTTGGGTACTTATGGACATCCAACGTACTCCTTAACTTTCATAAAAGAGAGTTAAGGAATATCTTTCGCTTAGAAGTATCATATTGATGATACCTTTCTTCCCCCCTTTAAAGAGTTTTCGTCCTCGAAAACTATAGGAAATTGATTATATTTTAATTTCCTATCCAAATGGGAGGTTCATTTATGCTAAATCCTTCACTCAAAAATCTCTCCAAAATCCTTGAGCTTAAGCTTCCATTATCCTTAGGTTCAGTGTCCCATACCACTGAACCTACTTAAGTGACATTGTAAACCTGGATGCCCCATACCATCCGATTTACAATCCCACCTTAGTGTAGACAACTTTAGCTCTTACTCAAGGATGTTAACTCCATTCGCTTTAGTCTTATCAAATATAATCAAAATCTTTGTAAGTTACATTCTTACAGAGTCTTGATTTGTTCTTTGAAAAGACTTTGAGCTTTCATTGAACTATTTCCTTGATTAGATGTAATCAAAGTTATCTTTGTTTATGTCATTTGATAATAGAGCTAGTATTCTACTAGATATCATCTATTGACATAAATAGGCATCTGTATCAAAGGATATAGTCAATCATAAGCTTTGCTAAATGGTTACCTAGTTAATCATCTTGATAAATTGTTTCTTACTCATAGAGCATATTTTGGAGTAGAGTTCTTAAGGGTTTCTTTCAACCCTTTAATATTCCTCTTCTCTAGATATGCTTAATGAGTTACAATTCTTCATTCTTGAAGCAATTTTCTCAAAGCTCCAAATGGATCCAACCTTTTGTCAATGAACGAAGAAGCTTATTGGGGAAGAAATGAACACTTAAAAGGGTAAAACCATTTTCTTTTTCTAATATGTCATTTTACGACATTCTCTTCCCCCCTTTTAGTGTGATCATTGTCCTCAATGATCAGATGTTGAAGTTCCTCTGAACTTCTTAACATCGTTCACAAATGAAAAATTTCCCCATGAGTGTAGGGTCTCATATAAGCTTCTAGTTTCTCCTTTGGATTTTTCAATACAAGTTCTTATTACTACCATTTATGGTTGAATAAGAAGAGAAACTTGTTGGTTTTGAAGCTTTAAGTGCTTGGCCTTGCTGATCAAGCATGCCATGGGTATTATGGAACATAAGTAGGAATCAAAGTTTAAAGTTCCTCTTCCTAAGTTAAATTTTGTTGGCTTTTGAATTAAGCCAACATGTAAAAAGCATAAAAGTTAATGGGCATAATCTCAACACACCATTAAACTTTTATGCTTTTGACTTCATATGAAGAAGTCATTTTTCTATTTTAAACTTACAATACTTGATTTCTCTCTCATCTCCCATTAACCCATGCATACATAATTATCATTGTGCATACATAATATATGCCAAGAATAGATGAATCTTTGCTTGCAAGATGCTTAGCATGCATAAGGTCCAAGTGTTGAACCCCTCCTTAAAGCATGCATGGAATTCACATATGGAACTCCATTTTAAGTGCAAAAATCTTTTTTTGATTTCATGCTTCTATTTTCCATTCGAATTCATGCCATGCTAGATGGACATTCCGTGTCCATTTTATAACAAGCTTCATGAGGTGAGTCACTTGCATGCTTAAAAACAACTTTGTACTCCTTTGTGCCTCTAGTGCATCACCTTAATGGTTCGATCGATATACCATTCCATGAGCATGTAGACTTCACTCACTCATTTAAAATACATCTCTACATGCATTACTTTTTGCACAACAACATAAAATGAGCAAAAAGGGAAATCGTACTTATCTTCATCATAGCTTCATCCGTCCCTTGATTCTTGCTTTGTTTGATGTTGCCAGCTTGGTCCACAATCTCCAATATTTGTTTACGCATCCTTTCTCAAGCATTTTACATACTCACTTGTATGTCCAACAATACATTTAACCTTACCTATATTGTAAGGAGATCTAAATATGTACTTGTATATAAGAAACTCCTTGATGTCCACGACATCACATATGAGATGAGTTTAGTGCATATTCAAGGCACTTAAATAGATTATTTTCCCCATTCTATGATAATAGAATTACTATATGGATTATAACTCATGTAACTTAAGAAAAGTTTGCATCTATAATTGATACATTTTCTATCTTACAAGAAAATTATAGAAGTGGACATTTATAATATATGCTTAGTGGTCATGCATTTTTGTTGCATGTTGTATCATTATATTAAAAAACATACCATTACAAAAAACAATACTTAGCTTTTGATAGGTGTATAAAATTTTTCCCTTGGATGATGTTGATAATGGAGATGCCAAACTCTTCCTTCAAGATACATGCTTCTCCTCTTATCCGGTTTCGTGCGAGTTGGAGAGATTCATTTCATAAATGGTGAAAATTGCTAGCTTATGCGTGTGCCTACACGGGCTTCAAAGGTCTCCACTTGGTCTTATGAGTCGAAGAGCGCCTGTAGCTTAGTGGATAGAGCGTCTATTTCCTAAGGTGAAGCTCGCGCTGATCGGCCAAATATCCCATAAGTCAAGGCAAAGATCCTGGACCGTTCTATATAAGTAAAAGCTTCAGGCGCAAGTTTTCAACAAGCGCACGAGAGACTGGCCGACGGGCGCTCAGAACTCCTGTCACACCTTCAGAGGATTCGTTCGTGACGCGCTGTCAGATTACGTCCAGCCGTGATGGGCGCCCATTGGGGGCGCAGTCACGCAAGCCAAGCCCATTCCGAACTCAAGCCCCTTCACGGGGAAGGGTCACAAGGAGTTAGTTTTGCTCTCTGAAATGACTAGAGGGTCTAGGTCGACAGCGTCGACGGCTGTACGTATGCTCAGAGTAATCATCGAAGTAATCACCGAAGGAGTTTCACTCAAATCAAGAAAGAAAGAAGTAACTAGCTCGGATACCAATGTTGTGTAAAACAACTACTAAGACTACACTTCTAAGAGAGAGCACGTCTCCACCCATCCAACTCCACTCATATATATACCTCTAGGCCAAGGGGGAATCCTTGCATGACAAACACAAGAGGCTTGTTTAAGTCCATACAAAGCCTTTTTCAACTTGCAAACATATTTAGAATGCTTTGAATCCTAATATCCTTGTCGTTGTTCCATCATTACAAGGAATAAGGGGGTCTAGTGATGGTTGACGTTATGCAATTTTGTCGCTTTGTGATTGCACCTTTCATCGCATGGAGCATTGAACATGCACTATTGTTTAAATGACGTTGATATCGATGCTCTTTTTGAAGCTCCTAATGATGATAATTAAAGCATCACATATGTGATAGTCGCATATGTGACATAGAAGCAAGCATCGCATATGCGACAGGCCCTAACATCACATATGCAATGGTCATGAAAGTCCCTTATACGATGCTCGATTTTGACCAAAACAAAAAAAAGCATCACTCTTCGATCGTCATTCTACCTGTGTTTGATGAAAAAGTGAACCAACATTCATATCTATGTTGCACTTACAAGCTCGAGCTCTCTCTTTATCTCTCTCTCTCTCTGTTTCTCTTTGCCTCTCACTCTCTCTCTCTCTCCCTCTTTCTCTTTCGATTTCTCTCTCTCTCTCTCTCTCTCTCTTTCTTTATTGTAGGTTATTAAAGAAGTCCACTAAGCATATTCTATGGCTAATTATTGTAAGTACAATTTTCATTGTTTCGATCATTTAAATTGTTTTGTTTTCATAAATTAATATACTCACACATACACATTCACATACACATTCACATACACATACACACATATACATGCACATGCACATGTATGCTCACACATGCACATGCACATACACACGCATACACATGCACATACACACATATACAGACATACTTATACACATACACATGCACATACACACACATGCATATGCACATACACTTCCACATGCACATACACATGCATACACATACACACACACGTACATGCACAAACATATCTACATGCACATACACATACACATACACATACACATACACATACATACATATACACACACATACATACATATACACACACATACACACATGCTTATACACATACACATGCACACACACACATACATATGCACATACACATACACATGCACATGCATATACACACATATATGTTATTGTTAGTGTCCATGTGAAAGGCCAAATGGCCATTGGACACTTTTGTATATGTTCTTCAATAGAACATATAGTGGATTGTTCAGCCACAAACTCTAAGTTTGATTGCATTTGTACAATCTAAGAAATCTGTGTTCATGCTCTGTGTATTGTGTGTTTTTTGTGTATTCTACACCCCCTATGCGGAGTATTGTGTGTGGCATTGGAGTTTGGGTTTCTACAGCAAGGATATTTTTGTAGAGCTCTTGAGAAGGCGAGTCTAGCATATGCATCACCAAAGAAATACTTCACTAGTATCATAGCATTTCAATGCAAAAGATTTGTTCCTTTTGTGTGAGTGAGGCAAGCACCCATGCACCCAAGGATTTCTCCAAGGCTTACGAATAAGGTGGTGACCAAGGCATAGACCTTGGCATGCATTGCCATCCAAATCACCAAAGTCACTATTGGCATTGTTGGTTCCGCGTGAGGGAGGACCTCAACGATCAAGGAAGATAGAGGTTCTCGATACTTCTCGGGAGGTCACCCATCCCACTATTGTTCCCCCCAGAGCTCGCTTAACGGGCAATCTCTTGCCACTAAGCTACACTTTTGTGGTCTTCGAAGAAGGGGAAAGACTAAGGTTAACATTACGTTGAACATGTTTTGGCCCCTCAAAGCTTCATTCTTTACTTTTAAAGCCTGTATTGATGCATTTTGGGGTGATTCTTGGAGCCATTTCGGAGTACTTTTGTGCATAGTTCGCTTTACACAGGTTGAAGAACATCAAGAAGAGTCTCTTTGTACTTCTCTAACAATGAATGCTCACCTTTTGGGGACTAGTAAATCTACATGTTTCCTAAAGGGTTTTAGTTGTGGTGGGAGCAACCACCGCAAGTCTATGCAGGTTTTTGAACCTAAAGAACACAGTTGACAGACACTTGCAGGTGTTGTTGGCTAGCGTTTGGGATGTGAATTTGGCTTTTTAGTGCCATTTTATTACATATATTGGGCACATACACACTATGTATGCTTTTGTGGATACCGCTTATGCACATCCATGCGGTCATTGATATAGAGTTATGTTTTTTGTATAAGGCCTTCTATGTTTGATAAAGAGGGCCATGGTGAGGTTTTCTTAACTTGTAGACACCTAAATGTCGGGGTCTCTTTGGTGATGCAGGTGGAAGACTTACCCAACATCGCCATAAGAGATGTATGCTAGTTGTTCATAGGTGCTCAACAAGCCTAGCTGGCTTCTCTCGGGTAACTAATTATATGCAATAGAATTAGTGATTCACTATGCAAGTTTCCATGTTAGTACTTGCAGTTTTATGAGATTTTGACATTAGTCATATGCTCTTGGTTGGTCATTGTTGTTCATTAATCCATGTTTTTGGGGAGATTGTTGATTTTGTTTTTCAAAATTTGACACTTGGTCATCCTTTCTTGAGCCTCAGTGGTGCCTAGACTATTCTAGCTGCATTTTCATTCTAGTCAGTTCTCTATCATCATGGCATCAAAAAACTCAGACACATCTGGTGGATATGGGTCTAGTGTCAGTGCTCCCAATAGGAGCTATAACTTGCAAGTCAAAGACCATTTGAGATCTTGATGACACAAACTTTGCTCTATGGAAAAATAAGCTTAAAGATGTGCAAAAGAGATAGTGCAAGGTAGTAGACGGAATCTCAAAGAAACTTGTTGATATAGATGATGATGATTGAGATGAGTTGGATGAAATGGACAAGTCTACCATACGATTGTGCCTGGCAGATAATGTTTACTTTACAGTATTAGTGAAGTATTTCGATGGTGATGCACCATAGTGTGCTCTCTTTCTTGCGATCTCCACGATGATATCCTCATAGTAGACAACTGAGTTCCAAGCACCACACATGGTACTCTACATAGAGGCTACAAAGTACATAGAAAAACACAGTACACAAAGAGCACGAACACAAACTTCTTAAGTGTTACAAATGTAGTTGAATTTATGGTTTATAGCTCACCAAACCGCTATACATTTTCTTAAACATATAGTAGTTGAATTTATGTTCTAGGGCTCACCAAACATATACAAAAGTGTTCGGTTCCCATTTATCCTTTCGCATGCACACTAGCACTAACAATCTCCCACTAAAGGCCAATATGGCCAAAGTAACTATGGGAGAAAAATCAAGAATGATAAAGAATACCTAAGTGTAAGTATACAAACTATACCTCGCACCTAATGGGCATGTTGCACAATATACAAATGGATGTGTAAGATCATGAATCCAGTAACCCCCATCAAGAAATAGTGTCGAAAGCTATCCTCTGGTAGAGATTTAGTCAAAGCATCTACAACATTATCTTGATTATGAACCTTCTCAAGAATAATGCACTCTGTGACTAAGCAATCTTGAATGAAGTGATACCTCACCTCAGTGTGCTTGGCCTTTGCATGATAGACCGGATTCTTAGCCAAAACAGTGGCACTCTGACTATCACTAAGCAAACGAGGTACATGCCGAGGTAGACCCATATCACAAGCAAGATGAGAAAGCCACAATGCTTCCTTACATGCCTCACTTGATGCAACATACTCTGCTTCTGTGGTAAAAACAGATATACATTCTTGAAGACGAGATCTCCAAGAGATAACACCTCTAGCAAAATGAAAAATGTACCGTGATGTAGACTTATGATTGTCCACACAACCAGCATAGTCAAAATCTGTGTTACCAATAATGGATGCTTTCCCTCTACCTAAGTATAGACACTTGTCCTTAGTGGCACTTAGATATCTCAAAATCATCTTGACTGCTTCCAATGTTGTTTGCCATGATTAGACATATATCTGCTCACAACTCCCACAAAAATGTAATGTATGGTCTCGTAGCTACCATAGCATACATGAGACTACCAAGAGCACACTTATAAGGAAGTTTGGTCATGAATTCCTTCTCCTCATCTCATTTGGGGAAATCATCCTTGTTCGATTTCACATATGTGGGTAAAGGTGTACTCAATGCCTTTCCACCATGCATATTGAACCTGTAAAGTACTTTGGATATGTACTCACTTTGAGACAAGTATATGCATCTTTTACTCCTGTCACGAGTAATGTGCATGCCAAGAATATGTCTGGAATCCCCCAAATCCTTCATATCAAATGTCTTGGGCAACTTCTTTTTGAGAATTGACAAGTCATAAGATGACTTTCTTAAGCATCTTAGACTCATTGAAAATGAGATTACTACTTTTGATCATTGAACATGTTTGAGGATCCCCTAAGCGATATCCAAATTCTCCTTTTGGACCATATCCAAGAAAAACACATTTCTATGACTTATGGTCCAACTTTTGTCTAAGATTCTTGGGTATATGAACATGTGGTTCACACCCAAAAACTCAAAGATGATCATAATATGGTGGCTTCCTTGTCCATAACTCTTATCCCACCTTTAGACCTTTGGCAGTACTAGGTAAAAGGTTAATCACATGAACTGAAGTTAATATTGCTTCTGTCCAAAAGCCTTGTGAACAATTTGCATGACACAACATAGAAACTACTCTATCTTGAATAGTTCTATTCATCCTTTTAACTACAACATTTTGTATTGGGCTATAAGGAGCTGTAAATTCTCTATGAATTCCTCTACATTGACAAAAAAGGTTGAATTCATGTGAGGTATACTCACCCCCATTATCTGAACATAACGCCTTAAGCTTAGTTCCTTTTTCAGTATCAAATGAAGCAAGCCATTTTCTGAAAGTAGGGAATACCTCATCCTTTGTTTTGATTGGATATACCCAGACTTTTCTAGTAGCATCATCTATGAAAGTGATAAAGTAAAGAGAACCACCTAATGACCTTGTGGGCATAGGACCACACATATATGTATGAATGAGATCTAAAGGCTGAATTAAAGATTCAATGTGCATCTTGTGTACATTCCTAGTTTTCTTTCCATATTGACAATGCTCACAAAATGAAAAATCAAAGAAAGATAACACAAGTAAGTAGCTAGAACGAGAAATATTTTTCATTCCACCTGAGGTACATGGCGTACATTATGCATAGTAAATTTTGAACCATCAAAGAATTGCACAACAAGATCTCCAGTCCCCACAACGTCACACTTGTAAGAGTCACCAAGTCTCACAGTATCAAGAGACTCTGTTGCATAATTTGAGAACCATTCTCTGTGTGGTGTCACATGGAAAGAAGCACCAGAATCTAGTATCCATGTGTGGGAAAGAGAATCGACCATAAGAGCCTCAATTGGCATAATGCTATTAAGTGTCAACAAATCAACATCATCAAAATAGCATTAATTTCTTCAATCTTCATAGTTGAAGTAGGTGGTGCAAGTAGTTGTTTAACATGCCAATCAACATTTTGTACTTTACCTTTAGCATTCTTTAATGCATAATAGTCTTTCTTCATGTGTCCTTTCTTATGACAATAATGGCATTCAATATCCCTCTTCCTTGAGTTACTTCTACTCTTATTCTGTTGATCATTTTTTTCCTTGTTCTTGCTCGTGCCATGTTACTGATTCTTTCCTTGGTAAGAATCATGAACATTATATGCATTTCCACTCTGAATGTCAACCATAGATTTTTTATGAATCTCTCACTCAAGAGTGCTCCACATATGTCATCATAGTCCAATTTACCACCAGGTGCACTATTGCTAATAGTTGTGCAAAACGTATCCCATGATGATAGCAAGGTGCATAACAACAAGACTGCTTTCATTTCATTATTCATATCCATTTTTTGAGCTTATAACTGGGAGAATATAGCATCAAATTCATTTAGATGAGGAGCAACACTATTGTGTCCTTCATGCAAAGGTCATATAACTTTCTCATTAGATACACTTTATTTGATGCCGTCTCTTTTTCATATGTATTGCATAATTTCTTCCAAAGCTCCTTTGCACTTTCATAGTCTAATACTGTAAATTAAACATTATCTTCCAGGTGCAATCGAATGGTAGACCTAGACATTTCATATAACTAGAAGAGTCCAAACACCACTAAGGCTACAAGAAGGATGACCAAGTGTTAGATTTTGGGAGAGAATTCAACTATCTTCCCAAAAAAATGAATTAATGAACAATAATGACTAACCAAAAGGATTATGTGAGAATAAATAAGTGTATCAAGGAGTAAATTGACCATTGTATAGTTGACAAAACCCAAAAATTTGGAGAAATTTTGCCAGAGCATCCTCTGGAAAATAAGCAGATGACCAGTGTCAAAATCTCACAAAACTGAAAGTACTAACATGTTTACCTACACAGTGAATCATTGACTTCACTGCATATAATCAATTACCCGAAAGAAGGCAACTAGGCTTATAGAGCACCTATGAACAACTATCGTACATCTCCTATGACAAGGCTTTGTAAGTCTTCCACCTCCATCATCGAAGAGATCCCAACATCTGGGTATCTCCTAGTTAGGAAAACCTCACTATGACCCTCTTTATCAAACGTAAAAGGCTTTATGCAAAAACGTAATCGCTATATCAATGACCACATGGACGTACATAAGCAATATCCACAGAAAGTGTACATAGTGTGTATGTGCTCAATATATGTAGTAAAATGGCACTGAAATGTTGAATTCACTGCCTAAACATTGGCCAAAAACATCTGCAAGTGTCTCTCAACTCTATTCTTTGGGCTCAAAAACTTGCATAAACTTGTGGTGCTTGCTCTCACCGCAACTAAAACCTTTCAAGAAACCTGTCGATTAACTAGTGCAACTCAAAATACAGCCCCAAAAGATGAGCATTTGTTGTCAAAGAAGTACAAAGGACATTTTTTTTTTAATGTTCTTGGACCTCTATCGAGAGAACTATGCACAAAAGTACTCCAAAATGGCTCCAAAAATCACACAAAAAATGCTTCAAAAATAGGTGTTGAAAGCAAAGAATGAAGCTTCGAGGGCCCAAAACTTGTTGAAGACAATGTGAACCTTCTTCTTTTCCCTTCTTCAAGCACCACAAGAATGTAGCTTAGTGGCAAGAGATTGCCATAGTTAAGCGAGCTCCGGGGGGGGAATAGTATTAGGATGGGTGACGTCCTGGGAAGTATCGAGAACCTCCATCTTCCTTGATTGTTGAGGTCCTCCCTCACATGCAGATTGGTGCCAATAGTGACTTTGGTGACTCGGATGACAAGATATGCCATTGGTTGTTGCCTTAGTCGAAAGCCTTGGGTGGGTGGGCAGGTGCTCGCTTCGCTCACACAAAAGGAACAAAGCTTTTGCATCGAAATGTTCTGATACCAATGAAGTATTTCAATGGTGATGCACCATAGTGCACTCTTCTTCTCGAGAGCTCCACGACAATATCCTTGGAGTAGACAACCGAGTTCCAAGCACCGCACACGATAGTTTCCATAGAGCGAGTAGAATACACAGAAAAACATAGTACACAGGGATCAGGAACACAAACTTGTTAAGTTTTACAAATGCGGTCAAACTTATGATCTATAGCTGACCAGACCACTATATGTTTTATCAAAGAACATATACAAAAGTGTTCGATGGCCGTTTGGCCTTTCACATAGACACTAATAGTAACAATTAGATTGTGAAAGTGCAGAGGAGCTTTGGAAGAAGTTATGCAATACATATGAAAAAGAAATGGCATCAGAAAAAGTGTATCTAATGATAAAGTTATATGAACTTTGTGTGAAGGACACAGATAGTGTTGGTGCTCATCTATATGAGTTTGATGCCATATTTTCCTAGTTACAGGCTCGGAAAATGGATATGGATAATGAAATGGAAGTAGTCTTGTTGTTATGCATCTTGCCATCATCATGGGATACATTTTGCATAGCTATTAGCAATAGTGCACCTGGTGGTAAACTGGTCTATGATGACATATGTGGAGCACTCTTGAGTTAGAAGATTCATAGAAAATCTATGGTTGGCACTCAAAGTTGAGATGCATATAATGGTCATGATTCTTACCAAGGAAAGAATCAGCAATGTGACAAGAGCAAGAACAAGGAAAATAATGGTCAACTGAATAAGAAGAGAAGTAAATAAAGGAAGAGGGACATCAAATGCCATTATTATCATAGGAAAGGACACATGAAGAAAGACTGTTATGCATTAAAGAATGCTAAAGGTAAAGGAAAAGATGTTTATGGGCATGTTAAACATCTACCTGCACCATCTTCTTTGACTGTGAAGATTGAAGAAATTAATGCTATTTTTTATGATGCTGATGTGTTGACACTTGACAGTACTATGCCCACTAAGGCTCTTATGGTTGACTCTCTTTCCCACACATGGCCACTAGATTTTGGTGCTTCTTTCCATGTGACGCTGTCGTCGAGATCTTCTCTCCTCTCTCACTTGTGAAGGCCTACAAAAAACATATTTGGTGAAGGTAGCCGGAATTCCCCGAGAAGTCCAGGATGCATCAAGGATGTCAAAGGAAGCTCACATACAAAGTTTCAAAGAAATCAAGAAAGTCCATGGTAGCAGTCAAAGCTGGTCAAAGTTGGGAAATTAGGGAAAAAATTTCATTGTCACAAAATTAGATGAAAATCCATATACTTGTAAAGATTGTCAAAGGCAGTCTATAGCCCAAATTTCAACAGAAAATGGATTTTGTAGCACATTGATATGCTATGTTCATTTTGTAAAAATGTAATTTTTCTAGTTTGACCCTACAAATTCTTGTATAGAAATTTATGTTAGCCATATGGTTTGGCATGTATAAAGATCATATGTGGCTACATATTTGTACAAATTTTCAAGGCCATCAGAGCTTCCTAGAGACCTTAATGCCACCTTGCAAGCTTCCAAATGTAGTCAAACTTGTACAAGGGAGATTCAGATGGGAGTTATTTCTGCATATTCCTGAAGGAGATCTTTGGAAACATAGTCCTACAAAGTTTCATCTTCATCAATGCCTATTTGGAGGGTCAAAGAGCACAAAGTCCAGTTTTTAGGATCACCACAGTTTTCTAGTTTAAGCAAATTGAAGGGTTGAAGGGCCACCACATGGCCAAAGCTGATTGAGCCATGTTGTACGATCAAGATGAGCTCATATTCAAGGGTGAAGATGCACTTATGCTTAAAGCAAGGAGGATCCACGAGTTTCTCCATAAAAGAAGATAATTTTTGACAATCAAAAATCAATAATGCAGCTTTTCTCCAAAAATAGTGGCTTATCTTATCCGAATTGATGTCAGCACTGATCCGACAGTCCAGATCATCCCCAGATCCAATGGTGGAGAATGAGGGCGCGTAAATTTCACTCCTTTACACTAGATTTGATAGAAAGAATAATTCCAAGCCATTGATTTGATTAATCAAATGGTTGTAATCAAAAGTAGTGATCCTAGAGTTGAGAGTTGATTTCTCTAGATCCAAGGGCCCAAATTCATTCAAAAAACTATATAAACCCCCCTCCAAACTCCTAGAGCATCATTGTTAGGCATCCATAGGGCTCATGCTAGCTTACGGTTTCCTTGAGACGATCACCCTCGGTTGAGCGAGTGAGGATCCAAGGTGGGCTAGTATGAGTATAGTACCTAGTTTCAAATTTAAGTTAGAACTCCAATCTAGGATAGGCTCTTGAAATCAGCATCTCTATCTTAACTCACCCTCGGTGGAGCGTGTGAGTGAGTTAGAGCTAGTTTTAATGAGTCTTAGACTTCTTTAGTTAGACGTTACGAGCCTAGACATACATAGGGTCACTGAAGTGGAACTCACCTTCTTACATGTGACATTCGGTTGAACTGTCATGGTTTGAGGGTCGGAACCACCTTTGATCAGTAGACTGCCTAGCTTGACGTACCACGACGCTCTTCTACATGTATCTTAATTCAAATCCTTTTAATTCATGTCACTTGTCACTTGTCTCTTGTCTCCTCTCTCAGTCTCTTAAGTATTTTTACATGTCTTCTATTTCTTCTATGTGTGAGAAGGCTCCGCAGTATTGCGTTGAACCAGTGAGGATGTTTCTTTGATCATAATTCACTTGCATGCATATAATCCATACATACCCATACATATTGATTAGTTTCTGAAAGTGTATAAGAAGCTCCAATATTGGACCATTCTTCCTTTCGAAACTGGTTTATGTGTAAGGATTCCATCTATTCATGTCATGCATACATATCATCCAAAGAAGACTATGCATATGAATTAGAATTAGGAAGTGTTTAAGAAGCTCCTTCAATGGACCATTCTTCCTTTCAAATTTGATTCGTGTGTATGGTTCTCTTTCATTCTTACCATTCATGTTCATAAATCTAACTTGCACTCCTACTTTCCCATTCCCATAATCATTTCAACATCTCTCTCTTCTCCATACTCAACATTAATTTCACTTTCATGTCCTTAAACCATCCAACATTCATTAGCTTCATACACCCTGTGTGTGCCACGACCGGACCCGATCCACCCGGATTGCGATCACCTCCACATTTGAACCTGACATGAATTGCTTCATGGCATTTGCTTCTGATCTTGTTGGGAGGTTGTGATCCATATCCTTTGTTTCATATTTTTCATCCTCATCATATCATCATCATCAGTCTTGAATGTTGCACTGGATTTCTCACAGTATCGTGCACATCTTCGTCGTGAAGTAAACACATTTGTGAGAGATCTAGAGCATCGTGCATCACTTGCTTATTCACATAAGATGGAGGAAGGATTCAAATCCCTTATTGTTGAGAAACAAGGCCAAAGAATAGTCTCTTCTATGTTGAGAGAGAAGGGAAAATTCAATGGCATAAACATCACAAGCTACTTAGATTTGTTTGAAGAGCAAGCTATGACTTTTGGTCTTCCTGAAGATCTTTTGATATCATTCTTTGAACGAATTGTTGATAGCTCTATCATAAACCGTGTCACTCAATATGATAGTCTTCCTTGGAGTGATTTTAGAAAGGAGATGCTCAAAGAATTCTATCTTGAAGATTATAGCCAACATAATCGAGATGGATTCTTATGATGGGTCAATTCTCCAAAGCCTAGTAGCTCTATTACTCACTTACAAAATGAGTATATTAGACGCTATGAACAACTTCCTGATGAGGATAAGATAACTTTGGAACCTGATCTTGTGATCAATTTTCTTAAGCTTCTTCATCCTGAAACTCGTAGGGAAGTTGAACGGCGATTAGAAGAACCGGATAAGCGCTATGGTCTTACTGACAATTGGCAAAAAGTGCGTAAAGTAGTAGAGGCTGTAGCCCATAGACATCAAAGACAATCCATGCTTTATGAGCAAACTAGTCTTCCTCAAGCTAGCCTTCCACAAACTAAGGAGCAAGTTAGAGAACAATCCCATGCTATGCTTTTTGACTCTACTCCTATTCCTCAAATGATGGAGCCTAATCAAGGTTTTAAAGTAGAGCCAAATAAAAGTGTAGTTGAACAATCTCAAGTGGATATTCTCACTAAGCAAATGGAAAGTCTTATTGCTACACAATCCAATTTGGCCAAGACTATAGATGCTTTACAATCTAATTACACCAAAACTTTCCAAAATCAAATGAACCCAATGACTTTTCAAGAGCCTAATCAACATGTTATAGCTACCAATCAAAATCCACAAGTAGCTCCTACTCAAGCATATCAAGTTCCTCCAATGCATAATCCTTCAATGCAAAATCCTCATCCTCATGTGCAAAATCCTCAAATGTATCAAAACATGTATCCTCAAGCTTCTCAAAATAGCTTTTCAAAATCATCAACCGTATAATATGGAAGCTCCTCTTGCACCTCAAGTACCACATGTTGCTCCCCAAGCTCCTCAAATACATCAATTGCCTTTTCAAAATCCTAATTATCCTGTTCAAGCAATACCTTATCAACAAAATCCTCAATTTCAAAATTTCCCACCATAAGTTAATCAAAATCCTCAAAATCAAAATGGTTTTGTGCGTGGCCCTCGTAGGTGTCCTTGGTGTGATTCGTTAGAGCACTTTTTGAGAGATTGTGAATTATTGAAGGCTGCTAAGGAGCAACGACTAGTAATAGACATAGACAAGAAAATCTGTGACTATCAATCTAGGCTACCTTTGCAAGGAAATTATGGTAAGGGAGGAGTGAAAAAACACTATGAAAATATAACCATAATGGACGTAGGAACAAGAGGCGTGAAACTAGAAGCTCTTGATGAACAACAAGTAGAATCAAGTAAACCCACAAAGGAAGGTGATTTTTCCATAGAGGCTTCAGTAAGAGCACGGGATGAGATTAGGAGAATAACGGCTTAGGAGTCACCGATAGAAGATCAATCTCTTATTTCTCACATATCCAATGTAGAAGAAAACGAAAAAGAGATGAAGCCGAGCCTAGTGAAAGAAGAGTGACACGAAAACAAACCTCAGAGGGAATAGAAACAATCATAGAGCAAGGAGAAACATCACAATCTAAAGATAAAAAACAAGAATCAGAACCCAATGAACAAAAACAAGAGGAGAAACAAAAAGGGAAGAAGACAAAGCAAAGAAAAACAGAACCAAAGCCTTTAGATAAACCAGAACAATCAAAACAAACTGAAGACCAAACACGAGAACATGAACAAAAACAAGATCCTGAGCAAAAACAAAAGAAACCAAAGAGAAAACCTAAAGCCATCTTGATTTCAGAAATTGAGAGAAAAATAGATCCTATGGAGATTTTAGATGACATTTTGCTTAAGAGTCAAGTGACTATGTCTTTAGAACAAGTTTTCTCTATTGCAAAGCCTGTTTTTAAAGATAACTTTATCGGCCTAATTAAAAGGAAGAGGTTTCCACTTAATGTAGATACTGAGATGCAAGATTCTCTAGATCAAGATCAAGCTATGAATGAAGCCTTAAACTTTGATGAATCTGATGAAGAGGACTTTGATGATGATGAAGTAACTGTTAATAAAAATTTATTAGGACCTATTCAACCTGACCATGAAAATCATGAAAACAATCCTGAAAGCCACTTTAAAAGAACATTTTGGTCTAGAGGTACATTAGAGATGCATGTTAAAATAGGAAATGATAAGAACACTATCACTGTAAATGTATTAGTAGATTCCGGCTCTGAAATCAATGTGATTTCAAGAGAAGTCTATGATAAGTTTTGATGGCCCATAGATAAAGATTGTGGATGGCGTATGAGAACTGCAGATAATGGTGTAGGTAGCCTGTATGGAGCTTGTGCTAGTGTGCCCATATCCATAGGAGGAATCACAGAAGAGTTTCACTTTTTTATTCAAGATAATTGCTCCTATGAAGTTCTCTTAGGTCAACCCTTTATTTGTGAGAGTCGTATGGAAACTAAAGCCATGGATGATGGGTCTACCTATGCTAGATTTAAGTCTAAGGATGGAATGCAATCACTTCAAGTCATGACGGTAGGAGTGAATCATCCTAGGAATCGATTGTCAATTAGAAAGAAACCTATTGTTACTCAGGGTCATGAGCATGCTTGTAGTGATTGTGCACCTCGATTCATGTTTGGAGCCACATATGATCAAAATTTCGGATAGAATCCATTGTTAAGCGGGACAACAATGGATATTGGTTTGACATCTCGCATCCAACCAACATGTACAATAGTTTGTCACTTTGTTTTCCACATTCTAGATTAGATTTTCTTCATAAGAGTCAATTGTCCAAGTCTTTTATCCAAAAAACCCAAAAAAATTATAAAAACAACAAAATCATGGAACATGATGAGAACATTGAGCATGTGATTGAAACATCTCATTGTTTCTCTACTCTTGAGGAGTTAGAGTTACGTCTTCAACAAAATTCTAATTCCCATGTTATTCTTCTTTCTTCCCTTGATGAGTATGCTCTAATCCAAGAGTATGCTCTCAATGTTGACAAGTGCTCAAAATTTAACCAAACACATGATGCCTTAGCTGAAACAAAGTACAAAACTGTAGACAAAAAAATCAAACCCATAGCTCAACCATTACCTCAAGGAAGTAATGAAAAAATTATTGATGTGAAAAATGATCCAATTCTTCGGGATAAGAAAAACATAGGACATACATTCACGGATGAGACAATCAAACAGGTGAAAATTGGTAGAGATGATGACTTTCTTTTGCCAGCAGAGAGAGATAAATTTGAGAGAGTTATACGGAGCCATGGAAAAGCCTTTACTATGTATCCTCATGAGATTGGTTGTGTAGATCCTAAGCTAGTTGCACCCATGATAATCTTTACTATTCCACATATTCCATGGAATCTTCGTCCTATACCTGTTCCAAAGGCTCACTTACCTGAGCTAATGAAACTACTTAAGGAGAAGATAAACATGAGAATTTTAGAGCCATCTTTTGCACCTTACCTCAAACAGATGGTTCACTGTGCCTAAAAAGAATGGGAAACTACGTTTTATTCAAGATCTCCAACCTGTCAATAAAGTCACCATAAGGAATGTAGGAACATGACCCATTGTAGATGAGTTTGCTGAATCATTTTCAGGACATTCTATCTATTCAATGGGTGATTTATATTCGGGATATGACCAATTCCAATTAGCAATTGATAGTCGTGACATAACCACAATGAAAACTCCTTTAGGCTTAGTGCGAATGTGTACTTTACCTCAAGGAGCGACTAATTCTGTGGCTCATATGATGAGTGCTATGAATATGGTCTTACATGATTTTATCCCTCATATAACTATGCCATTCATTGATGATATTCCAATTAAAGGGAGTGAGGAACGTGTAAAGGACATTACTTTAGATTCATCTAGATGTCGTAAATTTGTTCTTGACCATATCTCTGATTGTGAAAGAATATTTCAACGATTTGAAGAGGTAGGTCTCACATTTTCCATAGAAAAATCTATTTTTGATGTCAACGAGGTTCTTATTGTTGGACATTTATGTGGCCATTATGGTCGAAAGCCATACCCACAAAAAGTTGATGCCATTAGCAAGATTTTTGAAACATGTAACAACGTGAGTGAGGTATGTAGATTTCTTGGTGCTTGCATCTTTTATGTTATTTGGATCCCACACTTTGCTCATGTTGCTGATTGTCTCTATGACTTGTTGAGGAAGAAACGAAAATTTATTTGGACTGACAAACACACTCAAGCTATGCGTAAGTTGAAGAAATTATTGCTTGAAGCTCCCATCCTTAAGCGTGTAGACTATTCTGCTAACAAACCTATTATATTGACTGTTGATACTAGTCCTATTGGTATAGGTTGGGTCATAAGTCAAGATGATAGTGAAGGGAATAGATATGCAATTAGGTTTGGTGCCAAAATTCTACATGAAACACAACGAAAATATCCACAGATCAAACGAGAACTATGGGGTATGGTAACAGCTTTGAAAACAGACAAAGAATATTTCATTGGTGCAAATGTCAAAGTTGAGACTGATTGTTTGCCTCTCATTGGAATGATAGCCAATTGTTCATCTCCTGATATAGCCATGCTTAGATGGATTTCATATATTAAGTTCATAAATTCTGAGTTAGTTCATATTTCAGGTAAGTCAAATTCAGTTGCTGATATGTTATCGAGAGCTAGATTTGATGATCTTGAAAGTGATCTAATAAAGAATGTGAACTTAATTGACTATGTTCCACATATATACGAGTATGAGCAATTTCATGAATCTGAGTATGAAAATGAATGGAGAGACATAGGAAAGTATCTGAGTACACTACAACCATTACCTAACTGGACTACGAATAGATTCCGTAACATTAGGAAACGAGCTTATAACTTTTTCCTATGTAATGGTTATCTTTGGAGACATGCTAAGGGTAAGGTTAAGAATCCACAACGAGTCCTAGGAAAACGAGGGCTTCAATTGCAAGTAATGAAGGAAATGCATGAGACATTATGGGCAGGTCATAAAGGATTTTTTGGAACATATGAAAAAATAAGAAGTACCTATTATTGGCCTAGGATGTATGTTGACATTAGTAGCTATGTTTCTACATGTTCTACTTGTCAACTTCATTCATCAGTCAAACATAGAGATCCGTTGCATCCTACTTATCCACCTTGTATTCACTACAAGTGGGTAGTAGATCTTGTAACTATGCCTAAAGGTATTGACAAAATGCGTTACATTGTACTTGCAAGAGAAGATTTAACTAATCATGTAGAGGGACGTGCACTACGATCTAAGACCACTTACAATGTTTGCAAATTCTTGCTTGAAGATGTCATAAGTCGCTTTGGGTACATAGAGAAAGTAGTTGCTGATCGTGGAGAGTTAAATGCGAGAGAAGCTAAAGAGTTCTTTGAGCGTCACGGTATTCGTTTGTCTCTCACTACTGCATGTAATCTAGAGGCCAATGGTAAAATAGAGAGAGGGCATCCACCTATTGTGAAAGCCATATCTAAAGCATGTAACGGTGACATCAAACAATGGCCTAGATTCTTACCTTTTGTACTTTGGGCAGATAGAATGACGTGCACATGCACTACTGGGTATATGCCTGCTGAACTCATGTACTGTCAAAAACCATTGTTTCCAATTCAGTCTCATATTTCTGCATGGTCAAATTTGCCTTGGTCTGAAAACATGTCTACTGATGATTTTTTGAGTTTGCGCATTAAACAGTTAGAACAAGGTAAATTAAGACTTGATGATGCCGTTGAAAAATTAAGAGAATCTAGAATGAAGAACAAGCATTATTCTGATAAAACTCATCGATTGCATCCTAAGCCAATTGAAGTAGGGGATTGGGTGCTCATTTATGATAGTACATTTGACTCTCAATATAATGCACGCAAAAAGCTCACTCAACGGTGGTTTGGGCCATACATTGTATCAAAAGTCAACAACAATGGTACGTATGCTCTTTGTGAATTAAATGGTGTTGCACTAAAAACTTTGATTGCAGGTAAAAGGATAAAGCTATTCAAGAAACGTGATGATGATGAGTACATTTTGGATGAGGACATGAGGAAGATGACAACAATGAGGCCGATTCATAAACAGGAGTATCCATGTTATTAAAAAAAAAAAAAGTTTAAAAATATCATTAATTTTTCAAGTTCATGTTGCTTTGTTTTTTTTCAAGTTCATTCTATTTTTTTTCCATGCTTGTTTCATGCATGTTTTTTTCAGTCTTTGCATTGCATTGCATATCCACATCACTTGAGTCAAAAAAGGCAAATGATGATTTCTCTACTTGTGTAAATTTGTATCTTAAGTAGTAACTTATCTACTAAGGAATTGATTATAATCTAGGATTGTGGAAAGATAGGGCATGTAGATTTGGAGGTTTATTTTGGTGACATGACTTTCATATATAAACATGCATATGTATCTTGTATCGAAAGCATAATTGTTGAAATCCTAGCTCTTGCTATTGCATGTTTCTACATCCTTAGGCCATCTCACAGCACTTGTATCGGAGTTTAAACGACTGTTCTCCGTCATCAAAAATGGTTGTACCTTGTATCGGGGTTTAATTTTTCCCCGTCAAAAAAAAAAAAAGTTACTACATGTTACCAAGAAGTTTACACTTTCTTCCATCCCAAAAAAAGTGATCGTAACCATAAAGTTGCCGAATCATCATCATCATCATCAAACAAAAAAGAAAAAAAAAAAAGCAAGCCAAAGGAGGATAAAGAGGCATAGTAGAATAAATCACGGGCTATATAGGCAGATTTATGCATTAGTGGAGTTTAGTTAGATTTCCTTGCATGTTATTAGAGAAAGAGCATATTCATATTTATGTAGGAAAGGAGTTGATCTAAAATAAGCTAAAGATGAAAGATGTCTCTTGAAAATCCTAAATCTTTGTTTATAATCATATTTAAGGTAGATTGCTTTATGAAAAAGGTACAAAATTTTCTTCAAGATGAGAGGAACTGATGCTTAAAACGACTCAGTACATCCACTTCCACTTCATATTGATGCTTGTTTTTTCTCTTTCTTGTTGCCAATGTTGCTTGTTCATTTGCATATATGTTGCCTATTTGTTCATGCATATTCATGTTGCCTGTTTCAATTCTTTCTTTCATGCAAATTTTGCTTCATGTCACGTTACCTACTTATTCATGCATATAATCAATTTTCCTTCCATGTTTCTTATGTTGCCTATAAAAGAATTTGATGCCTGGAACATTTTGTTTTTCACAGATGCTAGAGTGGCGCTTCCGGAGGAATCGCAGGTTTAGTGGGGGCGAATGTCGTCGAGATTTTCTCTCCTCTCTCACTTGTGAAGGCCTACAAAAAACATATTTGGTGAAGGTAGCCGGAATTCCCCGAGAAGTCCAGGATGCATCAAGGATGTCAAAGGAAGCTCACATACAAAGTTTCAAAGAAATCAAGAAAGTCCATGGTAGCGGTCAAAGCTGGTCAAAGTTGGGAAATTAGGGAAAAAATTTCATTGTCACCAAATTAGATGAAAATCCATATACTTGTAAAGATTGTCAAAGGAAGTCTATAGCCCAAATTTCAGCAGAAAATGGATTTTGTAGCACATTGATATGCTATGTTCATTTTGTAAAAATGTAATTTTTCTAGTTTGACCCTACAAATTCTTGTATAGAAATTTATGTTAGCCATATGGTTTGGCATGTATAAAGATCATATGTGGCTACATATTTGTACAAATTTTCAAGGCCATCAGAGCTTCCTAGAGACCTTAATGCCACCTTGCAAGCTTCCAAATGTAGTCAAACTTGTACAAGGGAGATTCAGATGGGAGTTATTTCTGCATATTCCTGAAGGAGATCTTTGGAAACATAGTCCTACAAAGTTTCATCTTCATCAATGCCTATTTGGAGGGTCAAAGACCACAAAGTCCAGTTTTCAGGATCACCGCAGTTTTCTAGTTTAAGCAAATTGAAGGGTTGAAGGGCCACCACATGGCGAAAGCTGATTGAGCCATGTTGTACGATCAAGATGAGCTCATATTCAAGGGTGGAGATGCACTTGTGCTTAAAGCAAGGAGGATCCACGAATTTTTCCATAAAAGAAGATAATTTTTGACAATCAAAGATCAATAATGTAGCTTTTCTCCAAAAATAGTGGCTTATCTTATCCGAATTGATGTCAGCACTGATCCGACGGTCCATATCATCCTCAGATCCAATGGTGGAGAATGAGGGCGCCTAAATTTCACTCCTTTACACTAGATTTGATAGAAAGAACAATTCCAAGCCATTGATTTGATTAATCAAATGGTTGTAATCAAAAGTAGTGATCCTAGAGTTGAGAGTTGATTTCTCTAGATCCAAGGGCCCAAATTCATTCAAAGAACTATATAAACCCCCCTCCAAACTCCTAGAGCATCATCGTTAGGCATCCATAGGGCTCATGCTAGCTTACGGTTTCCTTGAGACGATCACCCTCGGTTGAGCGAGTGAGGATCCAAGGTGGGCTACTATGAGTATAGTACCTAGTTTCAAATTTAAGTTAGAACTCCAATCTAGGATAGGCTCTTGAAATCAGCATCTCTATCTTAACTCACCCTCGGTGGAGCGTGTGAGTGAGTTAGAGCTAGTTTTAATGAGTCTTAGACTTCTTTAGTTAGACGTTACGAGCCTAGACATACATAGGGTCACTGAAGTGGAACTCACCTTCTTACGTGTGACATTCGGTTGAACTGTCATGGTTTGAGGGTCGGAACCACCTTTGATCAGTAGACTGCCTAGCTTGACGTACCACGACGCTCTTCTACATTTATCTTAATTCAAATCCTTTTAATTCATGTCACTTGTCACTTGTCTCTTGTCTCCTCTCTCAGTCTCTTAAGTATTTTTACATGTCTTCTATTTCTTCTATGTGTGAGAAGGCTCCGTAGTATTGTGTTGAACCAGTGAGGATGTTTCTTTGATCATAATTCACTTGCATGCATATAATCCATACATACCCATACATATTGATTAGTTTATGAAAGTGTATAAGAGGCTCCAATATTGGACCATTCTTCCTTTCGAAACTCGTTTATGTGTAAGGATTCCATCTATTCACGTCATGCATACATATCATCCAAAGAAGACTATGCATATGAATTAGAATTAGGAAGTGTTTAAGAAGCTCCTTCAATGGACCATTCTTCCTTCCAAATTTGATTCGTGTGTATGGTTCTCTTTCATTCTTATCATTCATGTTCATAAATCTAACTTGCACTCCTACTTTCCCATTCCCATAATCATTTCAACATCTCTCTCTTCTCCATACTCAACATTAATTTCACTTTCATGTCCTTAAACCATCCAACATTCATTAGCTTCATACACCCTGTGTGTGCCACGACCGGACCCGATCCACCCGGATTGCGATCACCTCCACAACGCCACATAGAGAATGGTTGTCTAATTATGCAGTAAAGTCTCTTAGTACCATGAGACTTGGTGACTCTTAGTAGTGTGACATTGTGGGGATTGGAGATATGGTCTTGCAATTCATTGATGGTTCAAAATTTACTATGCATAATATAGGACATGTACCTCATTTATCACATAGTTTGATGTCTGTCGGTCAACTTGATGACCTCGGTTATAAGGTGGTTTTCTATGCTCAATCCTTTCGCATATCAAAGGGCAATATGGTTATTGCAAAAGGAAGCAAAGTTGGCTCACTTTATCCTTTATTTCTATGATAGAAAGAACACTTGTTAGCTATTACTGAACAACCTATGGCTTATATTTGGCATGGCCATTTGGGCCACATATCTCATTGTGAAATGGATAATCTTTCATGTTCTGGCTACTTACCTATTTATCTTTCTCAGATTTTTCATTTTGTGAGCATTATCATTGTGGAAAGCAAACTAGGAATGTGCATAAAATGCACATTGACTCTTCAATTCAGCCTTTAGATCTCGTTCATACAGATGAGTGTGGTCCTATGCCCACAAGGTCATTAGGTGTTTCTATTTACTTTGTCACTTTCATTGATGATGCTATTAGAAGAAAATTGGATTCTATTCACAAGAATGGTACTTAGGATTTACTACCTTTGCCAAAGGCTAGGAAAGCGTTACCATGTAAATGGATAAATACTATGAAATTCACATCAGATACTGCTTCTCCAAAGTAGAAAGCATGACTTGTTGCAAAGGAGTTTAAGCAACAACATGGTGTTGATTTCAAGGAAATCTTCTCTTTAGTGGTCAAGATGACTACCCTACAAATGTTGATTGTATTCATTGCAATGGAGGAGTTAGAGTTAGTCCAAATGGATGTGAAAACTACTTTCTTGCATGGAGATCTTATAGATGAGATCTACATGGAACAACTAGAGGGCTATGTAGTTCTTGGCAAGGAAAATCTAGTTTGTAAGTTGAAGAAGAGCTTATATGGACTTAGAACAGTCCCGTAGACAATGATACCAAAAGTTATGATGCTTTTATGAAATCTCAAGGCTATTCTCGAGGCAATTAGGATCATTGTCTCTACACAACGAGATGCTCAGATGGCAACTTAATATGCTCGATACTTTATGGCGATGATATGTTGATTGCTGGGAATTCCTCTTATGACTTGTAAATTTTCATAATGAAGTTGATTCAGACATTTGATATTAAGGATTTGGGGGATGCCAAACATATTCTTGGCATGCACATTACTCATGATAGGAGTAAAAGATGCATATACTTGTCTCAAAGTGAGTACATATCCAAAGTACTTCACAAGCTCAATATACAGGGTGGAAGGGCATTGAGTACACCTTTACCCACATATGTGGAATCGAGCAAGGATGATTGCCCCAAATCAAATGAGGAAAAGGAATTCATGACCAAAATTCCTTATGAGTCTACTGTTGGTAGTATCATGTATGCTATGGGCATTTGTAGTGGGAGTTGTGAACAAATATATGTCTAATCCTGGCAAGAAGCATTTAGAAGCGGAAAGATGATTTTGAGATATTTGAGTGGCACTAAGAAAAAGTGTCTAAGCTTAGGTAGAGGGAAAGCATCCATTATTCGCTACATAGATTCTGACTATGCTAGTTGTGTAGAAAATTATAAGTCTACATTACGGTACATTTTTCATCTTGTTGGAGGTGCTATCTCTTGGAGATCTCGTCTTCAAGAATTTACAATTGTTTCCACCACAGAAGCAGAGTATGTTGCAGCAAGTGAGTCATGTAAGGATGCATTGTGCCTTTCTCATCTTGCTTGTGATATGGGTTTACCTCAGCATGTACCTCATTTGCTCAATGATAGTTAGAGTGCCATTGCATTGGCTAAGAATTCGGTCTATCATGCAAAGACCAAGCACATTGAGGGTGGTATCACTTCATTAGAGACTACTAAGCCATTCAGTGCATTATTCTTGAGAAGGTTCATCTTTGAGATAATGCTACAGATGCTTTGACTAAAGCTCTACCATAGGATAACTTTTGAAATTGTTGTCACTTGATGGTGGCTACTTGATTCAGGATTTTACATAGTTACTTGTATACTTTGTAACATGCCCATCAGGTGGAAAGTATAGTTTGTATACTTACACTCGGGTATTCCTTATCATTCTTTATTTTTCCCCCATAGTCGCGTTGGCCAAATCGGCCTTTATTAGGAGATTGTTACAGTTAGTGTCCATATGAAAGGCCAAATGGCTGTTGGACACTTTTGTATATGTTCTTTAATAAATCATATAGAAGCATCGTCAGCCACAAACTCTAAGTTTGATTGCATTTGTACGACCTAAGAATCAATCATCTGAATCACCCCCTGATCATGATCATCTGCATGATCAGATTTATCTGAAGAGGCATCATGGGTAAAGGGCTCTATAACCTATGATGATTGATATCATGCTTCTTGTGTCTGTCTGTCCACCTGCGTGTACCTAAGCTCAAGAGATCTTACGGACTTGTGATGAAAGAGACTATTCCTCAATCATCGGCAAGTGCATATAATGGTGGATTAATACAAGCTTTAATTTATCAATCTGTGGAGAAATACATATCAAGTGTATGAGGACATGTACTTTCGTAATGGAAAATGAAGTGAATGTGCAAAAAATGCATGTGAATTAGGTCTAGCTACCTCTCACATCACCTACCTCATTGAAAATGTATGTCACAATACTTGCTATAGTGCCAAGCATAGATTAAGCCATATCTATCATTTTTGATTCCTGTTTCAGCTTGTTCATTCAAAATGGCAAAAGTCCCTACAAAGAGTCACAAAGTGACTTATATACATGTGCCCTAAAAATGGTCCTTTCATACAAATTACCGGCACTTTTATTGTAAATCACTAAATTCCTACTAATATACAAAGCTAATGTTACAGTCTTCTTGGATTATGCACCTAGAGGAGTCCTTTAGAGCATTTACAAAGCTCTTGATGTAATACCATGGAAATTAAAGAAGAAAAAGTATGCCCAATTTTGAAAATTTTTTGGGGCCTACTTCTCTTTGCTTCTTTTTCTATTGCTCTGTCATCCTTTGCACACTCTTCCTGTCTTAGTGTCTATCATCCCCTGACGATATTTGCACCAAGAGGTGTGCTATCGTTTTATTTGGCTTGCTGATTTATTCTTTAACTTGTATATTTCTTTTCACTACACACATCCAATGACCTAGTATGACATCTATTTAGTCACTCTTTGTTGTGCTTAAGCCTTCAGTTGTTGCTTGAAATGTCTTGGTTTTTACTTCTTTGTTCACACTCTTCGAGACCTCCTTGCTTCTTGTTGCAGCCTGATATGTGCTTTAGCCTGATACATGCGCCTACGAGGCATTGGGCAGAGGGTGAGCTTCTTTATTGAACTATTATGTGTTTTGACTTTATTCTTCTTCTTCTTCTCTTCTTGCTGGATTCTCCCTCCACACATCCCTCCTCTTGAACTTTATCATCCTCGATAGGCTTTTGTGGCGACGTAAGTAGGTCTGGAACATTGTTCTTTCTATCTAATTGAGCAAGTTGGCTTCACGAATCATCAACTCTTTCCATTGAGCTGATTTTATTACATCATGCGGAGCTTGGTGATGATCAGCAAAAAAAACTTAGCTCGTAAGCAACTAATTTGGCATTCAAATTGGACGACATTTTCAAAAATATCTTCGAATTGATCGCAAAAAATCCTGTAAAGAAAGATTCTTCGAATGTTTGCATATAAGTACTTGGCAAAAACATTATTCTAGAGTATATAACCATTATTGTGAGGTGACTTGGCATGATAGAAAGTTCAAAAAACTAAGGCTTCGATGCCTTGATTAATTTAATTCTGATGAAGTTCAAAAATGTGTACTCAACATGTTTAAAAACTTCTAGGATAGTGAAGAGCATACTGAGCACTCTATTTGCCATCTTTATTGCTATGTTTTGTACATAGGCATATCTGGATAACCAAAACTCTATGGTTCACACCATTTATTCTTCGGTTGGTAGATAATTATGTGGTGGACTTGGTAGCAAGGGAAAATTGAGCCACTGATTATTGATCTTGCCCTTACGTTGTTCTTCCCAAAATTGTGCCCATGGTGGTCGTGTGGTATTGGAAAAAAAGAAGGATTTATCTGTGAGTGCACCCGTAAGGTAGGATTCTTCTCCAAAAAATTTTGTCTCGAGACAGGATTGGCCTTTTCGAATTCTTCTTGAGTGTAAGAGAAAGTTGTTGCCTTGAAGTTCAAGTTATGGTTCGAATCCTTCTAGATCACCTTCTTTATGTAGCATCACGTTTCTTCTTTCATGCTCCTGTATGGGACATTGAAGGGCTTCATAATGCTATCGAAGTCTTGCTTTTAATTTTTGCCTTGTGCATGACTTTTACCATTGCCTCTTCAAAATTTTGTGTCGGGACACCAGTAGTGTGTAGTCTCTTTGGCTTATTTCTGCAGTATATGGCATTGGATGGTCATCAACTTGTATATCCTCCTCATATTGTATATGTGAATGAACGATGGGGGAATAAAGAGGGCATACCTCTGTCTCCTGAGTAGCCACATGAGAGCTTGGAACTACTAGTGTCCCCATGTTTGCTTGTTGTAATAATTGTGCCTATAAAGATGCAATTCACATGATCTTTTTTCTTTGTCTGTTTTTTTTGCCACTTTGATATCTTCGTCACTCTTTATTTCGCTAGCACACACTATAACCATCTGATCGGCATCTTGTTTGCATTTTTCTGTGTACTTAGGCACTGCTTCTTTCAATTTATTTCAAAGTTCATTTGTATCATGCATATATTTTGACTCCCATTGAACATGCAATGCTTGCTTATGAGTGAATTGATCAGCTACCTTTTGATTTGTGCAAATAGCTCAACCATGTCTTCACCTGTAGATCCTAATGCTTCCATAGGTTGATTGAATTCATCAAATCTTTATTTCTATTTTTGAGCACATCCGCTTCGTCCATATATGTCTTTGTGTCTCAAGAATTTTGCTTTGATTAGCTATACATGTTTTCTTGGTTTCTCCCGCTTCATATTTATGTTTGATTTTGTCTAGTTGGCTTTTTTATTGTGCTTTCTCTTCCTTTAATTTATTGATCCCTCTAGCAGCCTCAATGGATGCTTCTTCCTTTTTGGTGAGCTCCAGCTATGTTTTCATTAGCTGATCGAATAGTTGTTCACTTAAAGCTTTGAACTGACCTCTTTTTACGTGTGCTTGTTTGTATTCTAATCGTCTTCCATCAACAATTGTTGTATGTCCATGGCTAGTTGGATCATATTTTTACTATTGGCTTCAATTGGGTCACATCCACATTGAGCCACATTTGTGGTATTATTGGCTCTTCTCCCACTAGCACATCTTTGCCTTTATTGACATGCAGAGTCTCATTAAAGGGGTGCCGGATTTGAAGTTGAACCTGTAGCTCAACCTCTTTATCTTTGTCCTTCTTGGAAGAGCTTCTTGTTTAAGCTAATCCATCAAGGATGTCTCTACTACTACCCTTATTGTTTTGAAGGTCTCCTTCTCTTCAAGCTCCTCTTCTTGTGCTTCTTCTTTGGGGTGCACCATTATTTATGGACCTTCGATAGTGATCTCTTTGAATTGTAGTCTCCTGGTCTCATTCACACGAAGCATATTCACATCTTCTATCATATGAATGCCTTCTGGTTGTTCTTCATTCGCCATGTTTTTGTCAACATCTTTCTCTATTTTCCACCTCCTGTTGGTCGAAAAATTGGTCCAGCTCATCCCAGTCGTCATCATCATTAGTTTCTATATGAAGATCCACATTCATAGTGGATTGTTCTTTTTTGTCCTGAGAGTTCAAAGATGAGCTAGAGTTCGTTAACCCAACCCCTTGTATCTATCCATTTGAGACAGTCTTTTTCTTGGTTGACTTTTCTTTATTTCACTCGTTTGTCGATCATGGTGACTCTGAATTGTAAGGTTCACCTTCCCTTCTGTATATGCATGCATTGCTTGTAGGGTTTCTTGTAACTCAGTTCCGTTATGGGTGTTGCCTGGACCAAAGTTGATTTCAAAATTATATGAGTTCTTTTTGAAGATGGATTTACATCCATTGTAGTATCTTCTCTCATTCTTTTTCCAGCTCTTATCAATGGCTTCGAGCTGGTGCTTGCTTCTTCTATAATCATCATAGCCTTTTTCTTCTTTGGGACAGTGCCAGACTTCACATACTTGGCCATTTCTACTGTTGATGGCATCTCTTTGAGGTGTTCCCAGATGTTTAGTGCATGATATATCAATACCGTCAAAGCTACACTACCATTGAGAAACTTCTTGTTACCTCATTGCTTCTTTGGTTCAAAAAGTCATTCTTGCACATATGGTGTTAGATTGATTTGATTCCCCACTTGTTTTCATAGCATGCGAGAGTAGTTGGACCACAATTTTTTGTGGCATTGTGTATCAATGCATATTCAGGAAGCAAAAGTGTTGATGCACCAGCCGCACAGATTCTTCTATATCTATTTGGTTGATGACAAAAAATGTTTTCTTTTTTCACTTCATGAATCTCATCCTTCAGGTCTGTGAGTCCATCCTTTGTCTAGCCAATAGCTTCTTTGATCAATTCATGTGTGAACTTGATTGTTTTCCAATCACCTTGTAATTTCATCACCTTGGCTTCAAGCACTATTGGCATATCCAACATAGGGTGGTGTTCCTGACTTGGATACACCTTTCAAAATCTGGCTTATAGATTGGCAACATCAAGTATTTTTCAATACCAACTTTTGTCCATGTTTATATTGTTCTTGATAGCTCATCTAGCACTTTGAAATCTTGAGACATCACAAGGAACTGGTGATCCCTGTCCATGATTCTGATTGTGATAAAAAAACAAATGACCACTTACTGGTTGCTCTTTGCAGAACCAATGTCCTCTTGCTTTGATTGCACTTTCTAGAGGAAACTGCAAGTTCTCCTTTTGATGGGTCACTTCAAAATCTTCAAAAGCCATTTGCACTTGAAATAGAATCGATGATTAATCTCAAGTTTGATGAAATGCATTTCTTCCTTAAGTGTGCAATCAATTGTTGTCTATTGTGATCCCACTCCCCTCTCATAGGTTTGAGTAAAGTATGATACCTGATGATGATATATATATATATATATATATATATATATATATATATATATAATTATAATAAAATTCTATTTCTATTTCTAAAAGAAAACATAAAAGTTAGTCATAGCCAAAGCAATTGTTAATGTGTGTTACCAAAATTCCCTAAACTACTATGGTATAAGCTAAGTCCTATTTCTTGGAAGGAAATGTGCACCACTAAACCAATTTAAGAAGCTGTGTGCTGAATGCAAGGCCTCCTAGTGTGGTCTTATAGTGCATACTCTAGGTGAATTCATAAAAAACATTGTTGATTTGGCATGTTCTTTGTTGATCCTTTGGTCTCCACACTAACATTGTACTCTCATTCTCAAGTATTTCGATGGTGATGCACCACAGTGTGCTCTCCTTCTTGAGAGCACCATGACGATATCCTCGGAGTAGAAAACCGAGCTCCAAGCTCCGCACATGGTACTCCACACAAAGGCTACAGAATATGCAAAAAAGCACAGTACACAAGGAGCACGAACACAGACTTCTCAGGTGTTACAAATGCGGTCAAACTTATAGCCTATAGCTGACCAAGCCACTATATGTTTTATTAAAGAACATATACAAAAGTGTCTGGTGGCCATTTGGCCTTTCACATGGACACTAACAATAACAATTTCCCACTAAAGGCCAATATGGCCAAAGTAACTATGAGAGAAAAAAAAGAAGAATGATAAAGAATACGTGAGTGTAAGTATAGAAACTATACCTCCCACCTGATGGGCAGGTTACATAGTATACAAGTGATGGTGTAAAATCATGAATCAAGTGATAGCAGTGTTGAAACCTATCATGTGATAGAGCTTTAACTAAAGCACTTACAACATTATCTCGAGTATGAACCTTCTCAAGAATAATGCACTCAATGGCGAAGCAATCTCTAATGAAGTGATACCTCACCTTAATGTGATTGATTTTTGCATGATAGACCTTGCTTAGTCTAACTCTCAGAATAATGCCCATTCCTTGTGTGTCGATTCACTTATGTACACCTCTCCTAACTGATAGCATATCTTGATGCTCACTTTGATGTCCCAAGAATGACTAAAAGTGTGTACAACCAATGAATCCCTATTTTTTCCTGTAGTGACTTTAGGAGAACAACAACATTTTGAATGGGGGACCATACATACACTTTTGCATACCGCTTCCTCTTCATATGCCTTCATTTCTTCAATATGTGCCCTAAGGGAGGGTTCACTTGAACCTTCCAAACACTTTAAAACCCTTGAAAACCTTATAGAAAGACAATATGCAATTTGCATTCAACTTTCTACAAAACCATAACCATTGTGAATAAAGTGTTTGTGCACTACTTATGCACCCATAGTTGAACAGTTTTGAATTTGACCAACTTGACTTGACCACTTTTACTTTGACCAACTTGAATTTGACCATTTTGACTTTGACTATCTCAACACACACTTCAAGTTATGAGCAAAATAATAAGTGGCAAGAAACACCAACTCTTGCTCCATAGCACACCAAGCTTCACACACAGACTATAATGGCAAAAAGAGAAGGGGAAGGGGTAGAAAACACCTCTAGGCACACATTTCAAGCATCACACACATGCAAGATCATGGGGAAGAAGATACACAAGTGGGAAGAAGCAAATTTAAAAATTTCAGCTTGTTCATTCAAAATGGTAAAAGTCCCTACAAAGCGTCACAAAGTGACTTATATACATGTGCCCTAAAAATGGTCCTTTCACACAAGAGACTGCCACTTTTATTGTAAATCACTAAATTCCTACTAATATACAAAATATACAAACATAATGTTACAATCTTCTTGGATTATGCATCTAGAGGAGTCCTGTGGAGCATTTACAAAGATCTTGACGTAATACCATGGAAATTAAAGAAGAAAAGTTATGCCCAATTTTGAAAACTTTTTGTGGCTTGCTTCTCTTTACTTCTTTCCAATGCTTCTCTGTCTTCCTCTACAACACCACCTCATCCATATCGGCCTCTCCATAATACTCTTGTATTACATATAACAAACATAGATAAATAAAACATATAAGGTATCAATAAAAATAAAAAAATATATCAAATTTAATAGTACTCACAGAATCATCTGGATGATCTCTTATCTGCTCACTCAGACGTTGATATCCACAATATGTAGCATAGTCAATTTCCTTTTTCATATGTTTTAAATAAAATAAAATATATAGTTTCAATAATACATATACTTACAAATGTAGTAACAAAACCATGATGGCAAATTTGGCTTAAGCATGACGTATGACTTGATTCAACTCTCTTCTTTGCAATAGCTTGTGTTTATTTAATGAAACAAAAGTTCATATATATTAAATGTAAAATGTTTATAAAACATATGCGAATTATAGCTCACAGTAATATAAACTATTTTACATACCTTCTGTTCAGGAAATGATTCCTGTAGTTGTACCTGTCTATGAAAATATTATCACATCTCAAGTGGTATATCAACTCTTCTCTTATTTATTTCTAGCATACAATATCTCATATTATTTTACACACACATACATACACTTACACATACATGACACTTGCATACATACACATACATGTACACATACATCCACACAAATATACATACACACACATACATGCACAGATACACATATACATACACACATACATATACACACACATACATATACATACACATACACATACATATACAGAGATGCATACATATACACACACATGCACACACATACACACACATACACATACACATACATATACATACACACATACACACATATATACATACACACACACACACACACACACCATATACATACACACACATATGCATGCATATACACACATACATAACACACACATGCATAAAGATGCATACACATTCACACACATACATAGACACATATACATACACGCACATGCACACACATACATAGTAGTCGAGGATATGATAGTTCGATGACTAATTTCACATTTGAAGAACGTAATAATAGTCATGAATCACCATACATGAGTAGAGATGTAGGAAGATACTTAGTTGTCAATGCCATTATTTCATTACGTGCCAATGATGAATTATTAGTGAATTATGGATGGCATTGACCTCCAAGAGCACCTTTTAGAGAGCACTATAAACCAAGAGCTCTGGATCTATAGTCACATTCATCAGATGTAAAATTTATATGTGACTTCGGATCCAGAGCTCTTCATTTCTAATGCTTACTTCCATTTTAATTGAACAAATTGCAATACCAATCACATAAAGCTCTCTATTTTTTTTTTAACTCCTAAAAATAAACAAATTAAAATGAATAAAAACATTTATGTTATAATATGTTTAAAAATGATAAATTATAATAAACACACACATATACATACATACATACACAAATACACATACACACACATACACACACATACACACACAAACATAACACATGAACATACACATTCACATATATACACATACATACACACAAATGCATACACACACATGCATACACATACACATACACACACATACACATACACATACACATATACACACATATACATACACACATACACACATGCACATATATACATGCATATGCACACATATACATAAATACACATGTAAATGTATGTATGTGTGTATGTGTGAATATAGATATATGTGTATGTGTATTTCTATGATTGTATATGATTATTTATATGTGAGAATGCATATATGTGTATACGTGAATATGTATGTATGTGTAAATGTGTACATGTGAATGTGTATGTATGTAAATAACCAGATTATAAATATCTAATACCTTTTTTTTGCTACACCATCAAATTTTGAACAATTAGAGGGAACTCCACCACCATCTCCTAACCATGCAAGGACTAATTACTATAAGTATATCAAACTGTTGGAGGTAGACGTCTGCAGAAGCATGCAAGGAGCACAAGGAAGAAGAAGAAGCTTGGAGCACAACACACAATACTGAATGTATTACTAGAGAATGTACAAAGATAAGTAGCCCATTAGGGCAATAGGCGTATATACAAGCCGGGGGAAAAAACCTCCTAAAGAGGGAAAAAAGTGCCCCGACGGTCCTAGTGTGTTCACACACATCACTATCTAAATATATCAACAAATCCCCCTGGGAAGTGATGCGGTGAACAAGGAGCTCGCACTCATGTATAAGGAAGTGCTAAGCTATGTGGAAATCACTCCACAAAAGGAAGTAAGCCCAAAGCTTTACGGAAAGCTTCAAACTTCTCCCTAGGCAGAGCCTTCGTGAAAAGGTATGCAATGTTCTCCTGCGTGGGCACACATGCCAAGCTGATCTCCCTAGTAGAGAACCTCTCCCTGACATAGTGATAATGCACCTCAATGTGCTTAGTGCGAGCATAGAACACAGGGTTCCTCACAACTGCCAATGCGCTCTGACTGTCAGTGAAGATGGTGGTGGCAGAAGTCAGAACAACAATCAAATCAGCCATAAGGCGTCTGAGCCCCACACACTCAGCAGTAGCTGTGAAAGTTGCCTTATACTCAGCCTCACAACTGGAAGTGGCCACGGTAGGCTGCTTCTGGCTCAACCAAGATATACATGAGCTACCAAGCATGAAGCAAAAGCCACTAGTGGACACATGAGTGTCATAGCAACCAGCCCAATCAGAGTCTGAAAAAGCATGCAAATCTGGTGGTAGTGATCCCCCCTTGGGATAAAACAACCCAAGAAGTCGAGTGCCACTCAAGTAGCAAAAGATGTGCTTAACCGCCTGCAAATGCTTGACTCTTGGGAAATGCATAAACCTGCTCATCTGTGAGACAACAAACTGAATATCTGGATGAGTAATGCATAAGTAAATCAAGCATCCAATAGCATCAAATGCATCTCCAACATCATGAAGACTCAATCATAAACCTGTCTCCATAGGCGTGGCAATAGGCTTATAGTCTTCAAGGCCAAAATGCTACAATAATGTATCAATATATTTCGTTTGACACAAAGCCATTCCACCATCAACTTGCATAGACTGAATGCCCAGATAGTGATGCAAATGCCCCAAATCAGACATCTCATATGAGGCATGCAAATCAGCATTAAAATCAGCAATATGCTTCTCAATAGGACCAGTGAGCAGCATGTCGTCAACATAGACAACAATGATCAGAAGCATATGATTAGCACGCTTAACATATAAGGTGCTTTTAGTTCAACTGTTCTCAAAACCATGTGCAATCAGATAGGCATATTTCTTCTCATACCAAGCATGTGGTGCTTGCTTTAAACCATATAATGCCTTCTTTAATCTGCACACCTGGTTGTCATGCCCTTTTTGCACAAAGCCATAGGGCTGAAAAACATACACTTCTTCATGCAAGTCACCATTCAAAAATGCTCTTTTAATGTCCAACTGATGTACATTCCAACCATGATGAGCTGCAAGTGCACAGATGCTCCGAACAGTAGTCATACGGCATGTAGGTGCAAAGGTCTCATCAAAATCAATGCCTCTTTCCTGTGCATAACCCTTTGCAACAAGCCTAGCCTTATACCTGTCAATTGTACCATCCGATTTATGCTTCAACTTGTATACCCACTTAGTGCCAATGGCCTTCGTGCCTGGAGGCAAGTCACATAAAGACCAAGTACCAATCTTCATTATAGCATCATATTTAGATTGCATAGCAGCCATCCAATTTTTTGAATTTTGTGCTTCATCAAACGAAACAGGCTCATTCTCATCACAGAGACCAGATGCAGCCATAGCATAGCAATCTGATGCAAAAGACGCACTATGAGAGCTTGAACGAGTAGGATATGACAGAGGTGCATCTAATATGCTGTCACGCAAGGTCTGCACCAGCCATTTTGGCATAGTTCTTGCCTACTCAATATTAGCTCTCTCATCAATAAGTGCATCATGTACATCTACATCAGAAATGGAATTATCTGCATCATCATATGAAACTTGCAAAGGCTGAGAAGTGACCTCATTAGGACCAGCATAAGACTGTCCACCTGTAAAAAGAGGCAGCAAAGTATCATACATGTCTTTGCAGCTAACAAATGTCTCCTTAGTACATGAAAGCAATGGCTGAATAGCATCTTCCACAAAAACAACATCACGGCTAACCAGAATGCGTTTAGTCTGTGGATGATACACACGATAGCCTTTGCTTTCAGAACTATACCCAACAAAAATACATTTTACTACTTTATCATCCAATTTTCTACGATGTTGTTTAGGCACTAATGCATATGCCAAAAAAGTAAAAACACATAGATGAGCAACCGATGGCTTGGGGTCATGCCAAGCCTCATATGGAGTGATAGACTGCAGCGCTTTAGTGGGACACCTGTTCAGTACATATGCTGCACACATGATGGCCTCAAGCCAGAAACTATGTGGTAAAGCCTAACTCTTGACCATACACCTCGCCATCTCCATGAGTGACCTGTTCTTTCGTTCAGCAAATCCATTTTGTTGAGGTGTATATGGCACTCTACATTGGTGTTTTATCCCACGTTCAGCTAGAAATGCATTAAAATTAGAAGACATATATTCCCCCCCTTGATCAGAATGGAGGGTGCCCATTTTACATGCTGACAGATTTTCAGCCAAAACCAAAAACTGTTTGAAGCACATAAACACTTCGGACTTTGCCTTCAATGGATATACCCATGCATGCCTGGAAAAAGCATCGATGACAGTCACGAAGTAAAGATAATTCTCGAAAGAAGGTGTCTGCATAGGACCACAGACATCACTATGTACAAGCTGCAATTTCTGAGTAGCCCGAACTAAACCATCTTTTGGAAAGGACGAACGCTGCATTTTGCCCAAAATACAACCTTCACAAACATGTTTTCTAGGTGCCTCAAGTTTGGGCAAAGAGGACACCATTTTAGATTTTTGTAGGCATAGCAAGCTAGCAAAATTCAGATGACCAAAGCATGCATGCCAAAGCTTTGCATTTGACATAGCTTGAGAATCATTTACCGCACATGCCAAATCATTTACAGATCTTTCATAGTCTATGAGCTTATAAAGCCCACGACATAAAATGCCAGAAGCAATAATCACATCGCCATTTGACAGATCATGAACTGTACACCTGTCATCAACAAATTTCACAACCAAGCCAATCTTGGCTAATGCAGAAACTGATAACAGGTTCTTCTTGATCCCTGGCATAAATAAAGCATGTGACAAAGTGAAAGAACTACCATCAGCAGGAGTCAAAATGATCTTACCAACTCCCATAACAGGATAAGAGGAGTTGTTGGTGCATGTAACACACAAGATTAGCAGACTCTGTTTTTGGTGTAGAGGCCTCTACAACAATCATTCCAGCCTCTTTCTTCTTTGCCTCTTTAGCATCCAGTTTTGGATAGTTCTTTATGATATGATCATTCCCTTTACAGTATTTACAAAACAATTTCTACTTTTCTGATTTCTTCTCATCTTTATCTTCCTTCTTCGAATATGTAGAATTAGCAGATTTCTGCTTACTAGTTGAAGAGCTCCATTTTCCTTTGCCCTTCTGACTAGCCAGGTAAGCTTGATCTGCAACTCACATAATGGACGTGTTCTGCCTTGACTGATCTTCCTGCAACAGAACAGAGACTAACTCCTCAAATGAATGGATTGCCTTTCATCAGCAACCGAAGAGTAGAAGCAAAACTATCTTTGCCAATGCTTGCTTTATAACATTCTTCCCATTTTAAGAACATTTTCATCATAACAAATATGCTTCAAATTGCAAGCTATACAATAGTTATCCCTTGAGTCCCATGATCTACATTGGAGAACATGTTTATGAACTCTTCCTTGAATCATCTCTACTTTCAATTCAAGATCCTATTCATCAAGTAAATTGAAATGAGGGGAATAAGTGATATAAAGTATTGATCCCTATCCAAACCACTTAGTCTAGTATTATGGATTGGGAATTTTTGTACAATATGTATTGTTTTCAAATCACATAGTGCTCATTCTTGATTGGAGTAGTGGAATGAGTGGATTGCCTAATTTGATGGCATTGTCTCATCAACAAGCTCCAATTCGGTGATGCACTTAGAGAGAATTTCTCTTTTGGCTTATTTGGACTTTGTAAAGATTTACTTCAATACTTACTTGGTTTTGAAATTGAATTCCCTACTTGTAATGCCTTGAACAAGAATTTAAGTACTTAGTTTATGATAAAAAAATTTAAATATCAACCAGGATTTTTGAAGATAAAAGCTTCTTCAAAAAACTGGGTAGATTTTTTATTTGATCAACCTCTCATGGATGTCCTTAGCTTGATTTAATATCCAAATGAATTGTTCGATTCCGTAGATAATAATATTCTATGTGTGATCAATACTATGTCCATATAGGAACTCATAGAATTGATATATGGCCTAGATAAATAGTCCAATCACCTTTAGAATCTTATCTCACATGTGGGGAACACATAAAAATATGTTAGCTAACCAATTCTTTTCTTAGGCTCTAGGTTAATCATTTAGGCATATCAACTATTTCATATATCATGTATTGTGCCATATCAATGTATCGTGTATTATGTGGGAACCAAGTATCGTATCGTGAAGCTCAATATCGTGTATCGTGATAATTCCTAGTATTGTATCATGGAAAATCGAGTATCGTGTATCGTGCAAACCAAGGTATCATGTATCGTAATGAAATCCAATATTGTAGTGAGGGGCCCAATATCATGTATCATCTAGTACAAGTATCATGTATCGTGGCATAAGGAAAAAGTGAACAGAGGGGTCTGAAGGTTGAAATTAAAATTCTGAGTACTTAATCATTGACCAAGGACATTCAATAGAGTTGGTGGATTACCCAAGAGGACCCAAGCATTAAGTTATGAATGAACCTAAGATCTAGACAAGTCTGAGGGAGCCAGAGAAGCATAATATCATCAGTGGCAAATTACCTAAAAGAGTACCCATTCTGTCTACTCTGAGACTTCTAATGACTCAAAAGGAGAATCCATGATGGCTTCAGAAGATATGCATAGCTCAGTGCCATTGGTCGGGCTCATGTTCGTGATAGAAGAGGAGTGTTGATATATTTAGATATTCATGTGTGTGAACACACTAGGACCATCGGGGGCACTTTTTTCCATCTTTAGGAGGTTTTTTTCCCTGGCTTGTATATACGCCTATAGACCTAACAGGTTATTATCTTTGTACATTCTAGTTGTAATACATTCAATATTGTGTGTTGTGCTCCAAACTTCTTCTTCTTCCTTGTGTTGTTCGCGTTGTTGGAAGGATTTCCTCACTCGAATTGTCATATGGAAAAATAAAAATAATTTGCTTTAAAGTCAGTTAAATGATATCTCTCTCTTGTATTTCTTTTAATGTTTTAATTTAATTTGACTAATTTTCTCTTGAGTACCTGCAGATAACAAAAACAGAAGAGCTGAATTAAGAGAAGACCTCATTTCTATTAGTTAAAGATAATAAAAACATATATGTGTATGTATGTAGATGCAAGAGAATAGGTAAAAATGTATGATAATGTTTGTTAATTCTAATGTTTATATTTATGCATATGAACTTTCATGTTGTTGAGAATATATCTTAGCTTTAGATATGCTTCAAGAGTTGAATTCATTTATGTGAATGTATTCCTTAAAAGAAGGTCTAGCACCCTACGATATATGTGGGTTAAATCCTATATGTTTACTTATTCATAAATTCTAGAAACTTCTAAATGTGTTGAGTATGATTCACTTTAAGTACTTATTTACATATGTTATGAGAACTTCTATTGTATATGATAAGTGGGATTAACTCTTAGTTTGTACCCATGTAAGTTCATGAATAATCATGTAAATGAGAACATCTATACCTATTTACCCAAATGTGTGAGTTTGTGTGTGTTTAGGATCATATAAGGTTAACTATTAAAAGATAGTTATATGTTCCTATGATTATAGGGTTGTGAACCTATATGTTTATGTGAAATGCACTTAATGGAGATATGTAGTTATATATCTATGAGAGTGAATGAGAATAGTTTTTGTCATATATGTGTACTTAACATGTGTCCCACTAAAGCATTGCAATCTAGTTTTTGGTTGTTTGGCATATGCATTTGTGCCTGAACAACATCATAGGAAATTGGATGATAAAGCAGTAAAATGTATTTTTGTTGGGTATAGTTCTGAAAGCAAAGGCTATCATCTCTATCGTCCATAGACTAAATGCACTTTTGTTAGCCGTGATGTTGTTTTTGTGGAAGATGCTATTTAGCCTTTACTTTCATGTACAAAGGAGACATCTCTTAGCTTTAAAGACATCTATGATACTTTGCTACCTCTTTTTATAGCTAGACAATCTAGTGCTAGTTCTATTGAGGCAACTTCTCAGCCTTTACAAGTTTCATGTGATGATGTAGATCATTCCATTTCTGATGCAGATTTGCATGATGCACTTGTTGATGAGAGAGCTAGAGGAGGCAAAAAATATGCCAAAATGGCTAGTGCAGACTTTGCGTGACAACAAATTAGATGCACCTCTATCATACCATACTCATTCAGGCTCTCATAGTGCATCTTTTGCATCAGATTGCTATGCTATGGCTACCTCTAGTCTGTGTGATGAGATTGAGCCTGTTTTGTTTGATGAAGCATAAAATTCTAAACATTGGCTGGAATGCAATCTGAATATGATGCTATCATGAAAAATGGTACCTGGTCTTTATGTGACTTGCCTCCTGGCAAGAAGGCCATTGGCACTAAGTGGGCATACAAGCTGAAGCATAAACTTGATGGAACAATTGACAGATATAAGGCTAGGCTTGTTTCCCCATGGCTTTGTGTAGAAAGGGAAAGAAAATGAGGTGTGTAGGTTAAAGAAGGCACTATATGATTTAAAGCAAGCACCACATGGTTGGTATGAAAAGATACATGCCTATCTGATTGCCCATGGTTTTGAGAATAGTCCAACTAAAAGCATGTTATATGTTAAGCGTGCTAATGATGTGCTTCTGATCAGTGTTGTGTATGTTGATGACATGTTGCTCACTCGTCCTCATGAGAAGCATATTGCTGATTTCAAGGTTGATTTGCATGCCTCATTTGAGATGTCTGATTTGGGGTATTTGCATCATTATTTGGGCATTCAATTTATGCGAGTTGATGTCAGAATAGCTTTGTGTCAAAGAAAATATATTGACACATTATTGCAGCATTTTGGCCTTGAAGATTGTAAACCTATTGCCACTCTTATGGAGACAAGTTTATGATTGAGTCTTCATGATGCTGGAGATGCATTTGATGTTGTTCTCTATCAGCTGGCTCTTGGATGCTTGATTTACTTATGCATTACTTGACCAGATATTCAGTTTGTTGTCTCACATATGAGCAGGTTTATGCATTGCCCAGGTGTCAAGCATTGGCAGACGTTTAAGTGCATCTTTCACTACTTGAGTGGTACTCGACTACTTGGGTTGTTTTATCCCAAGGGGGGGATCACTAGTGCCAGATTTGCATGCCTTTTTTTGACTCTGACTGGTTGGTTGCTATGACACTCGTGTGTCCGCTAGTGGTTTTTGCTTCATGCTTGGTAGCTCATGCATATCTTGGCTGAGCAAGAAGCAACCTATTGTGGCCACTTCCAGTTGTGAGGTTGAGTATAGGGAAGCTTTTAGAGCAACTCTTGAGTGTGTGGCATAGACACCTCATGGCTTATTTGGTTGTTGGTCAGTCTTTTGCCACTACCATCTTCACTGATAGTTAGAACACATTGGCAGTTGTGAGGAACCCTGTGTTCCATGCTTGCACTAAGCACATTGAGGTGCACTATTATCATGTGAGGGAGAGGTTCTTTGCTGGAGAGATCAGCTTGGCGTATCTTCCCACACAAGAGGACATTGCAAACCTTTTCACGAAGGCTCTGCCTAGGGAGAAGTTTGAATCTTTCTGCAAAGCTTTGGGTTTACTTCCTTTTGTGGATTGATTCCACATAACTTGTCACTTCCTTATACATGAGTGCCAACTCCTTGTTCATCGCATCACTCCCAGGGGGGATTTGTTGATATATTTAGGTAGTGATGTGTGTGAACACACAAGGACCACCGGGGCACTTTTTTCCCTCTTTAGGAGGTTTTTTTCCCTCGACTTGTATATATGCCTATAGCCCTAAGGGGTTACTTATCTTTGTACATTCTAGTGGTAATACATTCAGTATTGTGTGTTGGGCTCAAAACTTCTTCTTCTTCCTTATGTTGTTCACGTGCTTTTGCAGACCTCGAACTCGAACATGGAGTATAGGACGTCTTGTAGTACATTTCCACTAATGTGCATGGGTTGCCTATCGACCTTGATGGCCTCAATAGGTCCATAGCTAGAATGAAAAATTCTATAGATTTTGAGATAGTCACAAGACATGTTGTGAAATATGAAGGAGGATTTTACATGGATAAGCTAGGACACACATATGCAGTGAATGAGCACCCAAAAAGAATGAATAAAAGAGGAGAAGTCGAGGAACCAAAGAACCTTGCTAAACTCGATAGTGGAGATGCTATGACCTCTCTTGGGAGAAAATTAGTAATCACTAATGTATGGAGAGGATATCTGATCCCTCAGGGTGATGATCTGGTTGATGTGTATATGATAAGTGGTTTAGATGAATTGCTACAAGCCACTTCACTTATCCAAGGAGAAGGTATCAACTTGAATATTATCTATGAATTACAAGATCCAAAAGACTTGTCTAGAGTTACCTACCTAGACTAGAATAAGAGGAGATATTGGCTTGTTGATGACCATGACATGTTGTTCTTTCTCAAAGAGGAAGTAGTTTGAAAACATTATTCAACATTTTCCAATCAAATGAGACTAGAAAAGAGAGCTCAATTGTCTCAAGATTTTGTAGCATATGAACTATAAATTAAAGAGCTTTAATGATCTAACGAGATTCTAAGATCATATACACATGTATATTGATCTTGAGAAATGGAACATCTTTTTACAATTTAGATATAAAGTTTTCTCTAATTTATAGAGGAATCTAATATACTTGTGGGGGAAAAGAGTAAAGTCCCAAGTCTGGAACTTAAACAACTTCCAAGTTTACAGAAAAGATTAACTTCACAAGTTTGGAAATTACTAGTGGCCATGTTGAAAGAGACAATTAAGTTCCAAAATTTTTGAACTTAATACTCAAGAACTTAACAAATTACCAAGTTTGGAGAAGAAAATGTTATGTTAAAAAAAATCAAGTGCCTATTTAGAACAAGGAAAAGAATTTGGTTAATGGGCTAAGATTCCAAACCAAAGATAGATAAGACTTTAGAAAGAAAGGTTAATAAACATTAATTTCATTTCTCTTTCTCTTTCATTTATTTCTCTTTCTCTCTCTCTCTCTCTCTCTCTCCTATAAACAAAACAATAAATGCATGTACATAATCGCTTACATTGATGTGATTTCCTCTAGATCGTTTGTGAATGTTTTCCTTTCTTCATAGGATAACTTTAGCCTTGGGATAGCCTTCTTCGTGGTCTTGTGTAGTCAAAGAAGATGAGGTAAAAATATGAATATAGGGAAGATCTTACCACACATTTTGGGGTGGCAGTGTCTATTCCCTTTACAGATGTTTTAGAGATAATGTGCAAGCAAGAGGGAAGGTCCTACCTCCAATGGAGGTGGTTTCTAATCCCTTTTTACATATAGGTCTTCTCCAAAATTCTCAGTCACTCCCCAAAAAATGCACACTTGCTATGAGTCGATTTTAGCCATAAGCTATAGGTAGCTTTATCGATTCTTATATGATAAAACCGATTCTCCATCAGGCAAATCTTTTGTGCATCCCCGATGGCTGACAATGACATTTGATGTGATGCCATGAAACTCCACAAAAAGCAAATGGTAGTGAACCTACTCTCTGAAAGTGCTACTATTTTGAGGTCGAGAAACACATTTTCTGAATTGTCAAGTGGCAGCTCATAGTGTGTAGCCCATTTCTTTTCTCTGATTAGAGAGATCTCTGGCAAAAGCGATGGTAAGCAGCAGATCTAGCTAACAATCTAGAGTCACACATGTCCCTTGGTGTGCAGGCTAGGAAACATGTGGAAGCGTGATCTTCTCTCACCTCTAATCTGATGAGGGGAAATCGTGTACTAGCCAAACGAATTTGAACTGCAAACGGACTGATGAAGCGATTCTTTAGCCATGAAGTCAATTGTTGCATCTATCATACTCTCTTTCTCTGATTGGAGGCAGAACAACCATTGATGCAGGCGCAATGCTTCTTACATTCGATGAAGCTCTTAGCGTTCGCAGTGCCTTTCTCTCAAAATTATTACTTTGATGCTATCCTGTTACTTCCATGGATGCGCAGGTCTGCTTGGATGAGGTAGAAGCTTTGGTGCAAATGGGAATAGTCTTCCCATTGGAACTGCTTGCTGACTATTGCTGCAAAAATTCTACTCAACAAACAAATATGCATGTAGTAGCTCTACGTCAGAGTGCATTGTTGTAGAAAGGACACATGTCTCTTTTTCTCTGTAGTCTTCACTCCAGTTTGAACTCTCTTCTCAGGGCAGAAGCAAATGTACCATTGATTTCCTCCAGCATCTATCTCTTCTGTCGTGTCTACATCGCATGTTCAACGACTATGTAAGGCGACAGTAGCTCCCTCGTCTAAGGTCGTCTTTCTGTTGTGCTCCATCACGAGCTCTGTGCTGTGTAGAATTTGAGTCACCACCAGTAGCACAGCTAGCCTACAAGAACATCTGCACATCCGATAGTGCAACTCGTTTCCTTTGCTTCTACCGTAGCTTTCCTCTATAGTAGCCCAATTTCCAAGATGGGAGAATTCCGAAGCAAGTGCTTACAAGCACTATTTATTGCGATGCAAAGTATTTGGAAGCACTTTATTTTACATAACGAAGATTATGGCATGCAAAAGAAAATAATATTGATGCAACTTTTGATAGAAACTATATATGATAATGATCATAAAGGTTATAAAAATGATCTTAATCATGCTCGCTGAAAAATGGTAATAGTGCTCAGAAGCACTTTTATTGAGAATGCATGAAATGGGAGGGATAAGATGAGGCTAAAGATGATTAGTGATGGGAGGGTATACTTAACAAAAGAGAAACAAATCTACTATTAATCACACAAAGAACAAATTATGGAGGAAGAAATAAAAGATATAAAAACACGATGAAATGAATTAAAGTAGAAATGGAAATGACTTACATAAGATGCTCTATGAGCATGGAGACTCCATGAGGAGAGGAAGCACACTCTTGGCAATGAGCTAGAGTGAAATGACTTGTGTTGGAGTGAAGGGAGGTCTTTCTTATATGGAGTTTGGGAGAATTACCTTGCATGTGGGATAAATGAGCTTGCATGAGAATGAAAGTGAGTTGGGACAAAAGGGTGGAACATGGAACTCTCAACAGATACAACTACTCTAAAACTACCTAAAAGTCTCTTCTTTTTTTTGTCCCCAAGTTTTCTCGGGGTTCAAAGCATCAAGTTTCATTCATTGTGCATAGTGATGGGCTTTGGATTTTGGATGGATAGATGATGGAATCGGGTGCTTACCAAGCTTGACAAAAACCTTCATTACTATAAGGCTATGCAAATTATTTTTTTTGGGGTTGCAATGATGGCCAACATGTTCCTTATCTTCTCTATCATCTAGTTTTGGAAATGATGGATGTTGTGCAATAGGAACATGGAAGTTGGAAACGATTTGTAGAAATTTCCTTTGGATAAAGGATTCTAATAGATGAGGTATGCTCATGATGAAATATGAAATCTTCTCTAGCTCAAAGGATGTGGGTGAATCCAATCCTCTATATTTGAAAGAATTCTCCAAAAAGATGGTGGAAAAAATGAATGATTAAATCTTGGAGTAATGATGAACTTGGGCCAAGCTTATTTTCAATAAAAATAAGATCTTTTCTTTTATCAAGATCCTTGAATGGAAAGATCTTTATTTCATAATTTTCTTGTTTTCTTTTCATTCTTGGTTGTTCTTAAAGGATCAAATTTTGTATGTTTCTTTTGCAGAGTGTTTGTGGGAAAAGGAAGAAGAAGAAGAAGTGAAACACTTACACTGAAAGCTTTTGTATATTGATTACAAAAAGAAAATACAATGATGATGTCTAGAACAAGACCAATTGTTCTTTGTGCGGAGTGCTTAATCCCAAAGAGTACACACACACACACACACACACAAGGTTACAGGATACCCAAATTTCCTTATGCCGCCAACCTTCTCTACACCGGACCTCCACCCTCTCTAGTGGCTTGCTCTTGTGCACACCTTGCACTCAACCTTCCAATAGGGTAGGAGGAAGGGACACCTTCTGTCAACGTGCACACCTCCTCAATGGTACATTGTGCCAACTTGATTGCCTTCCTCAGTGGTTCTCTACACTCTCTCTCTCTGCACACTAGATCACCCTTCTTGCACACTTGCTTCTCTACATCACACTCTAGCTGAATGTCTCTTGCTCTTCTCTCCTAATGTAGACTATGCTCCCACTTGCTTAGTCTAACTCCCAGATTAATGCCCATTCCTTGTGTGTTGATTCACTTACATCACTTGTCCTAACTGATAGCATATCTTGATGCTCACTTTGATGTCCCAAGGATGAGTAAAAATGTGTCCAACCAACAACTCCCTATTTTGTCCTATAATGACTTTAGGAGAAAAACAAAATTTCAAATGGGGGGCCATACATACACTTTTGCATACTGCTTCCTCTTCATATGCCTTCACTTTTTCCTTCATTTCTTCAATATGTGTGCCTAAGGGAGGCTTCACTTGAACCTTCCAAACACTTTAAAACCCTTGAAAACCTTACAAAAAGATAATTTACAATCTACATTCAACTTTTTACAAAACCATAACCATTGTAAATAACTTGTTTGTGCACTACCTATGCACCACTCACAAAGTTCTCACTTTGACCTTTGATCAGATCCACAATTAATCCCAATGAAGTATGCAGCTGTTGATGAAAATTTGAATAGAGCCTTAGTGCTAACATCACCATTGCACTTGGTCATCCTTCTTTGAGCCTTAGTGATGTTTGGACTCTTGTAGCTCCATTATCATTCTATTATGTTCTCTACCATCATGGCATCAGAGGTCTCAGGCACATGTTGTGGATTAGGGTCTAGTGCCAGTGTTCTAAGGAGGAGCTATAACTTGCAAGACAAAGACCATTTTGAGATTCAAAAATTTGATGGCACAAACTTTTCTCTATGGAAGAATCAAATTAAATATGTATTGATTTAGAGGAGGCAATGGAAGCTACTTAGGGTTAGTTAGATGAAATGGCAGGGTTTTTTTTAATCATTAGTGTCCATGTGAAATGCCAAATGGCCATCATACACTTTTGGTATATGTTCTTTAATAAAACATATAGTGGCTTGGTCAGCCATATACTGTAAACTTTATCACATTTGTAACACCTAAGAAGTTTGTGTTCATGCTCCCTTTGTATTGTGTTTTTATGCATATTATGTAGCCTCTATACAGAGTACCATGTGTGGCCCTTGGAACTTGGTTTTGCCCACCCACCCAAGGCTTTCTCCAAGGATTATGACTAAGGTGGCGACCAAGGCATAGACCTTGGCATACATTGTCATCCGAGTCACCGAAGTCACCATTGGCACCTTTGGCTATGCGCGAGGGAGGACCGCAATGATCAAGGAAGATAGAGGTTCAAGGTACTTCCCGAGAGGTCACCCATCCTAGTACTATTCCCCCCGATCTCGTTTAACCTTGGCAATCTCTTGCCACTAAGCTACACTCTTGTGGTGTCTCAAGAAAGGGAAAGACTAAGGTTAACATTACCTTGAACATATTTTGGTCCCTCAAAGATTCATTCTTTGCTTTCAAAGCCTATGCTCTTTCCTTGTGCTACTTCTAGGGTCACAAAAGGACGTGAATCAATTATCCAAGGGGAAATTACACCTGATGCTTGGCACATGGCCATGTGATATCTTGAAGTCCCATGAGTATCTGACCTAGGTTGATCTCTACCTTGCCTCATCAATTTCATTCATCGGATGCATTCTAAGGCTTCTATCTGTGCTTCTTCTTGAACTTGTTTTTCCTCTTCCTTATGTTTCTTTGCAGTGTCAATTCGAGTTAACATTTCCTCTGTGATGGGTTCTTGATATAATTTGACTCAGCATCCACTGATGTAACTAGGAAGGATGTCACCTTCTAGAGTGGCTAATTGGATAACTCCACTTTTTGATATTCTATTAATATTCATGGGTCCATAGCCATGCTTCTCCAACTTCCATGCATGTTGCTTCAAGGTATACACTAAGAATAAGTCTCCCACTTTCAATCCTTTATCCTTCACATGGGCATCAAAGTATGCCTTTTATCTTTTCTTGGCTGTGTATTCATACGGTTACTCTTAATCTCATTTCACCTAATCATTCAAGATCAAAGATTCTAGAAGAGAGCTCATGGCCAGTCCATTGATGGTCTTGTCCTATTTTCAATATTGGTATGAAGAAATCTAAGGGTAATACTACATTTTGACCAAATACCATATGAAAGGATGTAGCTTGGAGTACCGTTTTATAGGGAACTCGGTATGCCCAAACAACATGATGTGACTGTTTGTCCCAGTCAAAGTGTTTATTATTTACCAATTTCATCAGTACATTACATAAGATCTTATTTGTGCTCTCATATTTTCCATTAGCTTGTGGATGACAGGGGGCAGACTTCTTATGTATCACCAAGAATTCTTGGCGAAGGTTTTCAATAACTTCATTCAAGAAGTGCATACCTTTATCACTTACTAACTCTATTGGTAACCCATATCTTGTGAACACATTCTTGAATAAGAACTTAGCCATCGTTTGAGCATCGTTCTTCATTGTGGCCTTTACCTCTGTTGATATATTTTAGGTAGTGATGTGTGTGAACACTCTAGGACTGCCAGGGCAATTTTTTTTCCTCTTTAGGAGGTTTTTTTCCCCAGCTTGAATATATGCCTATAGCCCTAACGGGTTACTTATCTTTGTACATTCTCTAGTAATACATTCAGTATTGTGTATTGTTCTCCAAGATTCTTCTTCTTCCTTGTGCTGTTCACGTGCTTCCGCAGACGTCTAACTCCAATAATTGGTATCAGAGCAGGTTGCCGCTTCATCTAGGACATCGTCGACACCTCTCCGGTTGCAGTCTTAGAATCACATGAATTTTGGTGAGCATACTCAATGTGTTTGCGCGATCAAAACAACTTTGATGTGTGGTGCCGAAATCACGATCTGAGCTCATTTCGGCCTCCAAACGCACTATCACAGTGCTTGTGCAGGCTAGTTCATCTTTTTGTGCCAAAGGTATATACCAGTTTTGGTTCGTCAATATAGGCATCTCAAAGTCTACTACAGGTTTAGCAAAATTTGTCTAGGCAGTTCTGTTCAACTTTTTGAGATACAGTGATTTTTTTGCATCAAGGTATTTTAGTCACTGGCCATGGGTGAAAGCAGTGATGTATTCCGTATGTTGGCTGTTGAGGATAAGTTGGATGGTACCAACTACCTGTTATGGGCTTATATGATGCGACATGTATTGGTTGCAAAAGGATTGTGGAACATTGTGTAGGGTGTTGAAAAACGTCCTATCACACCCGTAACTATTACAACTACAGGTACTGAAGCTGATGCAGAAGGTGTCGAAGATGATGATATTCTGCATATTCCTGTTCGTGCTGCGGTTTCTGCTACACCTATTGGAGAGCAAATTTGTTGGGATGGCAGAGATACCCAGGCACATGCATTGATAGCTTTGTCTCTCAAACGTGCCATTATTCCTCACATTCGTTCTTGCAAAATAGTTAAGGATGCTTGGGACACACTTACCACATTGTGCTAAGCTAGGAATGAGGCTCGCGTTGCTTACCTCTGCAAACAGTTGGAGAGTGAGCACATGAATGAAGGTGATTCTATGGAAAATTCTCTAACAAAGATCAAAGACTTGAAAGAACAGTTGATTTTTGTTGATGAAGTTATACTAGATAGCTCACTTGTCCAGACCATTCTGAATGGTCTTCCTTATTCATATGAGATTTTTGCTTCTACTCTTCGGTTGATGATGAAAGGCAATCCAAATGCCTTGTCATTTGAGGAGTTAGTCCCTGTTCTGTTGAAGGAAGATCGATCAAGGCAGAACAGGTCCATTATGCATGTGCCAGATCAAGATTTCTTGGCTAATCAGAAGGGCAAAGGTGTTGGAGTTAGACGTCCGCGGAAGCACGCGAACAGCACAAGGAAGAGGAAGAAGCTTGGAGCACAACACACAAGACTGAATGTATTACTAGAGAATGTACAAAGATAAGTAGCCCATTAGGGCAATAGGCGTATATACAAGCCGGGGGAAAAAAACCTCCTAAAGAGGGAAAAAAGTGCCCCGGCGGTCCTAGAGTGTTCACACACATCACTACCTAAATATATCAACAAATCCCCCCTGGGAGTGATGCGGTGAACAAGGAGCTGGCACTCATGTATAAGGAAGTGCCGAGCTATGTGGAAATCACTCCACAAAAGGAAGTAAGCCCAAAGCTTTGCGGAAAGCTTCAAACTTCTCCCTAGGAAGAGCCTTCGTGAAAAGGTCTGCAATGTTCTCCTACGTGGGCACATATGCCAAGCTGATCTCCCCAGCAGAGAACCTCTCCCTGACATAGTGATAATGCACCTCAATGTGCTTAGTGCGAGCATGGAACACAGGGTTCCTCGCAACTGCCAATGCGCTCTGACTGTCAGTGAAGATGGTGGTGGCAGAAGACTGGCCAACACCCAAATCAGCCATAAGGCGTCTGAGCCACACACACTCAACAGTCGCTGTGAAAGCTGCCCTATACTCAGCCTCACAACTGGAAGTGGCCACAGTAGGCTGCTTCTTGCTCAACCAAGATATACATGAGCTACCAAGCATGAAGCAAAAACCACTGGTGGACACACGAGTGTCATAGCAACCAGCCCAATCTGAGTCAGAAAAAGCATGCAAATCTGGCGGTAGTGATCCCCCCTTGGGATAAAACAACCCAAGTAGCCGAGTACCACTCAAGTAGCGAAAGATGTGCTTAACCGCTTTCCAATGCGTGACTCCTGGGCAATGCATAAACTTGCTCATCTCTGAGACAGCAAACTGAATATCTGGCCGAGTAATGCATAAGTAAATCAAGCATCCAACAGCCTGCTGATAGAGAACAACATCAAATGCATCTCCAGCATCATGAAGACTCAATCGTAAACCTGTCTCCATAGGAGTGGCAATAGGCTTACAGTCTTCAAGGCCAAAACGCTGCAATAACGTGTCAATATATTTCGTTTGACACAAAGCCATTCCACCATCAACTTGCATAAACTGAATGCCCAAATAGTGATGCAAATGCCCCAAATCAGACATCTCAAATGAGGCATGCAAATCAGCCTTGAAATCAGCAATATGCTTCTCAAGAGGACCAGTGAGCAGCATGTCGTCTACATAGACAACAATGATCTAAAGCACATCATTAGCACGCTTAACATATAAGGTGCTTTCAGTTGGACTGTTCTCAAAACCATGTGCAATCAGATAGGCATGTATTTTTGTTGGAGCAGAGCAATCATCAATAGGTGATTACATAAAGTTCAAAAGTGAAAAGATATGTGGAAGGTTGAAGATTACTTTCAAAGGAAGAAAATAGAATCAGAAATGTTTCTTTTGTATATTACTCTTGTAAATAGTTCAATGTATTTTGAAAAAGATGACGAGTTAGACTCGTATATATATCTACAGATACGTATTCATAGCAAGAGAGAGTGATATAGATCAGATAGAGAAGAATAGGTGAAGAGGTGATGAACATTGTATGTATCATCAACCATATGTATGAAAAGTAATGAAGAAGAAAATGTTGTAGAATTCTGCGCGTCGATCTTCTCTCCCATTCTCCTTCTGTGTTTAATCTTTTGAGGAAACCTTTTGTACGTATCTAAGTCCATAGCTAATCTATCTATGGCTAGAGTTTGAGAGATTAATTTTAATCAGGCTGAGAGAATTTTGGTTAGGAACATTCATATGTAAGAATGTTCTAAGAGTCGTAAAATCTGGCGCACATTTCATCTTCAAAGAAATGGTCAGTGCTCAGTCCACAGTGTAAAGTTTTACACAAGTGAGGGCTCAAAATCTAAGTTGAAAGATAAGCCATCTATGGCTAGAAGATCTTGATCAAACGGGTTCGACATTGTGAGAACCAGTGCTAAGAAGTTGCAGGTGTCAAAGTCGCCATTGCAGAGAAGCTCTTTCAGGTATAGGTAAAGTGTTTCACACATTTCTCAGTGTGTACTCAATCTTTTTGAGAGATTTAACTTGGCAAAGTTGCGCAACCTTAAGGCAAAGTGTTGTGCAAAGTTTTATCAAAAACTTTACAGGATTGATTAGTCAATGAGTGATTAATCTGCAGCAGACTTTTCTGAAGAAACTGAATTTTTTCAGAATAATCAATTTTCTGATAAATTGGTGAAAGTTCTCTAAGTTTGGTGGAGTCTAAGGTTAATCTTGATATAGAGGTGATCTAAATTCAAGGTTAACTTGTTCTTTTGGAGATTAACACTCTCCATCAGTGGTATCAGAGCAGGTTGTGTCAAAATTGAAGTGAAGATGACTCCGACTATTACAGAAGTACAAATCTTTACATTTTGAAGGTGCAGAAGGGTAAAGGCTGAAGAAAACTTGAAGGAAGACATACAAAGAGTATCAAAAGGATCAGAAGGAGCAACATTTGAAGTAAAGGTACATTCATTATCTGTAAAGGTTAAAGTTTTGAGACTACAGGTGAAGCAAGGATGGGAGATAGTCTCCAAATTGAAAAGTTGGATAGAGAGAACTATCCTGCTTGGTCTATGAGGATGGAAGCTCACCTTATGAGCAAAGATCTGATAGGATACATCACAGGAGATGAAGAAAAGCCAGAATTCAGAGATCCTAGTGTTCCAACTAGGGAGGAGCTTGCAGATTTGAAGAATTGGATGAAGAAAGATGCTCAAGCAAGGAGCATAATCTACATGGCAGTCAATGACTATTTGCTTCCTCACATTAGAGGACTTGAAAGTGCATGTGACATTTGGAATGCTTTGGAGGAGCATTTCCAAAATACAACCAAATCAAGGAAGGCTTCACTATGGGCAGAATTCACTACTTTCAAGAAGAAGGCCTCACAATCAATCTCTGATTATGTGACAAAGATGAAGGACATTGCAGATTCTTTAGGTGCAGTGGATGAAGACATTGAAGAAGACAAATTGGTAAGACAAATACTCACAGGACTAAGAGGAGATGAGAAGTGGAAGCCTTTCATTTTATCTACAGAACTTTCATTAGATCACTTTACTCCTGACTTGAATCAATTGTTAGGTCATATGCTAACTTTTGAGAATGATGTCAAAGGAGATGTTGATAAGAGTGCAGGTCATGCAATGTACTCTAAAGACAAGAAGAAAGCTAACAAAGGGAAGCAACAATCAGGTGAAGAAGAAGGTACATCAAACCAAGCAAATTTCATAAGAGGAAGAGGAAATGGCAGAAGTAGAGGAAGAGGCAGAAACAACAAAGATAATGCAAGAGCTTGTTGGATATGTGGTAAGACCAATCATCTATCTCATGATTGTTGGCACAATAATCAAAACAATGGTAATTATCAGAACTTTAATCAAAGAGGAAGAGGTGGTAGATTTCAGAGAGGAAACTTCAGAGGTAGAGGTGGTAGGAATTCTTTTGGAAGAGGTGGTGGAAGAAACTTCCAAAATCAATCCTATAATAACACCTACTACAACTATGCATTAGATCAGAAGGAGGACTCGACTCTCATTATGAATACATGTGAAACCTCACATGAGGACATGAGAGTGTTCTATATTGATTCAGGATGTAGTAATCATTTAAGTGGAAATATTGCTTTGATGACTGACTTAGATCATAATGCAATTAATCATACAGTTCAGACAGGTGATAATACAAAGCATAAGGTAAAGTCAATTGGTTCAGTCAAAGCTAAGGATGGGAGCACTCTTCTGAGTAAGGTACTCTATGTTCCCACAATTCCAAAGAATTTGATCAGTGTAGGTCAAATTGTGGAAAAAGGATATGAGGTAAGGTTCACCAATGATGGAGTTTATGTTGAAGACCCTAGTCAAGGGTATAAACAAGTTATTGCAGGAAAGAAAGAAGGAAGGCTTTTCACATTGAAGGTACAAGGAAATGTTGGACATGCTATGTTCACATATGGAGAGCAAAAGGTGTCAGAATTGGATCTTTGGCACAAAAGACTTGGACACTTTAATGAAAGAGGTATTAAAGAAATGATTAACAATGATTCAGTGCTTGGATTGCCTAACATTGCAGGTCAACACATGACATACAGATGTGAGGCATGTCAATTAGGTAAGGCTCATAAGCAATCCTACACCAAGCATGGGTTTATGTATTCAGAAAGACTTGAATTGGTGCATACAGATGTGTGGGGTCCTTCAAAGGACTTTAGTATAAATGGCTCAAGATATTATGTCATATATGTTGATGATGCTACCAGGTGGATCACAATTTATGTGATTAAAGAAAAGTCAGAAGTGTTTAATACATTTAAACACTATCATGCATATGCAGAAAGGATTACAGGTCAACAATTGAAGAGACTAAGGTCAGATGGAGGGGGAGAGTATTTTTCAAATGAGTTCAATGATTATTTGTGGAATGCAGGTATAAAGAGAGAAGTCACTTGCAGGTACTCTCCTCAACAAAATGGGGTAGCAGAAAGAAGGAATAGGACACTTGTTGAATTTGCAAGGTCTATGATGAAAGAGAAGAATTGCCCAAATTATTTGTGGGCTGAGGCTGTTAATACAGCTACATACTTGGTTAATAGATTGCCTTGTAAAGCTTTGCAGGGTATGACACCATATGAAGCTTGGTGGGGTAAAAACCTACCTTGGATCATTGCAGAATATTTGGATGCTTGGCATATGCATATGTGCCATCTCAATTGAGGCATAAGTTGGAGCCTAAGGCAGAAAAGTATGTATTCATTGGCTATGATGATAAGCAAATGGGATACAGGTTGTGGAGTCCATCCACAAAGCAATTTATTGTATCCAAGGATGTTACATTTGATGAGCAAGGTACTTGGTATGCAGGTAAATATAATGTACATGCAGATGATGAAGAAGTAGTGGAACAAAGAAAAGGTAAAGCAAAGATTCAATTACTTGATGAAAGTGAGAATAATGAAGTACAGATTGAAGTTGAAGAGAGACCAAGGTTTGATCCAGAAAGTGATGAACCAGAGACCTCAAGAAGTGCAGAAGTTAGGAGATCATCTAGGCACAAATGGCAACCTACAAGGTATAGCTATGACACTTCATTCTTGACTACTAAAGATTATGCTTATTTGGTAAAAACAGATGAAGACCCTTCTACATTTGAAGAGGCCAAAGGGAAGAAGAATTGGGAAGATGCTATGCAAGAGGAGTATGATGCATTGATAGAGAATCAGACTTGGGATCTGGTTCCTAAACCTAATAGCCAGAAAATCATTGGTTGTAAGTGGGTTTACAAGACTAAAAGATTTGCAGATGGAAGTGTGTCTAGGTACAAAGCTAGACTTGTTGTGAAAGGATATGCACAGACATATGGAGTGGATTATGATGAGACTTATAGTCTTGTGGCAAAGATGACAACCATCAGGACACTCATAGCAATTGCTGCTTGCAAAGGTTGGAAGTTATCTCAATTAGATGTCAAAAATGCTTTCTTGAATGGTTACATTTCAGATGAAGTCTATATGGAGCAACCAGATGGGTTCAAAGATCAAGTGAGTCCAAATTATGTGTGTAAGCTCAAGAGAGCTTTGTATGGGTTGAAGCAAGCCCCAAGGGCTTGGAATTATAGGCTTGTGAAATTCTTGAATGATCTTGGATTTCAAGCATCAAAGGCAGATAGTAGCTTGTTAGTCAAAGCAAGTGAAGATGGGTTCATTTATGTTTGTATTTATGTTGATGACATAATACTTACAGGAACAGATGATAAAGGAATACAAATGATCAAGAAGCAGATGGAGAAAGAGTTCAAAATCAGTGATTTGGGGAACCTATCATTCTTCTTGGGAATGGAGATTTCTTATACTCAACATGGAGTATATGTGACCCAAGAAAGGTATCTTAAAAATTTGCTAACCAAATTTAAAATGGAAGATTGCAGGGTTGCCCCTACACCTTTGGAAGTAAACCATAAATTGTCTAGGTTTGGAGGAGAAGAGTTCAAAGATATGAAACTCTATCAAAGCTTGGTAGGTAGTTTAATCTATGCTACCTTGACAAGACCAGATTTATCATATGCAGTAGGTGTGTTGTCACAATTTATGCATTGTCCTAGAAAGGAACATTGGATTGCATGACAAAGAGTACTTAGGTACATCAAGGGTACACTCAAAGAAGGGTTGTACTATGGGTTTACTTCAGATACAAGAATCAAGATATATAGTGATGCAGATTGGGCAGGTAATGTGGATGATAGAAGATCAACACATGGATACTTGTGCTATGTAGGAGACAAATTGATTTCATGGTGTTCTAAGAAGCAACATAAAGTTGCTTTGTCATCTACAGAGGCAGAATATAAAGGTATGGTGGAAGCTGCAAAAGAGGTAATATGGCTAAAGACACTTATGAAAGTTTTTGATGTGGTTCAAAGTACTCCTATTATTTGTGGAGACAACATGAGTTCTTTATACTTGGCAGCTAATCCTGTGTTTCATGCTAGAACTAAGCATATTGAAATACAGTATCATTTCCTGAGAGAGAAGGTCATTGAGAAGGAAATTGAAGTCATACACACTCCTACAAAGGATCAACTTGCAGATATGATGACTAAAAGTTTGGATGGACCTAAATTGCAGAGGTTTAAAGATATGGCAGGAATAAAGAAGATGCAGGTAATCACAATTGAAGATTGAGGGGGAGCTGTTGGAGCAGAGCAATCATCAATAGGTGATTACATAAAGTTCAAAAGTGAAAAGATATGTGGAAGGTTGAAGATTACTTTCAAAGGAAGAAAATAGAATCAGAAATGTTTCTTTTGTATATTACTCTTGTAAATAGTTCAATGTATTTTGAAAAAGATGACGAGTTAGACTCGTATATATATCTACAGATACGTATTCATAGCAAGAGAGAGTGATATAGATCAAATAGAGAAGAATAGGTGAAGAGGTGATGAACATTGTATGTATCATCAACCATATGTATGAAAAGTAATGAAGAAGAAAATGTTGTAGAATTCTGCGCGTCGATCTTCTCTCCCATTCTCCTTCTGTGTTTAATCTTTTGAGGAAACCTTTTGTACGTATCTAAGTCCATAGCTAATCTATCTATGGCTAGAGTTTGAGAGATTAATTTTAATCAGGCTGAGAGAATTTTGGTTAGGAACATTCATATGTAAGAATGTTCTAAGAGTCGTAAAATCTGGCGCACATTTCATCTTCAAAGAAATGGTCAGTGCTCAGTCCACAGTGTAAAGTTTTACACAAGTGAGGGCTCAAAATCTAAGTTGAAAGATAAGCCATCTATGGCTAGAAGATCTTGATCAAACGGGTTCGACATTGTGAGAACCAGTGCTAAGAAGTTGCAGGTGTCAAAGTCGCCATTGCAGAGAAGCTCTTTCAGGTATAGGTAAAGTGTTTCACACATTTCTCAGTGTGTACTCAATCTTTTTGAGAGATTTAACTTGGCAAAGTTGCGCAACCTTAAGGCAAAGTGTTGTGCAAAGTTTTATCAAAAACTTTACAGGATTGATTAGTCAATGAGTGATTAATCTGCAGCAGACTTTTCTGAAGAAACTGAATTTTTTCAGAATAATCAATTTTCTGATAAATTGGTGAAAGTTCTCTAAGTTTGGTGGAGTCTAAGGTTAATCTTGATATAGAGGTGATCTAAATTCAAGGTTAACTTGTTCTTTTGGAGATTAACACTCTCCATCAATTTTCTCATACCAAGCACGTGGTGCTTGCTTTAAACCATATTACGCCTTCTTTAACCTGCACACCTGGTTTTCATGCCCTTTCTGTACAAAGCCACGGGGCTGAAAAACATACACTTCTTCATGCAAGTCACCATTCAGAAATGCTGTTTTAATGTCCAACTGATGTACATTCCAACCATGATGGGCTGCAAGTGCAAAAATGCTCCGAACAGTAGTCATACGGCATGTAGGTGCAAAGGTCTCATCAAAATCAATGCCTCTTTCCTGCGCATAACCCTTTGCAACAAGCCTAGCCTTATACCTGTCAACTGTACCATCAGGTTTACGCTTCAGCTTGTATACCCACTTAGTGCCAATGGCCTTCTTGCCAGGAGGCAAGTCACATAAAGACCATGTACCATTCTTCATTATAGCATCATATTCAGATTGCATAGCAGCCATCCAATTTTCTGAATTTTGTGCTTCATCAAAAGAAACAGGCTCATTCTCATCACAGAGACTAGATGCAGCCATAGCATAGCAATCTGATGCAAAGGAGGTACTATGAGAGCCTGAACGAGTACGATATGACAAAGGTGCATCTAATTTGCTGTCACGCAAAGTCTGCACCAGCCATTTTGGCATAGTTTTTGCCTGTTCAATATCAGCTCTCTCATCAACAAGTGCATCATGTAAATCTGCATCAGAAATGGCATGATCTGCATCATCATATGAAACCTGCAAAGGCTGAGAAGTTGCCTCATTAGGACCAGCGCTAGCCTGTCCACCTGTAAAAAGAGGCATCAAAGTATCATACATGTCTTTGGAGCTAACAGATGTCTCCTTAGTACATGAAAGCAATGGCTGAATAGCATCTTCCACAAAGACAACATCACGGCTAACCAGAATGCGTTTAGTCTGTGGATGATACAGACGATAGCCTTTACTTTCAGAACTGTACCCAACAAAAATACATTTTACTGCCTTATCATCCAATTTTCTGCGATGTTGTTCAGGCACTAATGCATATGCCAAACAACCAAAAACACGCAGATGAGCAACAGATGGCTTGCGGTCATGCCAAGCCTCATGTGGAGTGATAGACTGCAACGCTTTCGTGGGACACCCGTTCAGTACATATGCTGCACACATGACAGCCTCAAGCCAGAAACTATGTGGTAAAGCCTGACTTTTGACCATGCACCTCGCCATCTCCATGAGTGACCTGTTCTTTCGTTCAGCAACTCCATTCTGTTGAGGTGTATACGGCACTATACACCGGTGTTTTATCCCACGTTCAGCCAGAAATGCATTAAAATCTGAAGACATATATTCCCCCCCTCGATCAGAACGGAGGGTGCCCATTTTACATGCTGACAGATTTTCAGCCAAAACCAAAAACTGTTTGAAGCACATGAACACTTCGGACTTTGCTTTGAGTGGATATACCCATGCATGCCTGGAAAAATCATCAATGAAAGTCACGAAGTAAAGGTAATTTCCAAAAGAGGGTGTCTGCATAGGACCACAGACATCACTATGTACAAGCTGCAATTTCTGCATAGCCCGAACTGAACCATCTTTTGGAAAGGAAGAACGCTGCATTTTGCCCAAAATACAGCCTTCACAAACATGTTTTCCAGGTGCCTCAAGTTTGGGCAAAGAGGACACCATTTCAGATTTCTGCAGGCGTAACAAACTAGCAAAATTCAGATGACCAAAGCGTGCATGCCAAAGCTTTGCATCTGACATAGCCTGAGAATCATGAACTGCACATGCCGAATCATTCACAGATTTTTCATAGTCTATGAGCTTATACAGCCCACGACATAAAATGCCAGAAGCAATAATCACATCGCCATTTGAGAGATCATGGACTGTACACCTGTCATCAACGAATTTCACAACCAAGCCAATCTTGGCTAATGCAGAAACTGATAACAGGTTCTTTTTGATCCCTGGCACAAATAAAGCATCTGACAAAGTGAAAGAACTACCATCAGCAGTAGTCAGAATGATCTTACCAACTCCCATAACAGGATAAGAGGAGTTATTGGCGCATGTGACAGTATTCCCTGTAGGGGCAGGCTCGAGTGAAGAGAAGAAACTGCGCTGCGAGGTAATATGTTTGGTTGCCCCACTGTCAAAGTACCAAACATCTGAGTCTACTGCAGACATGCACTGATCATGAGAAGATGGGTCAAAACTGCAAACAGTAGTAAACGCCCATTCTTCTTCCTGCACAAGATTTGCAGACTCTGTTTTTGGTGTAGAGGCCTCTGCAACAACCATTCCAGCCTCTTTCTTCTTTGCCTCTTTAGCAGCCAGTTTTGGACAGTTCTTTATAATATGATCATTTCCTTTACAGTACTTGCAGAACAATTTCTGCTTTTCTGATTTCTTCTCATCTTTATCCTGGTTCTTCGATTGTGCAGCATTTGCAGATTTCTGCTTACTAGTAGAAGAGCTCCATTTTCCTTTGCCCTTCTGACTAGCCAGGAAAGCTTGATCTGCAACACGCATAATGGACCTGTTCTGCCTGGACTGATCTTCCTGCAACAGAACAGAGACTAATTCCTCAAATGACAAGGCATTCGGATTGCCTTTCATCATCAATCGAAGAGTAGAGGCAAAACTCTGATATGAATCAGGAAGGCCATTCAGAACGGTCTGCACAAGTGAGCTATCTGGTATAACCTCATCAGCAGAAATCAATTGTTCCTTCAGGTCTTTGATCTTTGTAAGAAAACTATCCATCAAATCACCTTCATTCATGTGCTCACTCTCCAACTGTTTTCGGAGGTAAGCAACACGAGCCTCATTCCTAGCCTGGTACAAAGTGGTAAGTGTATCCCAAGCACCCTTTGCTGTTCTGCAAGAGCGAATGTGAGGAATAATGGCACGTTTGACAGACAAAGCTATCAATGCATGTGCCTGGGCATCTCTGCCATCCCAACGAATCTGCTCTGCAGTAGGTGCAATAGAAACAGCAGCACGAACAGGAATCTGCGGAATATCATCTTCGACACCATCTTCATCAGCTCCAACACCTGTATTTGCAGTACCTGTCGTTACAGGTGTAACAGGACGTCTTTCAACACCCTGCACAATGTTCCACAATCCTTTTGCAACCAGTACATGTCGCATCATATAAGCCCATAATGGGTAGTTGGTACCATCCAACTTATCCTCAACAGCCAACATACGGAATACATCACTGCTTTCAGCCATGGCCGGTGACTAAAATACCTTGATGCAGAAAATTGACTGTATCTCAAAAAGTTGAACATAACTGCCCAGACGAGTTCTGCTAGACCTGTAGCAGACTTCGAGACGCTTAAACTGGAAAACAGAAATTGGTATATACCTTTGGCACAAAAGGACGAAATAGCCTGCACAAGCACTGCGATAGTGCATTCGGAGGCCGAAACGAGCTCAGATCGCGATTTCGGCACCACAGAGCGAAGCAGTTTTGATCTCGAAAACACTCTGAGTATGCTCACCAAATTTTGTGCGAATCTGAGACTGCAAACGGAGGAGTGTCGACGGCGCCCTAGAAGAATCAACGACCTGCTCTGATACCAATTGTTGGAGTTAGACGTCTGCGGAAGCACACGAACAGCACAAGGAAGAGGAAGAAGCTTGGAGCACAACACACAAGACTGAATGTATTACTAGAGAATGTACAAAGATACGTAGCCCATTAGGGCAATAGGCGTATATACAAGCCGGGGGAAAAAAACCTCCTAAAGAGGGAAAAAAGTGCCCCGGCGGTCCTAGAGTGTTCACACACATCACTACCTAAATATATCAACAAAAGGAAAATGGAGCTCTTCAACTAGTAAGCAAAAATCTGCTAATTTTGCACATTTGAAAAGGAAGACAAAGATGAGAAGAAATTAGAAAAGCAGAAATTGTTTTGCAAGTACTATAAAGGAAATGATCATATCATAAAGAACTGTCCTAAACTTGCTGCAAAAGAGGCAAAGAAAAAAGAGGCTGGAATGGTTGTTGCAGAGGCCTCTACTCCAAAAACAGAGTCTGCTAACCTTGTGCAGGATGAACAATGGGCGTTTACTACTGTTTGCAAATTTGACCCATCTTCTCATGAGCAGTGCATGTCTGCAATAGACTCAGATGTTTGGTACTTTGATAGTGGGGCGACCAAACATATTACCTTGCAGCGCTGTTTCTTCTCCTCACTCGAGCCTACCCCTACATGGAATAATGTCACATGCGCCAACAACTCCTCTTATCATGGGAGTTGGTACGATCATTCTGACTACTGTTGATGGTAGTTCTTTCACTTTGTTAGATGCTTTATTTGTGCCAGGGATCAAGAAGAATCTGTTATCAGTTTCTACATTAGCCAAGATTGGCTTGGTTGTGAAATTTGTTGATGACAGATGTATAGTTCATGATCTCTCAAATGGAGATGTTATTATTGCTTTTGGCATTTTATGTCGTGGGTTGTATAAGCTCATAGACTATGAAAAATCAGTGAATGATTTGGCATGTGCAGTACATGATTCTCAGGCTATGTCAGATGCAAAGCTTTGGCATGCACGCTTTGGTTATATGAACTTTTCTAGTTTGCTACGCCTGCAGAAATATGAAATGGTGTCCTCTTTGCCCAAACTTTAGGCACCCGGTAAACATGTATGTGAAGGCTGTATTTTGGGCAAAATGCAATGTTCCTCATTTCCAAAAGATGGTTCAGTTCGGGCTACTAAAAAATGGGAGCTTGTTCATGGCGATGTATGTGGTCCTATGCAGACACCCTCTTTTGGAAATTATCTTTACTTCGTGACTTTCATTGATGATTTTTCCATGCCTGCATGGGTATATCCACTCGACGCAAAGTCCGAAGTGTTTATGTGCTTCAAACAATTTCTAGTTTTGGCTGAAAATATGTCAGCATGTGTGTACCTAAGTACCGACTTAGGGACTTGTAGAGAAAGAGACTATACCTCAATATCCCTCAAGTGCATATAGTGGGGACTCACGCTTTAATTATCAATCCAAGGAATATCAAGACCTAGCTGAGTGTATGGAGACATGCATTCAAATAATGGTCAATGCAAAAGAAGTCTAGCAAAGTACAGGTAAGAATAAATCCATCACATTGAAGTTTCCAAGGTCTACCATGGTGTCCTCACACTTGGAACAATAGTCAACAGTAAATTGAGCTTTTCTCTCAGCTCCGACCTTTGAATATAACAAATAGGAGATTTATTTTGAAGCTCTCGAGAAGATGTATCCAATGGTGGTCTTTTCACTCAATTCTGACACTCCTGCTTCACGTTATGAGCAAAATACTGAGTCACAGGAATGATCTTCCTACACTTCAACACTTTCTACACTTCACACACCTTATCTACAGCAAACTAGTATTTTCATGGATAGACAACACTTCTAAGCACTCTTTCCAAGCATCACACATGCATACAAGCTCACAAGGAAGAAGATACAGAGAGGAGAAGACACAAATTCAAAATTCTGTGCTGTTGATTCTCACCATGGCAAAAAGTGTTTACAAAGAGTCACAAAATGATTTATATACATGTGCCCTAAAAATGGTCCTTTCACACAAGAGACCGGCACTTTATTGACTAAAGATTAATTTCCTGCTAATTTACAAAGGTAAAGATACAAATCTTTGTGGGTATGCATCTACAGGACTCCTATAGTGCATTTACATTGGAAAATATATTACAAAGTGACTATGGTGCAAAAATAAAAAAATTTTTGGGGCCCTTATTTTTCTCCGCTTCTTTGCTCTTCTTTGCTCTGCAACACTCTCCTCCTCTTTGTCTCTATCGTCCCTTGACAAGCTTGACATTTTGTCTATAGTTCGTTCACCGCATGCATCACTTGGTCGGCCTTGCCTCCTTGTCCATCTGGCACTACGTTTTAAAGGCCATATTCTTGAATCTTCTTTCACATCCTTTGGGACCTGATGCATTCTTTTTGCCTGTTCCTTTCTTTTCACTGCTCGCAACCCGTGGAGATGAACTACAATTAATTTGTAGTCTAATTTTCCAATCGCCCCTTTAAATCTCGGTTGCTATGTTAAGTAGGGTTGCCATGCATGCAACCAATGGAAGGTATGAAGGTGTGGATCTTCAGCCTTCGATCTAGACCTTCTGAAGATCAAGAGGTTGAAGCACCTTCCTGGGGCTCAGGATCTGCCAGATATCTTCTTGCACTTCTTCATGGATACTTGTTGGCCTTGATTCGCCCTTGCCTCTTGCGTACCTTCCCCTGTTGTATGCCTTTGCGGGGCTTCCGACAAATATATGTCTTTAGATTTGTCATCTTTAGTGAAGCTTCTTTCTTGGTTTTCTTCTTCTTTTCTTTTTGCTTGACTCTCCTTCAACACTACCGCCCTCTTGAACTCTATCATCCCTCACAGGCTTTGGAATGCGGCGGGAGTACGTCTTGTAGACCTTTTGCTCTGTCTCACTAAGTAGATTAGCTTCACGTATCATCAATTGCTTCCATTGTTCAGCTTTGACACTGTCATGTGGTGGTTGTCTGTGGTCTGCAAAGAAGCTCAATTTATATGCCACCATTCTAGCATTCAGATTCATTGACATCTTCAAGAAAATCTCGGAGTCAATTTCAAAAAATCTAGTAAAAAAGGCTTCCTCAAAGGTTTGCATGTATTGACTCGGCAAGAACATGAGTCGTGAATAATATGCCATGATTGTAGGATGACTAGGCATAATAGATAGATAAAAAATAAGGATATCCGTGCCTTGGTTAATGCCAATGATATTAAAAAATGTATATTCTACGTGTTTGAAAACTTTTAATACTGTAAGTATCATGCTGAGAATTTTATTAGTCATCTTGATAGTTAAGTCAGGTACTGTTGCATACCGATGTAGCCAAAATTCAATGGATTTCTCACCATGTAATCCTTGATCGATAAATAATTGTGAGATGGACTTGGAAGTAGTGGATAATTTAACCATTGTTTATTGAGCACACCAGTCTTTTGCATGTCCAAAAATTATCGTGCTTCACGGCGACGTGGTGTGGGGCAAAAAGAAGGATTTACCTGTAGTAAGTATGGTGCTGCTTGCCAGTGCACCTGCAAAGTTGGATTCTTCTCCAAAAATTTTCTTCTCCATAAAGGTTGTGCAGCTTCAAATTCTTCTTGAGTGTAATTGAATGTGTTTTCTTTGAAGTGCAACTGCTCATCGAGATCCTTTTGCGTGATCATCTTTATATACTGTCGTGTTTGCTCTTTCAATAGCCCATACGGAATATTGAAAGGCTTTATGATCTTATCCAATTCTTTTCCTTTAATTTTGGCTTCCTTCATGACTTTGACTACTTCATTTTCAAAATTTTCTGTTAACCGGGACATCAATAGTGCCCGTTCCTTTTGACCTATTTCTGCAGTATAAGGCATGGGATGATCATCACAAGGTTCTACCATCTGCTCTTGTATTGGAGAATGATAGATTGGGGGAGATAGAGGACGTACCTCTACCTCGTCAGTAGGATTTCTTGATTGTGGCTCTAGTGGTGTTCCGATGTTTGCTTGTTGTGCTATTTGAGCTTCCAATTGCACAATACGTTTAGTCTTTTCTTTAACTTCATGAATGGCCGTGGTTAGTGCATCTTTGGTCGCTAGAAGCTCATTGCCGATGGCTTCTATTTGATCCGCATCTTCATTATAGATTACCAAGAGTTTTTCTTCAACAGCTTTCAGTTGTTTTCTGAGCTCATTTGTGTCATGGATATATTTTTGTTCCCATTCTTGGTTTAGGGTTTGCTCTTGTTTTAGCAGATTTTCATATTTTGCAATATGATCTTTCAATTCCTTTTGGTCAATTGCTGTTGTCTCTTGTTTTTCTATCGGTTGGTCGTATAGCAAGGCCTTCATCAGTTCTTTATTCATGTTGCATAAATTATCGTTTTCCTCCATATATACTTTGAGCTGCATTTCTAACAGATTACTTCTAGTCTTCATTCTTTCTTGGTCCGCTTCACTTATTTTATATTGTCTTTGTAGCTCCATCAGTTGCTCATGGAGTTTGTGATTCTGCTCCATTAGTATAGTGCATTGTCCTTTGATTTCCATTATTTCCATTTCTTTGGCTAAAACAACTTGTTGAGCCTGGATGAGCTGCGCATATAATTGTTCACTCATTACTTGAAATTGATTCTTTTCCCTCATGGCCTTGTCATAATCTGTGTCCATTTCCATCATTTGTTGCTGTGTGTCCATTGCTGTCTGTATCATTTGTTTTACTATTGGTTTCAACTGAGTAACATCTACATTTAACCATGTTGTTGGTATGCTAGGTGCTTCTCCCGTGGTAACATCTTTCCCTTGTGCCACGTCAGTGTTGTGTCGTGGGGCTGCCTAATATGAAGTTGTATCTTTGGCTCAGCCTCCTTAAGTACTATCTTACCTTGTGGCATGTCATCAGGGATTTCAATCACGATATGTTCCATATTTTGTTGTAAAAGCCCTTCTTTTTCTGTGCTAGTTTGTATTTATTCCTTTATTGGTGGCACCACATCTTTATGTGTGATTAAAGCTTCCTTTATGCTCATTCGGGATTGCTCATTCAATTGAATAAGGTGTATTTGTTCAGATGATGCTTCCTGGTTCTGAACTTGTGATTGTTGATTATCGGGGGTGGTTTTGAATTGGTGAATCTCCGTCCATTCCTCATTATTCGTTTCTCTTCTTATGTCTGTGTCCAAGGTGTCCTTCTCACGACTAGATTCCTCATTAGAACTCGAATCATCCAGTCCCAATTCTTTGTATCTGGCAGCTAGTGCTAGAGTCCCTTCCTTGTCCTCTTGTTGCTGCACTCGTCTTGCCTCTATATATTGATGTCCTTGGACGTTGAGGTTAACTTGACCTCGCATGTACATATGCGTTTCTTCTAGTGCCGCTAAGAGATCTCTTTTTGTGATAGGCGGTTGCGTCAACGGAATCCTTGGTAGCACGTGCCCGCTTGGATTGTGGTGTTTCTTGCACCTCTTTGTCTCTAGCACGCTTAGCCCTTCACATTGGTTTCTTAGAACTGGTTCCCACCCCTTCTATGGACATGGCTGTTTTCTTTTTCTTTGGAATGGTAGCTGACTTCACATATTTTGCCATTTCAGTGGTGGTTGGCATCAATCGTAGACATTCTTTCATTTCAAGTGCTTCATAAATTAGCAAAGTTAATGTAGAGCTTCCATTCATAAACTTCTTCTGACTCCATTTCTTTTTACGTTCGAATAGGCGATCTTGTATATATGGAGTAAAGTTGACTTGATTCCCGATTTGCCTCGTCACATGGGAGAGCAATTGAACCACAATTTTTTGGGGTGCAGTATATCGGTTCATGTTGGGAAAACAAAAATGTTGATGCACTAATCAAACTGATTCTTCAATATCTATTCTATTGATTTCCAGAAAGGTTTTCTTTTTGGCATCATGACATTCATCCTTGAGATTTGTGAGACCGTCCTGACTCCATCCATACACTTTGTTGATGATTTCATGTGTGAATTGAATAGTTGTCCATGCACCTGTTTTGTTCAGCACTCTAGCTTGCGGGATTGAGGGCTTATCTGCTATGGACTGGAGTGTGTTCATAACTTGAGTGCATCTTTGAAAATCCAGTAAATATATTAGAAGTCACAGACATGCGTCAATTCCCGCCCTGGTCCAAACATCTGTGATGCATGGTAATCCCTGGATTATGGTTTGGAAGTCTTGTGACATTAATGGAAAGTAGTGATCCCTATCCATTATCTTGATGGTGGCCATAAAGAGGAGATTCGACACAGGTTGGTCTTCAAGGAACCAATGACCTCTTGCCTTAGTGATCGATTCCAAAGGAAGAAGTAGGACCTCTTCCTCTTGTGTATCCTCATAATTTGAAGATGCCATCTGCACTCAATACGTTCCATAATCAGTGTAAAGCTGGTAGCATGAATTATACTCCACTTAGCTTTCATGAATTTGGCAACTCTCCAAGTGACTTGTGTCATCCCTTTTCGGTGGGTGTGAGAAAGATAGTACCTGGGATTTTTCTTTACACCTATATATGTTTTTTTTCTATTTCTTTCTGAAAGAAAAGAAAAGCATTAGTACCTAGCCGAAGCTTTTATTGTATCGTTAATTATTTTCCTTGGGATTATTGTACAAGTGCTCTCCTATTCCCTGAGAAGGAAATGTGCTTCACTATCCAGTAGAAGAAGAACTAGGTGTCGAATGCATGGCCTTGTAATGTGGCCCTATTATCCATGCTCGAGACTCTTGGAACTCAAGATGTGTGCAAATTGAAGTATTTGGCCAATGTATGCAGATCGATTGGCATTTAGGCATCCATATCTATCTTATTTTTTTGCGGTTAACTGTATCTCCATAGTTTCTGGTGCTTGATGTATTTCTCAAGTTGTACTTCCACTTTGCTAGCCCTTTGAATCCTTGAATTGTTCTTGTTGTGTATTTTTGTTTCTGCAATTTCCTGTAGTCGCCTCTTTCTTGATTCTTCATCTTCATGTCGTACTGATCCTTCTTGTGTATTGATATTTTCCCTTTGGTGAGTGTCATTGGTGCACATGATTTGGGGACCCATATTTGCATTCTAGCAGGTTGAGCAGCAATCACTTTCTTTGGTATCCATAATTGAGCAACCCTTTGTGGACCTCGAAGTCTGGCTTGACTTGTGTCCTTGTACTATTGTTGTTTCCTGTGTAGAATACAGCTCCATTGTTGATGATATGATGTCACCTGATCTTTTCTGATCCAAGCCTGTCTAGTGTGTGGAATGGGATAGATTCTAATACGGGTAGGTTCGTGATAATCATGCTGACTAGTCACTCTTATGCTCAATTCCTCATGGGGGTTTTGCTTGGAAACAATGTTAGTAGTGGGACCCACTAGGCTAGGAGGGTGCATGAGATTGAGAATTGGTGTACTCTCACATGAAATACTTGGTGGTGGGGGTGCCCTAGTAGAGGTGAATGTACAATCATCATCATGCATGAGTGCTTGATCTCTTGGGCCTATACACTTGGCTTGGACAGGTCGTTCTTCTAACACATTGAACACCTCTCGGTGCCCTATCTTGGCTGATATGTAGCCCAAGGCTAATTGGATAGTCACTTCATATTCATATATCCAATCTTGGCGTAACACAAGTTCTTCTAGTAAATCTTGATCATGACACACAAAGAGTTTTTGTTGCATCGTGTTATTTCCTAAGTGTAGTGACAATGTAACCTTGCCTATGCATTTAGTAACCTTTCTCCCTATTCCAATCAGATGTGCTTTGGTTGGACTTAATTGTTCTTTGAGCTTATGGGTCAAAGAAGATTTGATGCAGCTGAAAACTACTCCTGTGTCAATGAGAGCATCCACTAAGTGGTACTCTTATGTTCCGAGCCAAGTTTAAATATGGTTGCTTCATTTGATGCCCTAGATTTTCAGAGGCTTTAAGATTAGCCATTGGTTTGAATTCCTCTCCCTACCGATATCTTTCATCTCTCTCTCTCTCTTATCCATTCCTTTCGTTTCTTTATTCGTTCTGGAGATTCTTGTCTTGCTTCTTCTCGTATTTTTTCGTCCTCTTCTCACCTATTTTTTGCTGTTAAAAGTCGTGACATTATTTCCTCTATCAATGGCTCTAAATACTTTTTTTACTCGATAGCCACTTATATAGTTTGACAATACTTCTCCATCTAGGGTCTCTAAGCCGATGGCTCCACTGGTAGATATACGATTGATCACTAAGGATATACAATTGATCACTAAGAGGCCATATCCTCTATTTTGTAGTTTCTTTGCATGTTGTTTCAAAGTATAGACCATGGCCAAATCTCCTTCCTTCAGGTCTTTATCCTTAATATGAGCATCAAAATATGCCTTTTGTCACCTTTTTGCAACGTAAATACCTGCCACTACTTGTAGTCTTATTTCATATAACTTTTCGATTCGGTCCAATTGAGTTGATAACTCATGTCCCGTCCATTCATAGTTTGAGGCTACTCTGAGAGTAGGTACTAGGAAATCAATTGATAAGATGGCGTTCTATCCATACACTAGGTTAAATGGAGTAGTTCCTATGGCTATTTTGTATGCTACTCGAAATGCCCATAAAGCGTGATGTAATTGCTTGTCCCAATCGGATCTACCATTGTTAACGATCTTAGTGAGAATTGTGCATAAGATTTTGTTTGAACTTTCAGCCTGTCCATTGGCTTGTGGGTGATAAGGGGCTGATTTCTTATGAATCACTAAGAATTCATTCATTAGGGCTTCTATCACCTCATTGACAACGTGTGTGCCTCTATCACTCACAATTTCAATAGGCAATCCAAACCTAGTGAATATGTTCTCAAAGAGAAACTTAGCCGTAGTCCTTGCATCGTTCTTCTTGGTTGCTTTGGCCTCTACCCATTTGGTCAAATAATCCATTGCTACGATTATGTACTAGGCATGGGAACCTTTAGCTGGTGGACTAATAGGTCCTACAAAATCTATCCCCCATTTGGTAAACGCCCTGGCACTCATCATAGGCTTTAGCGGCATTTCATCTCTTGTAATTGGATACTTTGTTCGTTGACATGTATCACATCTTTGGACGTAAGTGGCTGCATCTTGATATAGAGTAGGCCACCACATTCCAGCAAAGAGAATCATTTTTGCAGTTTTATCTACAGAAAAGTTGTTGGTGCAGGACAATTAACAATTGATGTTTTGATGAAGAGTTGAAGTCAAGGTTTGAAGGAAAGATTCAAGTTGTGAAGCATGGAAGAAGAATACATTCAGAAGAGGAAGATGTGTACACATATGTACAGATAGTTCACTTATATCTTTGAGAAGTCATAAGGTTGTAAATTTTTTGTATATATATACTATGAAAATGTTGGGGCAAGTATGAGAGAGAATGGGAATAGAGTAATCAGAAGTTGTATGTGTCATTAGACATCTTAGAAGTGAGTTAAGACTCTCTCATCACTCAGTTGTAATTTTTCTCAAAAATGAAGAAAATGTTGCGCCCGATATTTATGAGTATTCTCCTTCTGTGTTAGATCTTTTGTGAAATGCTTTTGTACAAGTTCAAGTCTATAGGTAATCGACCTCTGTACAAATTTTTAGCTTCCAATTGTGATCAGGCTCAGAGAAGTAAGTGTAGGAACATTTGCATATGTGAATAAGAAGAAGTGAAGTTACAGGAGGCGCAAAATTTGATACAAATGTTTTGATCAATTTTCCTTCCACAGTTTAAAGTTTTGAGCAAGTAAATACTTAATCTTTAAGTTGGAAGGTAAGCTACTTATGGCTAAAAGCATTTGTAGAAACGGGTTCTAGATTGAGAGAACCAAAGGTCTAAAGTCATAGGTGTCTAAATTGACTTCTCAGAAGAACAGTTTTAGACATAGGTGAGTTGTTGAGATCATTTCTCAAGTTCTACTGAATCTTTTGGAGTGATTCAACTTGGAGAAGGTGCGCAATCTATAGGTGACACCTCATACAAAGTTTTATAAAAAACTTTACACAATTGATAAGGAAATGAGTGATTTATGTGAAGCAGACTTTCTGTGTATTCTCCTTCTTCACAGTTTGTTCAGAAAATTTGACAATTGAGTATTGATCTTCTAAAATTGGTGAAGATCTGAGTTATTGTTGTTATAGAGGTGCTCTAAATACAAGAGTAACTTGTTCTTTTGGAGATTAACACTCTCCATCAGTGGTATCAGAGTAGGAAGCATCAGAATTGAAGGAAGGAGGACCTCGACTGCTGCAGGTGCAAAGAATTCAACATCTGAAGGTTCAAAAGGTGAAAGCTTGAGGATAAAAAAAATTGTTTCAGGGAAGAAAGAAGGAAGGTTGTTCACATTGAAGATTCAAGGGAATGTTGGTCATGCCTTATTCACTTATGGAGGACATAAGATCTCTGAGTTAGATCTTTGGCACAAGAGGCTTGGACACTTCAATGAAAGAGGTATCAAAGATATGATTAACAATGGTTCAGTGCTTGGATTGCCTAATGTTGCAGGTCAACATATGACATACAGATGTGAGGCATGTCAACTAGGTAAGGCTCATAAGCAATCTTATTCCAAGCATGGTTTTATGTATTCAGAGAAGCTTGAGTTGGTACACACACATGTGTGGGGACCATCAAAGGGTTTCAGTATCAATGGTTCAAGGTACTATGTGATTTATGTTGATGATGCTACCAAATGGATCACTATCTATGTGATCAAAGATAAGTCAGAGGTATTCAATACATTCAAACATTATCATGTGTATGCAAAAAGAATTACAGGCCATAAATTGAAGAGACTAAGGTCAGATGGAGGGGGAGAGTATTTCTCTAATGAGTTCAGTGATTACTTGCGGAATGCAGGTATAAAAAGGGAAATTACTTGCAGGTACTATCCTCAACAAAATGGTGTAGCAGAGAGAAGGAATAGAACTCTTGTTGAGTTTGCAAGGTCAATGATGAAGGAGAAAAATTGCCCAAATTATCTGTGGGCTAAGGCTGTAAATACAGCTACTTATTTGGTCAATAGGCTACCATGTAAAGCTTTGCAGGGTATGACACCATATGAGGCATGGAGGGGTAAGAGACCTACCTTGGATCATTGCAAAGTATTTGGATGTTTGGCATATGCATATGTGCCATCACAATTAAGACACAAGTTAGAACCTAAAGCTGAAAAGTATGTATTCATTGGGTATGATGATAAGCAGATGGGATATAGGTTGTGGAGTCCATCCACAAAACAATTTCTTGTGTCAAAAGATGTTACATTTGATGAGCAAGGTACTTGGTATGCATGTACAATCAATATTAATACAGGTGATGAAGAAGTTGTGAGTCAAAAGAAAGGTAAATCAAAGGTTCAGATATTTGATGAAGAGGAGAATAATGAAGTGCAAGTTGAAGTTGAAGAAATGCCAAGATTTGATCCTGAGTGTGAAGAACCAGAAACCTCAAGGAGTGGAGAACTCAGAAGGTCATCAAGACACAAGTGACAACCTACAAGGTATAGCTATGACACTTCTTTTTTGGCTACCAAAGATTATGCTTACATGATAAAGGCAGATGAAGACCCTTCCACATATGAAGAGGCAAAAGGTAAGGAAAATTGGGATAAAGTTATGCAGGAAGAATATGATGCATTAATGGAAAATCAGACATGGGATTTGGTTCCTAAACCAAATAGTTAGAAGATTATTGGAGTAAAGGGGTCTACAAGACTAAGAGGTTTGCAGATGGAAGTGTGTCTAGGTATAAAGCTAGACTTGTTGTGAAAGGCTTTGCTCAAACATATGGTATTGATTATGATGAGACCTATAGTCCTGTGGCAAAGATGACAACCATCAGGACACTCATAGGCATTGCTGCATGTAAAGGTTGGAAACTATGTCAATTAGATGTGAAGAATGCTTTTTTAAATCGTTACATTTCAGATGATGTTTTCATGGAGCAACCTCAAGGATTCAGAGATGGAAGGTATCCAGATCATGTATGTAAGCTCAAGAGAGCTTTGTATGGTTTGAAGCAGGCCCCAAGGGCATGGAATTATAGACTTGTGAAGTTCTTGAAAGAACTTGGATTTCAAGTATCTAAGGCAGATAGTAGCTTGCTTGTTAAATAATTCATTTACATGTGCACATATGTTGATGATATAATTGTTACAGGTACAGATGAGAAAGGCATTCAAAGCCTAAAGAAGCAAATGGAGAAAGAGTTCAAAATCAGTGACTTGGGAGACTTGTCATATTTCTTGGGCATGGAGATTTCATACACTCAACATGGAGTGTATGTGACACAAGAAAGGTATTTGAGAAACTTGTTAATCAAGTTTAAAATGAATGATTGCAGGGTAGCACCTACTCCAATGGAGGTGAATCACAAATTGAGTAGATATGGTGGAGAAGAATTCAAGGATATGAAGCTATATCAGAGTTTCGTTGGTAGTCTTATCTATGCTACATTAACTAGGCCTGACTTATCATATGCAGTTGGAGTTTTGTCTCAATTCATGCATTGTCCTAGGAAAGAACATTGGATTGCAGGTCAAAGAGTGTTGAGGTACATTAAGGGTACACTCAAAGAGGGTTTGTATTATGGTTTTACATCAGATACAAACATCAAAATATATAGTGATGCAGATTGGGCAGGTAATCCTGATGACAGAAGATCAACATATGGATACTTGTGTTATGTGGGAGATAAGTTAATCTCTTGGTGTTCAAAGAAGCAACATAGAGTTGCTTTGTCATCTACAGAGGCTGAGTATAAAGGTATGGTTGAAGCTGCAAAGGAACTGATATGGCTTAAGACTCTCATGAAGAGTTTTGACACCATACAGAGTACACCTATCATTTATGGAGATAACATGAGTTCATTGTATTTAGCTGCTAATCCTGTGTTTCATGCAAGGATTAAACACATTGAGATTCAGTATCACTTTCTGAGAGAGAAGGTGATGGATAAAGAGATTGAAGTTATACATACTTCAACAAAAGATCAGATAGCTGATATGCTTACCAAAAGCTTGGATGGACCAAAGCTACAGAGATTCAAAGACATAGCAGGCATAAAGAAGATAGAGAAAACCTCAATTGATGATTGAGGGGGAGCTGTTGGTGCAGGACAATCAACAATTGATGTTTTGATGAAGAGTTGAAGTCAAGGTTTGAAGGAAAGATTCAAGTTGTGAAGCATGGAAGAAGAATACATTCAGAAGAGGAAGATGTGTACACATATGTACAGATAGTTCACTTATATCTTTGAGAAGTCATAAGGTTGTAAATTTTTTATATATATATACTATGAAAATGTCGGGGCAAGTATGAGAGAGCATGAGAATAGAGTAATCAGAAGTTGTATGTGTCATTAGACATTTTAGAAGTGAGTTAAGACTCTCTCATCACTCAGTTGTAATTTTTCTTAGAAATGAAGAAAATGTTGTGCCCGATATTTATGAGTTTTCTCCTTCTGTGTTAGCTCTTTTGTGAAATGCTTTTGTACAAGTCTAAGTCTAGAGGTAATCGACCTCTGTACAAATTTTTAGCTTCCAATTGTGATCAGGCTCAGAGAAGTAAGTGTAGGAACATTTGCATATGTGAATAAGAAGAAGTGAAGTTACAGGAGGCGCAAAATTCGATACGAATGTTTTGATCAATTCTCCTTCCATAGTTTAAAGTTTTGAGCAAGTAAGTACTTAATCTTTAAGTTGGAAGGTAAGCTACTTGTGGCTAAAAGCATGTGTAGAAACGGGTTCTAGATTGAGAGAACCAAAGGTTTAAAGTCATATGTGTCTAAATCGACTTCTCAGAAGAACAATTTTAGACATAGGTGAGTTGTTGAGATCATTTCTCAAGTTCTATTGAATCTTTTGGAGTGATTCAACTTGGAGAAGGCGCGCAATCTATAGGTGACACCTTATACAAAGTTTTATAACAAACTTTACACAATTGATAAGGCAATGAGTGATTTATGTGAAGCAGACTTTCTGTGTATTCTCCTTCTTCACAGTTTGTTCAGAAAATTTGACAATTGAGTATTGATCTTCTAAAATTGGTGAAGATCTGAGTTATTGTTGTTATAGAGGTGCTCTAAATACAAGAGTAACTTGTTCTTTTGGAGATTAACACTCTCCATCAAAAGTGTCCTCCCGCGGCTCCCGTATGAGCCATCTCTAAGATCGAAATGTACTTGTCTTCATGAATGCACATTCGTAGATGATTATCCCTTCCTCTCTTGAAAAGTTGTCTTCCTATAAGAACATAGTCCTTGCTTTGCTCTTTGAGGGCACGTTCTCTTGCTAAATTCGCTCCTTTGAGGTACTTTTGAGTTCTCAAAAATTTTACCAGAGGTATACTCCAACTTGGTGTTACTGTAGAGTAACATAGAGTAGAGTTCTCTTCAGGTGTTCTTTCTTGACAAGTGGGGCAGACAGATACATAGTTATGTGTATCCCTCTGCATGGTTGGCCAGTATATGCCCAATCTCTTCAGTGTTTTCCATGTTCCATTCACACTTCGATGAGTTTTCCATTGATTTACATGTGCTTTTTGAAGCCACATCTCTTGCTTCTCCTCTTCCACACATCTCATAAGTAACGCACTTGGATCTTGGTGGTATAAGCTTCCAACAATGATGTGGAGATTTCTAGTCTTCCATAGCTCCCGACTTTTGGTTCCAGTGATCCTATGTTGAGGTCCATATGTGAGGATGGGGATCAACTTTTTTGCCCATTGTGGACATACTTCAAGATTGAAAAGATAAGTATCCGGTAGATCATCTAGTACTCCTGTGGGGGTCTCTCCATGTGTCATTCTCAATAAGTGATCTGCTTGGATGTGTGTATTTCCTTTCTTGACCACTACTTCAAAATCAAATTCCATTAACAATAGAAACCATCACACTAGTTGTTCGGTATTACAAGGTTTATTGACTAGGTACAGTAGGGCTTGATGATTGATGAAGAAATTGAATTTGTTTGCCAATAAGTAGTGTCGAAATTTCTTTACCGCATACACCATTCCTAACCATTCTCGCTCCATTGTAGTGTAATTGCTTTTTGCTTGGTTTAATTGTCTACTAGCATAGGCTATAGGGTGGTCTAGTTTTCTTGTATCTACTGGTTGTGCTAGGATGCATCCAATGGCAAACTTGGACGCATCTACATGAATATGAAATGGTTTGTTCCAATCAGGCACTCTGAGGATTGGTACTGAACTCAAGCAACTCTTCAATTCGTTGAAAGCCTTTTCACATTCTTCCGTCCAAATAAACTGAGTCAGTAATGCATAAAGGGGCCTAGCAATTATGGCATACATGTGGATAAATCTACGGTAGTATCCACAATGTCCAATAAATGCTTGCACTTCCGTAGTTGTCTTTGGTCTTGGCAAATCCAGAATCACCTTGATTTTGTCTTCATCTGTGGAAATTCCATTTTTAGAGACAATGTGTCCTAATATCTTCCCTTGTCGAACCATGAAGACGCATTTTTCAAGATTAAGGCAGACTTTGTACTGTCGACATTTGGCAAATATCTTTCTTAGTTCTGGGATATGTTCTGATTGTATCGATGAATAGGTGCATAAATCGTCCACATATACCTCCATACTCTTTCTCAAGAATTCCTTGAACACATGACACATCAACCTTTGGAAAGTGGCCAAGGCATTAGTTAGACCAAAAGGCATAACCCTAAATGCATAAACTCCCCATTCAATTGCAAAGGTTGTCTTATGTTGGTCCTCAGTAGCAATTGCTACCTGATTATATCCTGAAAAACCGTCCAGAAAACTATAGACTTCCTTACCTGCAACCCTTTCCAAAAGATGATCAGTGATTGGTAGTGGGTAACTATCTTGTATGGTGGTGGCATTCACTTTTTTCATATTAATGCATACCCTTAACTTTCCATTCTTTTTCGGCACGACCACTAAAGGTGATACCCATTCTGTGTGTTGGATCTCATAAATGAATCCTGCATCCAATAGTTTATCTATCTCTTCTTTAATTTTTTCCGAATAAACATCGTTATGTGTATGGTCTTTGTTTGGAAGGCTTGGCTTCTGTTGTCATAGGGATTCTATGGGCACAAATAGAGGGATCTACACCTTTTAAATCCTTATATGTCCATGCAAAGATGTCCCTATATTCTCTTATGAGTTGTATTAACTCTTGTTCTTCCTCTAATGAGACATCCTGTCCTATGAAGGTGCATCTCTCTTCTCCTTCCTCCAAAGCTACTATTACTTTCTTGGTCTGTTCTTTATTGTCGTATGCTATTCCTGGTTCTGCTTCCCATTTTGGCATTTGAATAACAATCTTTCTCTCCTCCACCTCATATTTCTTGAAGTGCGTAGGTACTTCGAATTGGACTCGAGGCCTGTTTTCTTCCTCTCCGTTTTCCTTGTCTAGTTCATTTTCTTCTCTTTGCGTCATTCCTTAGTTTGACTCGTTAGTTACGACACTTATTCTTTGATTTTCACTTTCTGCCTCAATTGGTTCCTGTTCCATTTCAATGCTCTCATAATCTTCCTTCCATTCCTTTTCAATTACTTCTCCTTCATCGGCTTCTTGAAGAACAACCATGTATAAATTTACATCATGTGCTTCCTCATCAATGCATTCATTCATTGTTATTACTTCTTCGTTTACACATATGTCAAGAGTGGCTAGAATCTCCATCCAACCATGGGGTTCGAATTCTTTGTCTAAAAATATTTGGGGCATGTAGGCCGGATCTTCTACAACTCTAGATACTCCCTACCTTTGCTGCCATCCTCTCTTCCTTTCTTCTTCCCTTTTAGCAGCCTGGCATATCCATAGATGAGTGTCTTCGTTCATCCATGTTTGGTCATTCAAACCTATACTATGCCTCGATAGATCATTGTCCTCCTTATGTATCAGGTTCCATTGCAGGGGGAACATCTTGATACATGTAAGTATGGATATTTACTCTAGTCGTGGTTCCCTTATGCTGCAAGTATACTGCGTCTTTTCCCCAATCTTGCACTACCTTGAGTTGTCTCATGAAAGGTCTTCAGAGTATCATCTCATAATTGCTAGCCTTTTCAAATTGACAGATTGCTAAGGTGTGCTCAAATTCAACTCCGCAAGTGGTAAAGGTTACGTTTTCTAATAATCCTAAGGGCCATTCTATGTGCCCATGTGCCATTTGAATCTTCATCCTGGTTGGTCGTAAAGATGGTTTTCCCCATTTTTCCCAAATTTCTTTGGTAGCAATTCCTACTCCCGGTCTCGAATCTAATATGGCTTTAATGGTATAACCTCTGTAAGTGATAGGGAGGCATGTGTTTCCTTCATCTCCCTCGCTGAAATCTCCAAGCTTATCGATTGGGATTTTAACTGTGGCTACTTCATCTGGCATCCCGTTTTGTCTGACTTTGTTTCTAATTGATTAGTGAGCTTCTCCTTCAACTGCAGTTTGACCTTCAAGAGTTCTTCCAGTGTTAGAGTACAAGGTATTTTTACCTTGCTAAGATGTTGTATGATGTCTGAGGTTCGAACCAATGGGTTCTGCTCCTTTCTCGGCATTGACCGAACACAATATAATTCAGAGTTATGTTCGTATTCTCCCATGTAGTTTGGCAAAGCCTTCACACTATCTTCATCATTTTCGCTATCGTCAAGTTGAAATAATCCCTCTGAGTTTAACCCATGCATTGACACTTCAAACTCATCTTCTGCTTCTAACTCCTCAAAGGGAGGTTCAATTCCTTCTGTTCTCTTCCATCTATCTTCCTGGACTCTTGCCCACAAGTCTATTGGCCATTCCCCGTCTACTTCAGGGATAATGGATCCTTCTCTTTTATTCTCGCTGCAATTTTCACCACAAGTCTCATCTTCCTTCCCTTCCTTGGGATCATTAGGTGTGACATGTTGGAGATAGATGTCTGCGGAAGCACGCGAACAACAAAAGGAAGAAGAAGAAGCTTGGAGCACAAACACACAATATTGAATGTATTACTAGAGAATGTACAAAGATAAGTAGCCCATTAGGCCAATAGGCATATATACAAGCCGGGGGAAAAAAACCTCCTAAAGAGGGAAAAAAGTACCCCGGCAATCCTAGTGTGTTCACACACATCACTACCTAAATATATCAACAAATCCCCCCTGGGAGTGATGCGGTGAACAAGGAGCTTGCACTCATGTATAAGGAAGTGCCAAGCTATGTGGAAATCACTCCACAAAAGGAAGTAAGCCCAAAGCTTTGCGGAAAGCCTCAAACTTCTCCCTAGGCAGAGCCTTCGTGAAAAGGTCTGCAATGTTCTCCTGTGTGGGCACATATGCCAAGCTGATCTCCCCAGCAGAGAACCTCTCCCTGACATAATGATAATGCACCTCAATGTGATTAGTGCGAGCATGTAACACAGGGTTCCTCGCAACTGCCAATGCGCTCTGACTGTCAGTGAAGATGGTGGTGGCAGAAGACTGACCAACACCCAAATCAGCCATAAGGTGTCTGAGCCACACACACTCAACAGTAGCTGTGAAAGCTGCCCTATACTCAGTGTCACAACTAGAAGTGGCCACAGTAGGCTTCTTGCTCAACCAAGATATACATGAGCTACCAAGCATGAAGCAAAAGCCACTAGTGGACACACGAGTGTCATAGCAACCAACCCAATCAGAGTCAAAAAAAGCATGCAAATCTGGCGGTAGTGATCCCCCCTTGGGATAAAAAAACCCAAGTAGCCGAGTACCACTCAAGTAGCGAAAGATGCGCTTAACCGCCTTCCAATGCGTGACTCCTGGGTAATGCATAAACCTGCTCATCTGTGAGACAGCAAACTGAATATCTAGACGAGTAATGCATAAGTAAATCAAGCATCCAACAGCCTGCTGATAGAGAACAACATCAAATGCATCTCCAGCATCATGAAGACTCAATCGTAAACCTGTCTCTATAGGAGTGGCAATGGGCTTATAGTCTTCAAGGACAAAATGCTGCAATAATATGTCAATATATTTCGTTTGACACAAAGCCATTCCACCATCAAATTGCATAAACTGAATGCCCAAATAGTGATGCAAATGCCCCAAATCAGAGATCTCAAATGAGGCATGCAAATCAGCCTTGAAATCAGCAATATGCTTCTCAATAGGACCAATGAGCAGCATGTCATCAACATAGACAACAATGATCAGAAGCACATCATTAGCACACTTAACATATAAGGTGCTTTCAGGTGGACTGTCCTCAAAGCCATGTGCAACCAGATAGGCATGTATCTTCTCATACCAAGCACATGGTGCTTGCTTTAAACCATATAATGCCTTCTTTAACCTGCACACCTGGTTTTCATGCCCTTTCTGCACAAAGCCACGGGGCTAAAAAACATACACTTCTTCATGCAAGTCACCATTCAAAAATGTTGTTTTAATGTCCAACTGATGTACATTCCAACCATGATGGGGTGCAAGTGCACAAATGCTCTGAACAGTAGTCATACGACATGTAGGTGCAAAGGTCTCATCAAAATCAATGCCTCGTTCCTGCGCATAACCCTTTGCAACAAGCCTAGCCTTATACCTGCCAACTGTATCATCAGGTTTACGCTTCAGCTTATATAAGTGCCAATGGCCTTCTTGCCAGGAGGCAAGTCACATAATGACCATGTACCATTCTTCATTATAGCATTATATTCAGATTGCATAGCAACCATCCAATTTTTTGAATTCTGTGCTTCATCAAAAGAAACAGGCCCATTCTCATCATAGATACTAGACGCATCCATAGCATAGCAATCTGATGCAAAGGAGGCACTACGAGAGCCTGAACGAGTAGGATATGACAAATGTGCATCTAATTTGCTTTCACGCAAAGTCTGCACCAGCCATTTTGGCATAGTTTTTGCCTCCTCAATACCAGCTCTCTCATCAACAAGTGCATCATGTAAATCTGCATCAGATATGGAATGATCTACATCATCATATGAAACCTGCAAAGGCTGAGAAGCTGCCTCATTAGGACCAGCACTAGACTGTCCACCTATAAAAAGAGGCATCAAAGTATCATACATGTCTTTGGAGCTAACAGATGTCTCCTTAGTACATGAAAGCAATGGCTGAATAGCATCTTCCACAACGACAACATCACGGCTAACCAAAATGTGTTTAGTCTGTGGATGATACAGATGATAACCTTTACTTTTAGAACTGTACCCAACAGAAATACATTTTACTGCCTTATCATCCAATTTTTTGCGATGTTGTTCAGGCACTAGTGCATATGCCAAACAACCAAAAACATGTAGATGAGCAACAGATGGCTTGCGGTCATGCCAAGCCTCATATGGAGTGATAGACTGCAACGCTTTAGTTGGACACCTGTTCAGTACATATGCTGCACACATGACAGCCTCAAGCCAGAAACTATGAGGTAAAGCCTAACTCTTGACCATACACCTCACCATCTCCATGAGTGATCTGTTCTTTCGTTCAACAACTCCATTCTATTGAGGTGTATACAGCACTGTACACTGGTGTTTTATCCCACGTTTAGCCAGAAATGCATTAAAATCAAAAGACATATATTCCTCCCCTCGATCAGAACGGAGGGTGCCCATTTTACATGCTGACAGATTTTCAGCCAAAACCAAAAACTGTTTAAAGCACATGAACACTTCGGACTTTGCTTTGAGTGGATATACCCATGCATGCCTGGAAAAATCATCAATGAAATTCACGAAGTAAAGGTAATTTCCAAAAGAAGGTGTTTGCATAGGATCATAGACATCACTATGTACAAGTTGCAATTTTTGAGTAGCCCGAACTGAACCATCTTTTGGAAAGGACAAACGCTGCATTTTGCCCAAAATACAGCCTTTACAAACATGTTTTCCAGGTGCCTCAAGCTTGGGCAAAGAGGACACCATTTCAGATTTCCAAAGCGTGCATGCCAAAGCTTTGCATCTGACATAGCCTAAGAATCATTTACTGCACATGCCAAATCATTTACAGATCTTTCATAGTCTATGAGCTTCTACATCGCACGACATAAAATGTCAGAAGCAATAATCACATCGCCATTTGAAAGATCATGAACTGTACATCTGTCATCAACAAATTTCACAACCAAGCCAATCTTGGCTAATGTGAAAACTGATAACAGATTCTTCTTGATCCCTGGCACAAATAAAGCATCTCACAAGGTGAAAGAACTACCATCAGGAGTAGTTAGAATGATCTTACCAACTCCCATAACAAGATAAGAGGAGTTATTGGCGCATGTGACAATATTCCCTGTAGGGACAGGCTCGAGTGAAGAGAAGAAACTGTGCTGCGAGGTAATATGTTTGGTTGCCCCACTATCAAAATACCAAACATCTGAGTCTACTGCAGATATGCACTGATCATGAGAAGATGGGTCAAAACTGCAGACAGTAGTAAACGCCCATTCTTCTTCTTGCACAAGATTTGCAGACTCTGTTTTTGGTGTAGAGGCCTCTGCAACAACCATTCCAGCCTCTTTCTTCTTTGCCTCTTTTGCAGCCAGTTTTGGACAGTTCTTTACGATATGATCATTCCCTTTACAGTACTTACAAAAATTTTTTTGCTTTTTTGATTTCTTCTCATCTTTATCTTCCTTCTTCGAATATGTAGAATTAGCAGATTTCTGCTTACTACTTGAAGAGCTCCATTTTCCTTTGCCCTTCTGACTAGCCAGGAAAGCTTGATCTGCAACTCGCATGATGGACCTATTTTTCCTGGACTGATCTTCCTGCAACAGAACAGAGACTAACTCCTCAAATGATAAGGCATTTGGATTGCCTTTCATCATCAACCGAAGAGTAGAAGCAAAACTCTGATATGAATCAGGAAGACCATTCAGAAGGGTCTACACAAGTGAGTTATCTGGTATAACCTCATCAGTAGAAATCAACTGTTCCTTCAAGTCTTTGATCTTCGTTAGGAAACTGTCCATAGAATCACCTTCATTCATGTGCTCACTCTCCAACTGTTTTCAAAGGTAAGCAACACGAGCCTCATTCTTGGCTTGGTACAATGTGGTAAGTGTATCCCAAGCATCCTTAGCTGTTCTACAAGAGCGAATGTGAGGAATAATGGCATGTTTGACAGACAAAGCTATCAATGCATGTGCCTGGGCATCTCTGCCATCCCAGCGAATCTGCTATGCAGTAGGTGCAGCAGAAACAGCAGCACGAACAGGAATCTATGGAATATCATCTTCGACACCATCTTCATCAGCTCCAACACCTGTATTTGCAATACCTATAGTCAGAGGTGTAACAGGACGTCTTTCAACACCCTGCGCAATGTTCCATAATCCTTTTGCAACCAATACATGTCGCATCATATAAGCCCATAATGGGTAGTTGGTACCATCCAACTTACCCTCAACAACCAACATACGGAATACATCATTGCTTTTAGCCATGGCTGGTGACTAAAATACCTTGATGCAGTAAATTGACTGTATCTCAAAAAGTTGAACGAAACTTCTCGGATGAGTTCTGCTAAACCTGTAGCAGACTTCGAGACGCTTATAATGGCGAACAGAAACAGGTATATACCTTTGGTACAAAAAGATGAAATAGCCTGCACAAGCACTGCGATAGTGCATTCGGAGGCCGAAACGAGCTCAGACCGCGATCACCCTGACTATGCTCACCAAATTTCATGCGAACCTGAGACTGCAAACGGAGGAGTGTCGACGACGCCCTAGATGAAGGATGACCTGCTCTGATACCAATTGTTGGAGATAGATGTCTGCGAAAGCACGCAAACAACACAAGGAAGAACAAGAAGCTTGGAGCACAAACACACAATACCGAATGTATTACTAGAGAATGTACAAAGATAAGTAGCCCATTAGGGCAATAGATGTATATACAAGCCAGGGAAAAAAAACCTCCTAAAGAGGGAAAAAAGTGCCCCGGTGGTCCTAGTGTGTTCACACACATCACTACCTAAATATATCAACATGACATACTCTTAAAATTTGTTTTCGGGAATTCTTGAGTTGGGTAGTGGCTGGACCGTTTTTTCTAGGGTCTGTTGACCCACTTCAATTAATTTCTTACATATCTCCAATCTTTCTTTCTCTAAATCACCTCTTGGATATTCCCTTTCATGTTGCTCAATGGTTGGTCCTGCTTTTATTCGTGCCTGATATGCTTGAATCCACATGGCTAACTCTTCTGGCATTGGATCGGCTAGAACTGATCTTGCCTCTTGTCTTCTAGGTTTTTCTATCTTATTGTTTCCCTCAAGTTCTTGTTTTTCTTCTTGGCCTTGTTCATTATTCTCGTTCTCCATCTTTTGTTGCAGTTTCTTTTCTTTCATCCTTTCTCTGCGATTCTTCCATCTTTGGGTCCATTTACTTTTAATACTTTTCCCAGACTCTTCAAAATCTGCAATTACTTGAGGTGTGGGTATGTTCAATTCTTTGTTGGCGTGATCATTTTCTCTGGTTTTTTCTGAAGTCTCTCTCGCTTTAGCCCTTGTTATTGATTTTAATGGCACCGTGTACTCATTATCACTCCCTGATGACTCTACCACTTCTATCACGTTGATCTGCACATTCGAATTGACTTTGTTGGGATTCCTTGGGAAATCTCTAAAAAGATGTTCTTTACCACAATCACTACAATATCCTTCCCAAACTCGCTACGGTGGTGGTGGGTTAGGTAATGTACATTCTTTAAAGTGATCACCTCCACATCTATAACATGGTCCTCTAGGTGGAGGTGGTCTACTCATCGGTCGGGGGGTATGGGTGCTCTAGGAGCTCTGTACATCAATGACACATAGTCCTGATCATATCCATAAGAGCTATCAGGTCCTTCAGAACCATAAGTATATGGCTCGTAAGATTGTCCGTATTCAGTTATAGTGCCCTCATATGTGGAATAATTTCCTTGACCGGGGTCATAAGATGGATCATAAGCCTCATTACCAGTCAATGGGGTGGCTGGTACTATGGCTCTTTCAAGACTCTCTTCACATTGGGCAATTTTTATGTGCTTGCTGCTGATATGGGGGATATCTAAAGGCTTCTCCTCCTTGATCTATCTGGGAGTATCCATAAGGCCTCATGGGTGGTTGTACCAGTCTTGATTGCCGATTGTAAGGACAGTTCTCTGTGCTATGGTTTGTGTACCTTTGTTCTATGCTACAATAATGCATAGGGCCTTGGGTGGGTGGTCTATTGTAAGCATAAGCAGGGGGTGGAACTACTCCCCTATTGCACATGTGAGAAGGATGGTCACCTCCATAGTGCACACATCTTCTAAGCATGGGTACTCTCATAGGATTGTTTGGGTAGTTCCTCTATCCTTGAACATTCAGCTTCTTAGCCACTAAATTGGCTATTTCTGAAAGACAATAGTTACGCAATATAACACAGGAGCAATAGCAGAGAAGATAACAGATATAGGAGAATCTCAACAATTTTCTACTAGCAGCAAGTACAAAGATGATGGCGTTGTCCACCCGTGCGCTCTCAAGGTAGAGCTTAAATGGTGATCTAGACAACTCTAGATAGGGAGATACAAGGTAGAGGTATGCTGGCTCAACTTGGTGTCTTAGGTAGTGCAGAAGTCATGTATATATAGGATCATGGGTGGCCTGCCATGGACGGCTATACATGGGCGGTAGAGCGTGGGTGGCCACTGCCCGCGTAATTGCCATACACGGCTTAGACTGGTTGAACCGACCTAATAAATATAAATGATTTCTGACTCCGACAGGGAATATTCCATGGAATATTCCCTTTACCGTCGCGCCGGGGGCGCTGCCCCCGGACCCCCACCAGGGGGCCCGCTGGCCCCCTTGGACCCCCCAGCCGGGGCTGCTCACCGTTGCCCCGGACCCCACAATTGGGGACCCAGGTAACTCCCTTTCCTTATAATATCTTACATGGTCCAATATGACCTTCATCCAACATTCAAGTGGGGATTCCCATCAATTGGGTAATGCACGCTTGGCTTCTCCTCATAAAGGGGGCCTTACAAAATGTGCATACAATCATGAGGGGTAGACATTGATCATATACTAACACCCCCCCTCAATGTTTACCGATGATAAATCAAGTAGGTCTCGGTCCTATGCCCATCTGTTGAAGATGCTTGTTGAGCTGCTCTCTTCCAAGTGCTTTAGTGAATATGTCAGCACAATTTGCCTCTGTTGGGCAATATTCTAGCTCCACAATTTCATCTTCAATTAGCTCACGAATGTAATGGTATTGTACTTCTATGTGCTTGGTGCGAGCATGAAATACTGGGTTCTTTGCAATAGCCATACAACTTTGATTATCACACTTGAGTACAGTTGGCATATTTGATGGAAAGCCTAGATCTGCAAGAATTCTCCTTAACCAGACTGCCTCACAAGAAGCAAAACAAGCTGCTTTGTACTCTGCTTCAGTGGAGGAGAGTGCGAGAGTTGGTTGCTTACCCAAGAAAATATTCCTGAACCAAGTGAGAAACAATATCCAGAAATTGATTTTCTAGAATCACAATCTCCAGCCCAATTTGAATCACAATATCCTTGGAGTGTATCACCTGTGGTATACAAAATACCAAAGTCCAAGGTTCCTGCAATGTACCTTAGAATTCGCATTCCAGCATTCCAGTGACTCTCCTTAGGTTTGTTGGAAAACCTGCTTAACACTCCAACATCATAGCAAATGTCTGGTCTAGTGTTGCACAGAAAAATAAGACTTCCAACGAGCTTCCTATACTTCTTAGCATCTACATCAGGCATGTTATCATCCATAGATAGCTTATGATTTACCTCCATAGGTGTGCTAGTTGGTTTGCAGTCCATCATTCCAAATGCCTTGAGAATTTCTTTGGAATATTTTTGTTGTGAGATGAAAATGCCATCCTTCCTTTGCCATACTTCAATTCCCAGACAAAAATGGAGTAGACCTAAGTCTGTCATTTCAAACTCAGTTCCCAAGCTGATCCGAGTTTGATTGATGAGTTCCTGATGATCTCCTGTAATGATCAAATCATCTACATATACAATGACAACAACTAGCTTGATATCCCTTTTCATTACATACAAGTTAGCATCAGAAGTACTTCTTTCAAAACCCATATTTTTGAAAAAATGATCTATTCGTTGGTACCAAGCCCGTGGAGCTTGCTTAAGTCCATACAAAGCTTTCTTCAACCTGCAAACTTTATTTTCTGAATTGGGCACCTCAAAACCTGGTGGTTGAGATACATATACCTCCTCCTTGAGGTGACCATTCAAAAATGCAGATTTGACATCCATCTAGAAAATAGGCCAAGACTTTTGTGTAGTTACTGCAAGTACCGTCCGAATAGTTGTCATGCGTGCTGTTGGTGCAAAAGTTTCTTGAACATCAAATCCTTCAATCTGTGAAAAACCCTGTGCAACTAATCGTGCCTTATACTTTTCTAATGTTCCATCGGCTTTATACTTAGCTTTCCAAATCCATTTAGTACCTATTACCTTCTTCTTTGGCGGCAAGTCGACTAGATCCCATGTATCATTTTTGAGTATACTATCATACTCAGACTGCATTGCCACTCTCCAATCTGGATCATCAATGGCTTCTTCAATGGTGGTAGGTTCCTTTATCGAACCCATGATATCTGCCATTAGAGCCATGTTAACAATGTGTTCTGAGGCTCTTCTTTGCTCCTCTATTCTCTTTGATCTTCGTAATCCATCCGATGATGATTCTGGTACATCTACATGTGGATTGTGATCATCAAAGAGCTGTTGTGCCCACTTCGGTAGTGGCTTACGTTGTGCAGCTACAACTGGTTGGCTTTTTATTGAGGAAATTTCTCCATCAGATGTTTCCTCCTCCTCAACTTTAACCTGTCTTTTGATAGGCACAAGGTGAGATATTTCTCCGCTTGATGAGATAGTAGATTTACCTTTATCTCCTACTAAGTGTGGTCGTTCATCAAACACCACATCTCGGCTGACAAAAATCTTCCTTGCCTCAGGATCCCATAACCTGTATGCTTTAGACTCTTCACTATATCCTAGGAAGACACACTTTTTGCTTTTTGAATCCAACTTTGATCTTGTTGAATCAGGAATATGTGCATAACAGAAACAACCAAAAATTCTGAAATGCAAAACTGAAGGCTTTTTACCAGAATATGCTTCTTGAGGAGTCATCCCCTTCAGTGCTTTTGTGTAGCTTCGATTGAGGATGTAGACTGCTGTATTGACTGCTTCTGCCCAGAATGAATCAGGCATGTCTTGAGCCTTCAACATACAACGAGCCATTTCAACTACTGTCCTGTTCCTGCGCTCAACAACGCCATTTTGTTGGGGTGTATGAGCTGTGGTAAGTTGCCTTTTCACACCATGCTCCTTACAGTAATTGTTGAATTCTGTTGACAAGAATTCACCTCCTCTATCTGTTCTAAATTTCTTCAGTTTCCTTCCTGATTCATTTTCTACATACTTATGCCACGTTTTAAATTTTTCAAAAGCATCAGCCTTCTCTCGAATGAAATAAACCCACATCTTTCTACTATAATCGTCGACTAACAGCAAGAAGTAGAAAGATCCTCCTAAAGCAGGTGTAGACATTTTACCGCAGAGATCAGCATGTACCAACTCTAGAGGAGCTTGAGATCGATTGCTGGTCTCTCTTGGAAATGCCTTTCGTTGTTGCTTGCCCATCATACAAGCTTCACAAGGTTCCTGCAACTCTGAAAATGCAGGCATATGACCAACCATCCATGTTCGTTGCATCTCCTTCAAAACTGCAAATCCGAGATGCCCAAATCGTTGGTGCCATAACCTGCTTACATCTTTATCTTCTGTAGCAGTTAAAGCACTTAACTCATACAAGTTATCCCGTCGTATGCCTTTACCTACAACATTACCTGATGAATCCATGATTTCCGCACCACTCTTATTGAAGTGAACTTCGAGTCCACGATCTGTTATTGCAGAAACTGACAACAAATTTCTTTTGAGTGTAGGTACATAGAGAACATCGGATAACTTTTTCTCAACACTTGGAGAAGTGATAAAAGAGATGGTTCCAGTTCCTTCAGCTGGACACTTGGAGTCATTTCCCACCACTACATTGATGGATTACCACAGAGGCACTAGGGAAGTATACCAATCCTTTTTACTAGTCATATGGCGAGAAGCTCCACTATCTAAAATCCATGGCTCATCAACACGAGCTTGAGCAGATGAACATACCTCTTCAATAGCTACCCAAAGTTCCAGCTCTGTGTTGTTTGCAGACTCTTTGTTCTTCCATGATGATTTTACAGTCCCATTCCGTTCATCAGCTTGTTTCTTTCTGCAATCCTTGATGGCACGGCCTTTCTTTTCACAATAGAAGAAACTTCCTGTGAACTTTTTCTTCTTTGGCTTCTTCTTTGATCCCTCTGAAGAGCCTTTACCTTTTGCATTTGCTGAGAATGCAGCATCAGTTGTACTTTGCCGATTCTTCAGCCGCATCTCTTCTTCTAAAAGCATGGCACAAAACTCTTCAAATGTAAGAGGAGTTGGCCTTACCTGAGTGTTAAGGGCTGTTACTAATCCATCATACTTTGCTGGAAGAACACGTACAGATCTTCGAGCCAGCTCTTCTGGTGTTATAACAACACGAACTGCAGCCAATTGATCTTGAAGATGCTTTATCCGTTTGATAAAATCTTTAGCCTTTTCAGAATCAGAATGCTTTTCATTTGCCAACTGATTTTCTAAATTCTGTATCCTAGTGTGGTTCTTGGTCTCATATTGTCGAGCCAATATGCCCCAAGCCTCATGTGCTTTAGTAGTATGTTGAACTAGTAAGCACAGAATCACTTACACTAGTGACAATCGCACATAATGCATCAACATTCCGCCTCTTCCAAGCTCGTAGAAGATCTGGATCTGGCTGAATCATCAATCTTGAATTTGCTGGATCTTCAACTGGTATAGGCTCTGGATCCAATCCCATCGGTCCCATGACAGTGTCAAGTAATTCATAGGAGTCCAAAATTGCAGAAATTTTGAACTTCCAGAGTGTATAGTTGGTTCCATCCAGCTTCCCTTCAGTGAATGCAGGTGGACGAATTCGAATAGGTGCAGCATTAACATTAGCTGAAGCACCAAGACTACTGTTCGACGATGAAGCCATCATGTAATCACTCGAATAATCTACTGATATTCTAGTCTGCTAGTAGGCTAAAATAATGATACTTCTCAAGCTATTCGAAACCTTACAGCTCTGATACCATGAAAGACAATAGTTACGCAATATAACACAGGAGCAATAGCAGAGAAGATAACAGATATAGGAGAATCTCAACAATTTTCTACTAGCAGCAAGTACAAAGATGATGGCATTGTCCACCCGTGCGCTCTCAAGGTAGAGCTTAAATGGTGATCTAGACAACTCTAGATAGGGAGATACAAGGTAGAGGTATGCTGGCTCAACTTGGTGTCTTAGGTAGTGCAGAAGTCATGTATATATAGGATCATGGGTGGCCTGCCATGGACGGCTATACATGGGCGGTAGAGCGTGGGCGGCCACCGCCCGCGTAATTGCCATACACGGCTTAGATTGGTTGAACCGACCTAACAAATATAAATATCTTACATGGTCCAATATGACCTTCATCCAACATTCAAGTTGGGATTCCCATCAATTGGGTAATGCACGCTTGGCTTCTCCTCATAAAGGGGGCCTTACAAAATGTGCATACAATCATGAGGGGTAGACATTGATCATATACTAACAATTTCTTCTACATTGTTCTTGGGATTTGACGTGCTGCTGACGCTATCCTCACTTTTCACACTACCTTGAGATATCTTCAAGTCTTCAGTGAGATTGTCCTCTAGGTCGATACACTCTTTCATACACTCTTGCAAATTTTGGACTCTTTTCACATATACTAATGATCTCAATGATCCATTCACTAGTACTTCCAAAAATAATGAAACCATTTTGTTTTGAGTGGGTCTCTCCTCAACAGGGCATCTATCCACATATTGCTTAAATTGTCTTGCCACCAATCTTACCAATTCCATAGGAGCCTGTTTAAAACTATGGATTAATGATGACGAGTTGTTTTTAATTCCCGTCTTAGTAAATTCTTCAATCAATTCCTGATAGACTTGTTCCATGTTTTGGAAATTGTTAGGATCTAAGGGTTGGAACCAAGCTAAGGCTGTGTCTGTAAGGGTTAGGCCGAATGATTCATATTGGATCAAAAAGTCTTCCACTTGCTCAACCCTGATTACTTGCTTGACTTCAGCTACATGGTTGTATGGTTCACTGGAGCCATCGTAATGACTTCTCATGCATTTGGCAACTTGGATGGGTCTCAATCTTCTTTCGGGTTCAGGTGGTCTTGGCATTACAGGGAAAACTGGTCGTCCTATTGGTATACCTGCTTCTCATCCTATTGGTGGTCTCTCCTGAACAGGGGTTCTATTAAAAAGATAAAATTATCTATGTAATTAATTTATAAGATAATAGATATAATATTTAATAAATAGATAAATCATTTTATTTAATTGAAATAATTAATATAATTAATATATTTGTTTATATTGATTGTTAGTCCAACGTATGAGTTTTTTATAAATATGCGTGTTTTTTTTTATATATATGCTTATGTATTAGTTAGCTATAGATATGTATGAGATATTTTCATAGTATGCATGATGACTGATTAGGTGAAGTAAGTGTAAAGGTTAGTTTTCTTGAAAAAAGTGCATGCGCACGTGAAAGTTCTGATGTCTATATATATATATTATATTCTATATGTTTTCTTTTCCTAGTGATCTTCTGCAGGTACGACGAATTTCTGACGAGAGAGAGGGGGAAGGAGAGAGAGATTCATTGATTCAGTGTTTAGAGCTCGATGTTGCCTCTGTATTGTCAAGAGAGAGAGAGAGCAGTATTGAAGAATTGGCTTTTGGACTTCAAACAAGTGCTCGTTGAAGTTGAGAAAAGATCGATGCTGATCCTGGAGATGACGCGTAGAAACAGATTCTGAGAGAGAGAGAGAGAGGTCTTTCAGGCTATAGATGCGTAGGAAGTCGGAAACGATGCACAGAGAGTATACATGCGTTGTTTTCGATTGGAAGCTATCTAAGTATCCAATCACGCTCCTCCATTTGGTTTTTATGCATGGCTGATCAGGGCTTGTACCTCTTCTGAGTGTTACCCTGCCTGCCCTCTCTCCTCTACGATAGGAAACTCTTCACATGTTCTGCGTGTCCATCCAATCTTTTCCTGTAGATGTGGATTTTCTGTTGTATGTTGATTTTTTTTTTCGATCTTTGTTTCAATCTCTGCGCTTAATTCAATCACACTCACGTTGCAAGTGTATTCAGTTTCTTCCATCCCGAATGAAGAGAGCAATTTTTGCTTTTTCTTATGCTTCCACCTATACATGCATACTAGGAAAGATCGATCTCATGAGAAAGAGAGAGAATAGTTGCAGGTCGGGAGAATCGAGAGAGAGAGAGAGAGAGAGAGAGAGAGAGAGAGAGAGAGAGTCCGGAGAGTCCAGTCTGTCTTCCATTTTTCTGCTTCTTCTATATCTTTGTGCATGCATACAAGAGGACAGACGACGATCCTACCATGGGTTCCTCAAGATCCTCCATGACGGTGAAACACAAATCTACTTTGGAATCCGTAATCACCATATGCATCCTCGTGAGTGCAGCAGTATGCGAAATCTCAGGAGAATGGTGCATTTGGAAATGGCGGCGTAACGATTGGAAATGGTGGGTCATACTCATCGGCTCTGTTATCGTCATCACATCGGGAATCATCATGTGTTCTATTTCCCTTGACTACTGCTGATGTGCAGAAGGAGAGAGAGAGATGTAGGAAGTTATGCAGAAAGGACATTCAAAAGACTTCAGCAAGTTCAAAAAGATACATGAACTTATGCGTGATTAGATAGAGAAAGTGATTTTTGAGTGCCATCATTCTTGAGGCATTTGGCATCATATCCACATTTCAGCGGCAGATTTTTGGCAGCACATATGTTGCATATGGTGGCTTCTTTTTCTTGTTGTCCTCATTTTGGGGCTGAGCAAATTTTGCGGCAGTTGTTATCATCTGAAATGACCTGCTATCATCGTGATGTTCTGAAGCTAAAAATGGCGAGTGATACTCTAATGTTGGCTTGTTAAATTATCTGCACTTGTTTTCTTGTGTGAAATTTCTGAAACTCTTATGTTTCATAACTTTGATGTTGCGATTTGATTTTCTTTTACTAAAGTTCCTATAACCGTTAATATTTGCATATATTATCTAAGATGATCGCAATTAGAGCAACTAGAAATATATTAGAAGAGACCATATGAAAGATTTATATGTTCATAATATCACCTATGGTGTTGAAAAATCCTTTAACAAACGTAAGAGAGAGAGAGAAAGAGAGAGAAAGATGAATGCATATGTAGGTATGTATGTATGCATGCATGTGAGAGTGTGTGTATATATGCATGTGAGAGTGTGTGTATGCATGCATGTGAGAGTGTGTGTGTATGCATACATGTGAGAGTGTGTGTATGCATGCATGTGAGAGTGTGTGTATGCATGCATGTGAGAGTGTGCATGAGCATGCATGTGTGTGCATGAAGTGCATGTGATGTTAATATGTATAGTATGTGAATATGTATGCATGTGTATGCATGTTTATGTATACATGTGTGTGCATTAAAGATAAGATGTATGCATTACGCATAAATGCTTATACATGAATGTAAGATGAATACAAGCATAGGTATATGTTAGTATGTATACATGTTTATGGAAGTGCTTGTTTGCATGTATGCATGAAAGCAAGGATGAATGTGAGTTTGTGCATGAATGCATGTATGTGCATGAGTGTGCATGCACGTATATTTATGTATGCATGTGCACTTTAAGTTTAAGTTAGCATGTGTATGCATGTGCATGTTAAAATGAGTTTGCATATGTATTGATGCATGCATGCATAAATGATAAATGAGGTATGCATGTATGTTAGGTATGAATGGATAAATGCATAAGATGTATGAATGTATGCATGAGAATGTTACTGAATGCATGTAAATGTTTGCATAAGTAATTATGAATATATGATAGTGATAGAAAAATGTACAATTCTGCAAAATAAGTTTTCATAAGCATTAAAGTTAGGAAGTTAGAAGTGTTTGTATACATATGTTAGTTTAGATTTAAGTTATGTTTTAAATGTTAAAGTATTCAATGAGTGTTTCATATTTACTAAAAGCATACTTATGTTTTTCTTCCTTAATGATCTTCTGCAGATCGTTGCAAAGGAGAATACAAGCTTATGAGATTACAAATTTATGAGATTGCAACATTTGAAGATTGAAGCATTTTATGATCATTTAGAACTATTAATTTGTATAGGATTATTCATAAGGAATTGTATTAGCACTCTTCATAAAGTTTTGTATAGGCTTAACTAGATTGATTTTGAAGTTCTTCATACTTTTACTCTGAAAATCAAAGTGCCGGTCTCTTGTGTGAAAGGACCATTTTTAGGGCACATGTATATAGTTCATTTTGTGACTCTTTGTAAGAACTTTTTGCCATTGTGAGAATCAAGAGCACAGAATTTCAAATTTGTGTCTTCTCCTCTCTGTATCTTCTTCCTTGTGAGCTTGTATGCATGTGTGATGCTTGGAAAGAGTGCTTAGAAGTGTTATCTATCCATGAAAGTACTAGTTTGTTGTAGATAAGGTGCATGAAGTGTAGAAAGTGATGAAGTGTAGGAAGATCATTCCCACGACTCAGTATTTTGCTCATAACTTGAAGCAGGAGTGTCAAAATTGAGTGAAAAGACCAACAGTGGATGCGTCTTCTCAAGAGCTTCAAAATGAACCCGCTATTCGTGATATTTGAAGGTCAAAGCGGAGAAAAAAGCTCGATTTACTGTTGACTAGTGTTCCAAGTATCGCGACACCATGGCAGACCTTGGAAACTTCAATGTGATGGATTTATACTTGTACTTTGCTAGACTTCTTTTGCATTGACCATTATTTGAATGCATGTCTCCATACACTCGGCTAGGTCTTGATACTCCTTGGATTGATAATTAAAGCGACAAATGGGTCTATCGTGATAGATAGGTCTATCTTGAAAGACACCCATCTATTGTGATAGACAAACAATTTCAACAAAAGTTAAGGTACTAATTTTTGAAAATTGGGGCTAAAAATGGGTATTTTTTAAGTCCTTTTACCTATACCATTGCAGAGGCCTTAGACAAATACACAAATATCCTAAGAGATTGTGTTTGCCTGTTTCAACCCCCAAAAATCTATTTTTTGATCTCTAGAATGTGTTGATTTTTAGATAGGGTAAGTTGACCCTCAGTGGGATTAGAAAAACCAAGGGAGCTCTAGAGAATTTTTTATGAATACAAAAGGGGAACAAAAGGATCTCTAAAAGTGTCTCAATCAAATTGTCTATCAATTAAAGTTAAAGCGTGATCTAAACTTGGGACTTTTATAGGTCCACCAAGAGTCAATCAAGGGTGTCCAAAGCAAGGTGCCACTATGTGCAAGCTTGGGAACATGCATCTCGGGCATACAAGTCCAACTGAGGAAAAGTAACTTGAGGTTGGAAGATCTCTCAACCCCTTATGTCAATTTTTAGCATAGGCTAAGTGTGATTAGTGGTTCTGATTGATTAGAGGCATGATAGGAGCAGTCAATCTCTAAGAACCTTTAAATTCCCAAGTTTACGAATAAGTTAATTGCAATTAAGGGACAACTTAAGGGCAAAGAACTTAATTTGATTAGACGAAGAACATCAAGTACGGAAAACCTAAGTGTTCCTTATGATACATGATTTAAGACAAGGAAATACATCTTAAAGAGAATAAAAGGAATGAGTGATTGATATCAAGGAATCAGCAACATGGTTGTACAAGGGTCATTGGCTTAATTAGTAGGTCATATGAACCTGAGATCAGGTAGAAACCTTGAGAGAGACTGACAAAGTATTAGATCATATGAGGCAAGTGTCAACCATACAACTAGGTCCTGGGCCGAGCAGCTTAGTGATTATCCCTACATACTCGGTTCAAAAACAAGTGATTCAAAGATGTCTTTTTACATGGAACGATCGATAGGTAGTGCAAGCATAGCCTACTTACAGACACCAAAAAGTCTTTATAAGACGTAGTTGGCGTATATTAGGACCAACGGATTAGGTGCACATATCTATGAGGATGGTCTATGATGATTAGTTGTCCAACTCAAAAATCTCCAAAATGAAGATCTTATGTGTACTTGAAGGACCCTAGATCCATAGAAGAGTGTGTACGCATGTGCATAGACATTGAGGATAATTTGGGTGATGCATTAGAGCTTTTCAAAGATCTATAAAGATTCAGATACATCTACTAGTCTCGCCTCCAAACCATCTACATCTATTAAGGAACTTGTAGAGAAGGCGGCACAAAAGTTAGGTGTCTCTAGCAAGCAATGTGTGCCTAATCATGGCTCAACCCCAAGTGAACCCTAACAGCCAATATTGCACCATAGAAAGGAGGTATGCTAACCACACAGCACAAGATTGCCCATACAACAAGCAAGTGGTTAGGCAAAATTATCCACAGCCATACCCATAACAAGGGAGATACCAGAACTACTACCCACCATAGCAATATATTAGGCCCCAAGAACCCTACCAAGCACCCTGTCAAGCTCAAAAAAGACATCAACCAGTGTTATTTCAATAGCCTCCATCTCTAGCCAATGTGATCCTAGTGAAGTATGCCCCTGCTGAAGAAAATTTGAGTAGACCCTTAGTGCCATTGTCGCCATTGATATTAGAAAGTGACTCAAAAAATCACAGTTTTGACTCGGATCACATCGATAGTCTACTAGCCTACTATATGGAGTCACTTAAGCATAACGAGAATTACCCTTATGAAAATCCTAGCGAGCCTAGTTGGGAACCAAAATATGCTAACATCATGTATGCAAATCCTAATTCTAGGCCCCAACCTAGGCAGATAAGACCCGTTGCACCTAGAGGACCATGCTACAAATGTCAAGGAAATCACTTCATTCGTGATTGCCCTATACTTGCAGCTATGCAACCCTAATCAGTGACAATTCAGAACTTTTGTCCAGATTGTGGGAAGGAGCTTCTCTTACAGGATTGTCCTAAGAACCCAAACAATGGGCCGAAAATCACTCCTATCAATGTTATTGGGTTGGTAGTAGATTCTAATGGAAGTGTGACCTCCACTTCCCTAGTGAGAGTAGTCACTAGAGCTCATGCATTATAGCAAAGCCAAGCATTAAGTCAAGAAAAGAGTTCAGAGATTAGTGAGATTGAGGTTTAACTAAGAAAAGGACAAGGGCTTGGAAAGATAGCCAGAGAGAATGAAAAGACAATGGTCAAAAAAGATGAGCGAACTTGAGAAGATTTTAAGAGAAACAAAAGCCAAGATAATCGAACTTGCATCTCAAACACATTCTCACACATCACCACCACCACCATCACCATCACCATCTAATCAACCTCATGTAATCCCACTACCACCTAGAGTAGGATCAGTCTTAGTAGATCCCACTCATGAAGACTTAGACATGATGCTTAAAGCATATCAAGCCAGAATCCAAGAAGGGACAAATGTAAAAAATCATGAAAAGTGCTACCCTAGGGCTGACCAAGAGATTGAAAGAACAAAGCTTTGTGCAAGAATGGTAGAATTGGCTCAAACCATGTTTGAGGTCAGTCACCTCTTCAACTACACAGCTTCGAGAACATAGTTACACTTTGATGGGTTATTAGAAAGATTGGAAGAGATGATAGCTAAGTCAAAAAAGCAAGCTACATCATAGGTGAGTAACTTTAGAAATGAAAGGATAAGACTTCCTCTCAAGAATGCTTAGGTTCCCAATTCCGCTGAGTTAGGAACTTGTGCTTCTATAAATCAATACTCAAAAGAATTTCTAAGAGAAATTCAAGAAGAGAAATAGACAAGAGAAAGTGAAAATCCTCCCCCCATTGAAATTTTGGATGACCTACATGATCAATTCCCACAAGATATTCCATCTATTTATCAAGAACAAGAGGATGTCCACTCAAGTGAACAAGTAGACTTTGAGTTTAATTCTGTTCAAGAATTACCTCATTTCACAAGTCCATGGGAAGCAAAGTCCACCTATATGAGAGCACCCATAGTCATGGTAAGAAATGAAGACTCAGTCATACCTAGGAATACAAAAGTAGTAAAGAACACTAAAGTGCAATGCAATCTCACTTTATAGGAGCTACTCAAGGTTAAACTAGAATTGTGGAAACACATAGCCAACCAATTGCTTGAAGTAGCAAAGACTCATTCCCAGGTAGGATCACATCAAAAGTGCCAAAAATACCCTTGGATAAGATAAGAGATATGAGTGAAGGAGAAGAAGAAAAAACCTATCTTCTTATCACTCATCAAGGTTACACAACCAAGGCAATTTTGAACTCAGGTGTAGGAGTTGCAATTGCTACCACTTCCCTATGGAAGCATTGAGGCAAACCAGCACTTAGGCCAACAAGAATGAAATTACAGATGGCTGATGGTCACATAGAGATACCCTTAGGACAATTAGAAGGGATAACTCTCACTACTTGTGGCATAAAGTTTGAGCATACTTTTGCCATATGTGACTTTAGTAAAAACCAAGCCTATGAGATGATTTTAGGAAGACCATTCATGAGATAGTTGCAAGTGGTACAAGATTGTGGAACCAATTCCTTGTATCTGCAACACTTAGGTGTTACAACTAAAGTCAATCTCAAAGACTACTCTCATAGAGATGTGCCCCCCATATAGTGGAATCCCATCCATAGAGCCATAGATGATACGGATTTGGTGCATTGCGTAGGATCAAGATCCTCTTAGATGCATGCAAACACTCACTTATGGATGCACAAATAGGCAGTAGAAGAAGAGAAAAGAGAAGAAGCTAGAGAGATAGGTGCAAACGAAACTCATAGTCAAGTGAAGACCTAGCCTATGCACCTGTAGCATTTTTGAAGGAAGAGTTTGAACCTCATGCTTGGGTAGAAATTCTAGCCACAATGGAGGTAGCTATCAATGAAGAACAATGGACACCACACTGTGATGAATATGGCTATGACATTTTGGTTTTCACTATAGAACCAATCATCTGTGGTTCGGTTATCAAAGGGTGTGATCCTAGTGTGGACGAACTTGATCAACCAAGTGACTCAGATCTAGAATCAATAATTATGGATCCTTTTTGTGCATCAGAAGAGGAATATATGTATGTAGTAGAGGCCCACCCTCAAGGACAAGAAGATCTTACAAATGATGTGAGATTAACCACATAGATAACCACTAAGAGTGAAGGCAAGAAAAGAAAGAAGAGAGAACTATATGTATTAATTTTTTTTATGTATACCTAAGTGTTTAAAATTATAAGGTTTAGTATGTATGTAATAAAGGATTATTTTAAATGATTAAATCTATATTAATGTGTATTTTAATTTATCTACATTTGTAGGAGGTCGATAGTTATGATTATTACCAGGTGTAGCAAACTGCACATGGGGTCTAACTGGAATGTTCCATTGTTGTGTCTGTCCTGAATGCTGATAAGAAGTATCCTGATAAGTTCCTTGGGGATTTTGCGAAGTTGTGGCTTGATCCCTAGGTGGGAATACTGGAATGTTCTGATATTTCAACCCCGCTCTTTCTAATTCTGTTATGGGCTAGTATTTTCTCTTATTCTTGTCCAAGTATGTAATATGAGTGGGGTTTTCAAGGTCTTGTAACTCATAAATGGTGGCTAGATTGGTAGCCTCTTCCCACAATGAAGAGTTGGTTTTAAGTAGATACTCCATTGCATTGACCAGATAGACATCCATCAGGGAATTGTCTTGGGGAATTAGGTCCCCTCTCCAAACCCGAGTTACAATGGACTTCCCTCTAGGGGTAGATACATGTTCCTCATGTCCTTCTTCATTAAGGTTGTGGGTATTGCTCTCTTCCCTTTGTTCATTGATGTTTTCAAGATGCTCTGTGACTACATACAGAATCTCTCTTTTATCCATATAGAATCCTCCCACATACTTAAAGCAGGCCTAGGCACTATGTAAGCATCTATAGCTTTCTTCATCCTAGCCACTGATCTGTTTAGTCCACCTAGGTAGATGGGTAAACTGTGTTGATTCGTGCTCATATATTCTAAAGATGTTTGATATTCTCCCTCAATAATTGACATCATGCCAACTATTGGTACAGAATTCTGCATGTCTTCTGAGGCCATGAGGATTTCCTCCTCAGACTCACTCGAGGTTTCAGAGTAATGCGAATGAATACCCGGTTCAGCTACACTTCCCACTTAAGAGATTACACTTCTTGGGCTTCCTAAGATTCTTCCGGATCTTAGGTTCATTCACTTAAGAGCTCTAATTGTTTTTAAACTATCCCCTAGCTCCCAATGCTCTTTGCTAAATCTCAGACTTGTATGAAATTTTTTTTGTTGAAGTTGCAATTTCCACTGAAATCTCCGAAAATCTCCTTGCACGACACCTGACACTGACTCAACACTCGACACTCAACACAGGATGAATATCGCAACTCAAGTCTCCACGACACTCGATATTCACCAGATGTTGTGAGACAATCGCAATACTCGACACTCGTCAAGTGTCGCGAAGCACTCACGATACTTGCTAAATGTCGCGAGACAATCGTGATACTCGACACTCGTCAAATGTCGCGAAGCGCTCATGATCCTTGCCAGATGTTGCGAGACAATCGTGATACTCAACACTCGTCAAATGTCGCGAAGCACTCACGATACTTGCCAGATGTCGTGATACAATCGCGATACTCAACACTCGTCAAATGTCGCGAAGCACTCACAATACTTGCCAGATGTCACGAGACAATCGTGATACTCGACACTCGTCAAATGTCGCGAAGCACTCATGATACTTTCCAGATGTCGCGAGATAATCGTGATACTCGACAAGCGTAAATATCACGACACTCAATTGTGGGAAGTCACGACACCTGAATGTTGCGACACTCAACTGTGGGAGATCACGACACTTGCAATTTTTCCAGATTTAAACAAGTAAATTAGACTTTCAATTTATTGTGGGTGATCTTAGAGCTTGTCTCCCCCCTCTCAAGTGCCTGAATCACAGAAAATTTTTTTCTCACCCCCTGGATAACCCCTCACGACACTTACACCAGGTCCTTTTGCTATGTTGCTTTGACTTAAGTGGATGTTGAGAGTAGGGTTTGATGTGCTCACCTTGACAGCTATTCTCAAGTTCTTCTACATCCCCACTTGCTTTGTGTTGCCCCAAACTCTCTGATCTCCACTCGTGATATCCGACGTCTGGGCTCTCTCTCTCTCGATACTTGCTTGAGGACAAGTGAATTGAAAAAGACGTGTTTTCTAGTTTTTATACTAACCGGTGTCTGTCATGATAGATGGTCTCTATCATGCCTGGTTGTCTGTCGTGATAGACAGTTTTTGTCACGATAGACGGTATCTATCACGATAGATGGTGTTTATCGTGATAGACAATGTCTGTTGCAATAGACCGGTGTCTATCGTGGCCTCTGTCTCTCGTGATAGATGGGTCTTTGTCATGATAGATGGTGTCTATCGTGGTTTTGGTATGTCACTTGTTGTTTGTCGCCTGTCATGGATTTTGCTCTATCACGATAGATGGGTGTCTATCATGGCCTCTGTCTATTGTGATAGATGGGTGTCTATCATGGCCTCTGTCTATTGTGATAGATGGGTGTCTATCATGGCCTCTATCTGCCATGAGAGACGGTTGTCTGTCATGACAAACAGTGCCTATCATGATAGATGATGTCTGTGACGATAGACCGGTGTCTATCATGACCTCTATCTATCACAATAGACACATGCCTATCATGATAAAGGGTATCTATCACGATAGACAGGTTTCTATGGTGGGTTTGGTCTATTGCGATGGACCAAAAAATGCAAAATTTTGTGATCTTTCTAGTGATGTGGAATGCTTGTGGTGCAGTTTATCATTCCATGCATGAAAACAAGAAATACCAACTTTCTCTGTCTATCGAGATAGATAAAGATCGTCATCTTGGGGCCTGTGCAGAGGTCTATCGTACTTGTGCAAGCTGCTAGAGATGATGATACAACTGAAACCTGCAAGAAATGCTAAAAAAAACACAAAAACAGAATGCACAATAGCTCTCTCTCACTCTCTCTCACAAGTGGAATGAGGGAAATGAGGTGGCGATTGGAATATGACCAAAAAACTAAAAATTTCAATGAAAATGGAGATGGAGGTGGGAGATGGTGAGGATGATGATGACGGTGATGAAGAAAATAAGAAAAAGATAATGAAAAGTAAGGAAATTACATACAACTCCAACATCACAACTCTACTTCTTACCATCATATGCTCATCATATGCTCGTCCTTGAAGTTGTCTCCCTGGCAATGGCACCAAATTTGGTGTCAGTTTAGCATAGTGGCAATCCATGGAGACGTGAGAACTCGTATGACGACCATGAGCAAGTGATGGCACAAGTGCATGAGTGAGAAGCACACTAGCATGCACACACATACACACACACACGTGCACACAAGGTAAGAACAAAGAGAGGAACAATGGAGTGATTTCTATCACAAAGGATCTCTTTTACATAAGCCTTAATCTCTAACAAGGCGACCTAAAAAATTCTAACCTAAAAAATGAGCTCTCTAGATCTTTTCATAGTTTTTGACTAGCTTTGGCCCTGTCTAGACCTAGTGTCTAGCCTAGTTAAAAATTAGTTCCTGGGCTCATTTGAGGGCTCAAACAGAATCTAAAAGTTATGAAAATTGATACATAGGTGCTTCTAATACTCCTAAAGCTTGAGGACTCCTCAACTTGAACAAAATGGAGTTTTATCTACCGAAAAATGTATTTACAATGTTGGTGTAGTGATGAAAATCACTTTTGATTGAAAATATTTTATGAAAAATTGATTAAGCCTATTGATTGCGTGAGCTACATGATGGTTCCATCTCCTTGCTCCTTCTGACTCCTTTCCTTGGCCCTCTTTTCTATTGACTCTTGTAACAAGTAGTTGAGAAGTATGAATGGATAGGACATGTACTATCTAAACAACTGGATCAAATTGAGAAGTTCCATGAAACTAGATTACAAGTAGTTGTAGGAATCTATCTTGCCAAGAGAAGGAAAAAATCATATCATGATGCTCGCATAAAAGATAAAGGTCATTGAGTTGGAGATTTAGTACTAGTGTACACTCTGAAGCAACATGCAAAGAAACTCCAACAAAGAGTTTATTGTCCTTTGATCATTAATCGTATTTCCTCTGGTGGAGCCATTAACTTAACCACACTTGAGATAGATATTTTACCAAACTACATCAACAGATATCAAGTGAAAAGATACACTGAGCCAATCACAAAACAAATGCTAACAAAACTCTTAGGAGCTCAAAACCATAAGAGGGAAGAATACAGAATTAGGGAAAAAGCTATATATACAAGCCGGGGGAAAAAACCTCCTAAAGAGGGAAAAAAGTGTCTCGATGATCTTAGTGTGTTCACACACATCACTACAGAAATATATCAACAAATCCCCTTGAGACTGATGCGGTGAACAAGGAGCTGGCATTCATGTATAAGGAAGTGTCAAGCTATGTGGAATCAATCCACAAAAGTAAGTAAGCCCAAACTTTGCAAAAATCTTCTCCGTATGCAGAGGCTTCGGGAAAAGGTATGCAATGTTCTCCTCCGTGGGCACATATGCCAAGTTGATCCCTCCAGTAGAGAACCTCTCCCTAAAATAATGATAATGCACCTCAATATGCTTAGGACGAGCATAGAACACAAGGTTCCTCGCAACTACCAATGCGCTCTAACTGTTAGTGAAGATGGTGGTGGCAAAAGATTGACCAACACCCAAATCAGCTATAAGGCATCTGAGCCACACACACTCAATAGTCATTGTGAAAGCTGCCCTATACTCAGCCTCACAACTAGAAGTGGCCACAGTACACTGCTTCTTGCTCAACTAAGATATGCATGAGCTACCAAGCATGAAGTAGAAACCACTAGTGGACACACGAGTGTCATAGCAACTAGCCATCAAAGTTAGAAAAACCATGTAAATCTAGCGGGAGTGATCCCTCTTGGGATAAAACAATCCAAGTAGACGGGTACCACTTTGAAAGTAGTGAAAGATGTGCTTAACTGCTTGCCAATGCTTGATTCTTGGGCAATGCATAAACCTACCCATCTATGAGACAGCAAAGTGAATATCTAACCAAGTAATGCATAACTAAATCAAGCATCCAATAGCTTACTGATAGAGAATAGCATCAAATGCATCTCCAGCATCATGAAGACTTAATCATAAACCTGTCTCCATGGCAATAGGTTTATAGTCTTCAAGGCCAAAACACTCCAATAATATGTCAATATATTTTGTTTGACACAAAGCTATTCCTCCATCAACTTGCATAAAGTAAATGCCCAAATTATGATGCAAATACCCCAAATTAGACATCTCAAATGAGGCATGCAAATCAGCCTTAAAATTAGCAATATTCTTCTCAAGAGGACCAGTTAGCAAGATGTCATCAAGGTACACTACAATGATAAGAAGCACATCATTTGGACGCTTAAAATATAGGGGGCTTTTAGTTGGAATGTTCTCAAAACCATGTGCAATCATATATGCATGTATCTTTTCATACCAAGCACGTGGTGCTTGCTTTAAACCATATAATGCCTTCTTTAACTTGCACACCTGGTTTCCATGCCCTTTCTGCACAAAGCCATGGGGCTGAAAAACATACACTTCTTCATGCAAGTCACCATTCAGAAATGTTGTTTTAATGTCCAACTGATGTACATTCCAACCATGATGAGCTACAAGTTCATAGATACTATGAACATTAGTCATTTGGCATGTAGGTACAAAGGTTTCATCAAAATCAATGCATCTTTCCTATGCATAACCCTTTGCAATAAGCCTAGCCTTATACGTGTCAACTGTTCCATTAGGTTTATGCTTCAGCTAGTATACCCACTTAGTGCCAATGGGCTTCTTGCCAGAAGGCAAGTCACATAAAGACTAGGTACCATTTTTCATGATAGCATCATATTCAGATTGCATTGCAGCCATCCAATGTCTAGAATTTTGTGCTTCACCAAATGAAACAGGCTCAGTCTCATCAGAGAGACTAGAGGCAGCCATAGCATAGCAATCTGATGTAAAAGAGGCACTATGAGAAGCTGAATGAGTGCAATATGATAGAGATACATTTAATTTTCTATCATGCAAAGTCTGCACCAACCATTTTGGCATAGTTTTTGCCTCCTCAATATTAGCTCTCTCATCAACAAGTGCATCATGTAAATCTACATCAGAAAAAGAATGATCTACATCATCACATGAAACATGTAAAGACTGAGAAGTTTCCTCATTAGGACCAACACTAGAGTGTCCACTTGTTAAAAGAGGTAGCAAACTATCATACATGTCTTTGGAGCTAAGTAATGGTTGAATAACATCTTCCACAAAAACAACATCACGACCAACCAGAATGTGTTTAGTCTATGGACGATATAGATGATAGGCTTTGCTTTCAAAATTGTACCCAACAAAAATACATTTCACTGCTTTATCATCCAATTTCCTACGATGTTGTTTAGACACTAATGCATATGCCAAACAAGCAAAAACACGCAGATGAGCAACAGATGGCTTGCAACCATGCCAAGCCTCATATGGAGTGATAGTCTATAGAATGTAGCACTTTAGTGTGACACCTTTTAAGTACATATGTTGCACACATGACAGCCTCAAACCAAAAACTATGTGGTAAAGTCTGACTCTTAACCATACACCTCGCCATCTCCATGAGTGACCTTTTCTTTCGTTCAACAAATCCATTTTGGTGAGGTGTATATGGCACTGTACATTGATGGTTTATCCCACGTTCAGCTAGAAATGCATTAAACTCACAAGACATATATTCCCCCCCTCGATCAGAACGGAGGGTGCCCATTTTACATGTTGACAGATTTTCATCCAAAACCAAAAACTGTTTGAAGTACATAAATACTTGATATTTTTTTTCGAGTGGATATACCCATGCATGCCTGGAAAAATCATCAATGAAAATAACGCAGTAAAGATAGTTTCCAAAAGAGGGTGTCTGCATAGGGCCACAAACATCACTGTGCACAAGTTGCAATTTCCTAGTAGCTCGAATTGAACCATCTTTTGGCAAGGAGGAATGCTACATTTTGCCCAAAATACATTCTTCACAGACATGTTTTCTAGGTGCCTGAAGTTTGGGCAAAGAGGGTACCGTTTCAGGTTTCAGCACGCGTAGCAAAACTAGCAAAATTGAGATGACCAAAGTGTGCATGCCAAAGCTTTGCATCTGACATAGCGTGAGAATCATGTATTGCACATGCTGAATCATTCATAGAATTTTCATAGTCTATGAGCTTATATAGCCCATGACATAAAATGAGAGAAGCAATAATCATGCCTAAGCATATTTGCCATCCCAAAAAAATTTCTATGCAATAGGTCCGCAACACAAACAAGAATCTGCAGAATATCACCATCTTCGATGCCATCTGCATTAGCTTCGGTACCTGTATTTGCAAGTGTAATGGGATGTTTTTCGACACCCTTCACAATGTTCCACAATCCTTTTGCGACCAATACATGACGCATCATATAAGCCCACAATGGGTAATTTGTACCATCCAACTTATCCTCAATAGCCAACATACGAAATATATCACTGCTTTTAGCCATGGCCACTCACTAAAATACCTTGATGCAAAAAAATGACTATGCTTGAAAACGTTGAACAGAACTACCCTGATGAGTTTTCCTAAACCTGTAGTAGACTTTGAGATGCTTATACTGACAAACCAAAACTGTATATATCCTTGGCTCATCCTGAGTATGCTCACCAGATTTCGTGCAATTCTGAGACTATGACCGGAGAGGTGTTGATGACACCCTAGATGAAGCAGCCTGCTTTGATTCCAATTGTTGGAGTTCGAGGCCTATGGAAGCACATGAATAGCACAAGCAAGAAGAAGAATCTTGGAGCACAACACACAATACTGAATGTATTACCACTAGAATGTACAAAGATAAGTAACACCTTAGGGCTATAGGCATATATACAAGCTGGGGGAAAAAACCTCCTAAAGAGGGAAAAAAGTGCCCTAGTGGTCCTAGTGTGTTCACACACATCACTATTGAAATATATCAACAGGTGTCATGCCATTAAGGATTGGATTAATAAGCAAGCTAACAAGAGAAATGGTGTTGAGCTAGTCAAAGTGGTGACTTGGAAAATTTATGCATAGGTGGTGCACAAGTGGCCAAGGACATGGGTGTACATATAGTGCGCAAATGGTTTGTTCACAATGGTCTTGCAAGAAAAGTTAAATGAAGGTTGCAAAAATGTCTTTTGAAGGGTTTTAAAGTCTTTTCAAGTGTTATGGAAGGTCCAAATGAACCCTCCCTTATGAACATATTTAGAGAAACTAAGATCAAAAGTAGAAAAGGTAAGAAGTGAAGATGGTACACAAGAGGTTATGTGTGGCCCCCCATTAGCATTTTTTTTTCATAAAGTCAATACAAGAAAAAAATAGGGAGTCGTTGATCTTTACATGAGAAGGTTCTTGGGAAAACAAAGTAATCATCAAGATAGACAAGTAATTGGGAAGTGAAGCGACGTATGTAAGAGGAATCAGCACACCATAAAGGAGCATTCTTGGATATAGACTAAGGGGATAAGAGCATACATTACACTTGAGAGGAAGAGAGAGCAAGACACACACTTGGATAGTGCACACTGAGACAAAGTGTGCCAAGCGAGAGAGAGAGAGAGAGAGAGAGAGTGTGTGTGCAAAGGAGGTGACAAAGTATGCAGAGAGAGTGTGTAGAGAGCAACTCAAAGAGAAACTAAAGTGTGACAAAGTATCATCAAGGAGGTGTTGCACATCAACAATAGAAGTGACCAAGCATTCAACATTATTGGAAGCTTGAGTGCAAGGTGTGCACAAGGGCAATCTACTAGATAAGGTTAAGGACTGTTCCAGAGGTTGATTGCACAAGTAATTGTGATATTTTGTGTACTTGCGTGTGTAATTGTTTGGCTTAAGTGGCTAAGCACATAGAACATTCTGTTTTCTTCTATACAAACTTACTATAATCTTTTATACTAATCAAGACACAGAGGCTTCCGATGCAATTTTTCTTTCTTCTTCTTCTCCATTCTTCTCCTACAAACACTCAAGCCCCTTTCAACTAAATAATCCCCCAACAAAATTTGGCATGCACAATGGGACAAGGAAGCTTGATCATAGGAGAACCACCATTACAAAGTGAAGAATGAGTGTAGATGTGTCAACAATTTAGCTTAAACCTAAGGAATAGGATGTGCAACTCATGATTGCAACCCGGTCACAAACCTTAGGAGTTTCTTTCAAAACAACAAGAAGGAAAGTTTCATGTAGGTCAGACCTTCCTCTTTCATCCACATCATTAGGAAATATGGAAGCTCAAGTAGACTTAGAAATTTTACTTTCACGAATAGATATCAAATTTCCTTCCTTTAGAGAATTAGCAAATGAAAACCTTGATGAACATGTTAAGCAATTTGTAGCCCTATGTAAAACAAGGGGGTTAATGGGAAGAGACGATGCATATCTAATCCTCTTCCTAGTACCATTGAAAGGTAAGGTTTAGCCTGATAACCATTTTGCAACTTGGGAATTAATGAAGGATGCCTTCAAAACATAGTTTCAACAAGGAAACTCAACAAAAAACATCATTGTAGAATTATAGAATTTACAACTAGGTACAAGGGAGACGTTTCTTGAATTTGTTACCAGAGCAAAAGCACTTATGGCTAAACTACTAGATCCTCCCAATGATTTTTTTGTCAAAAAGTGGCTTGCTAAACCACATCCAATATCCACACAGTGCAAGATTGAGGAATTGGTACTCCCTGCAAAAATTATTGATGGGTTCATTACTACAACAAGAAGGTTGGAGCAAATTAGACACCAATATGAAAATAGCTCTTCTAATCTACCATACCTTGTGGAACCTGAAGACTCAATAACACAATTGAGAAAAGATCTTGAAAACTAAATAAGAAACAAGCCCCACCAACAAGAAGAAAGTGCAATGTCACAATTGAGGTGTGAAATTGAAGCCTTAAAAATAAAAAAGGAAGAGCATGCCAAGGTAGAAGAATTGGTATAACTTCGATAGGAGCTACAAGAACATGGAAGTGGCATCAAAAGTGGACTATGGTGCACGATGTGCAGCAAATAGAGCCATGTGGTAAGTGATTGTCCTCTCTTTAGTGTGACTTGCCAGTTATACAAGAAACCTATCCATGAAGCTCATGAGTGTCACTCAAAAATGCCTACACAAGCATACTAGGGACAAGGAGTCCAACCACCACAAAATGTAAATGGCAACTACACCAAGTCAAGGTAACATCCACAACCCACGTCCTCGGGGTAATTTTGGAAATGGGCCAAGAAGGCCAATCATTTTTTTTACATGCAAGGAGTGTGAACATCATCAAAGCAAATGTCCTCTGCCAGATAATTCTCCTCCTTGTAGAAATTGTTATGTAGACAAGGAACACAAGGAAAGCATCAAGTACAAATAGTTTGAATACAAAAAAGGGAACACCTGATGACAGACCTACTCCAAGTGAAGAGACACAACCAAATGAAGATCTTACAAGCACAAGTGAAGCAATTGGACATGCATTTAGTAGGGCTTGAATCAGAGGCTTCAAGTCTATTTAAGTCCATTAAAAATGAGGTTAGTAATTTTTTTTGTAAAAATGGATGCAAAATTCAGATCAAAAGTTCTGCAAATCATTGTTGAAGCCTCCACATCCACTTTGGTTGCAAAGGCTAGTGCTATCGAGTGAGGGTAAACTTATAGGGTTATCTCCCCTCATAGATCATAAGAGCCCATGAGCCATTGTCACTATCAAAGGATAACATCTACAAGGAGTTATAATGGATAGCAGTTCAAACATTAACTTGATGCCTGAACATACTATGGAAAAGCTTGGAATTCAACCATCAAGACTAGCCAACTTCACTATGACATTGGCCAACCAAAGCAGAGTAAGACCAATCAGAGTGGTCCCCCAAGTTCCAACTGATATACAAGGTAACATCTTTGCTTTGGACTTCATTGTATTAATACTGTCATAAGTGGATGGACGTTTTCCTCTATTGATTGGAAGACCATGGCTAAGGCATGCTAGTGTTTTAAATTATTAGGAAAAAGATACTATGTGGGTAAACATGAAGGAAAAGAGCGTGCCAAGCTATGTGGAATCAATTCACAAAAGGAAGTAAGCCCAAAGCTATTCAAAAAGCTTCAAACTTCTCCCTAGGTAGAGCTTTCGTGAAAAGGTCTGCAATGCTCTCCTGTATGGGCACATATGCCAAGCTGATCTCTCCAATAGAGAACCTCTCCCTGACATAATGATAATGCACCTCAATGTGCTTAGTGCAATATGGAACATAGGGTTCCTCGCAACTGCCAATGCACTCTAACTATCAGTGAAGATGGTGGTGGCAAAAGACTGACCAACACCCAAATCAACCTTAAGGCATCTGAGCCACACACACTCAATAGTCATTGTGAAAGTTGCCCTATACTCAGCCTCACAACTGGAAGTGTCCACAGTAGGCTGCTTCTTGCTCAGCCAAGATATGCATGAGGTACCAAGCATGAACCAAAAATAACTAGGACAACACACGAGTGTCATAGCAACTAGCCCAGTTAGAGTTAGAAAAAGCATGCAAATCTGGCAGTAGTGATCCCCCCTTGGGATAAAGCAACCAATGTAGCCGGTTACCACTCAAGTAGCGAAAGATGCTTCCCAATGCTTGACACATGGGCAATGCATAAACATACTCATCTGTGAGGTAGCAAATTGAATATATGGCTGAGTAATGCACAAGCATCCAATAGCCTACTGATAGAGAATAGCATCAAATGCATCTCCAACATCATGAAGACTCAATCGCAAACCTGTCTCCATAAGAGTGGCAATAGGTTTATAGTCTTCAAGGCCAAAATGTTGTAATGTGTATCAATATATTTCCTTTGACACAAAGCTATTCTTCCATCAACTTGCATAAATTGAATGCCCAAAATCAGATATCTCAAATGATGCATGCAAATCAGCCTTGAAATCAGCAATATGCTTCTCATGAGGACCAGTGAGCAACATGTCATAAACATACACAACAATGATCAAAAGTACATCATTAGCACGCTTAACATATAAGGAGCTTTCAGTTGGACTATTCTCAAAACCATGTGCAATCACATAGGCATATATCTTTTCATACCAAGCATGCAGTGCTTGCTTTAAACCATATAATGCCTTCTTCAACCTACACACCTGGTTTTCATGCCCTTTTTGCACAAAGCCACGGGGCTGAAAAACATACACTTCTTCATGCAAGTCATCATTTAGAAATGTTGTTTCAATTCCCAACTAATGTACATTCCAACCATGATGAGTGCACAGATGCTACGAACAGTAGTCATTCGGCAAGGAGGAGCAAATGTTTCATCAAAATCAATGCCTCTTTCCTCAGCATAACCCTTTGTAATAAGCCTAGCCTTATACTTGTCAACTATTCCATCAAGCTTGCGCTTAAGCTTGTATACCCACTTAGTGCCAATGGCCTTCTTGCCATGAGGCAAGTCACATAAAGACCAGGTACCATTTTTAATGATAGCATCATATTCTGAGTACATAGCAACCATCCAATTTTCAAAATTTTATGCTTCATCAAATGAAACAGGCTCATTCTCATCAGAGAGACTAGAGGTAGCCATAGCATAGCAATCTAATGCAAAAGAGGCACAATGAGAGCCTAACTAAGTACAATATGATAGAGGTGCATCTAATTTGCTGTCATGCAAAGTTTGGTCACCAGCCATTTTAGCATAGTTTTTGCCTCCTCAATATCAGCTCTCATATCAATAAGTGTATCATGTAAATGTGCATCAGAAATGAAATGGTCTGCATCATCACATGAAACTTATAAAGGTTGAGAAGTTGCCTCATCAGGACCAGCACTAGACTATCCACTTGTAAAAAGATAAAATTATGGCTAACCAAAATGTGTTTAGTCTGTGGATAATACAGACGATAGCCTTTTCTTTCAGAACTTTACCCAACAAAAATACATTTTACTACTTTATCATCCAATTTTCTGTGATGTTGTTCAGGCATCAATGCATATGCCAGACAACCAAAAACATGTAGATGATCAATAGATGGCTTTTGACCATGCCAAGCCACTTATAGAGTGATAGAATGCAGTGATTTATTGGGACACATGTTAAGTACATATGCTCCACACATGACAACCTCAAGCGAGAAACTATGTGGTAAAGCCTGACTCTTGACCATACACCTTACCATCTCCATGAGTGGATTGTTCTTCTATTTAGCAACTCCATTCTGTTGAGGTGTATACAACACTATACACTAATGTTTTATCCCATGTTTAGCCAAAAATGCATTAAAGGCAGAAGCCATATTACCCCCCTCCCCGATCAGAACGGCGGGTGCCCCATTTTACATGCTGACTAATTTTTAGCCAAAACCAAAAACTATTTGAAGCACATGAACACTTCATACTTTTTCAATGGATATACCCATGCATGCCTGGAAAAATCATCAATGAAAGTCACAAAGTAAAGATAGTTTCCAAAAGATGGTGTCTGCATAGGACCATAGACATCACTCTGAACAAGCTGCAATTTCTGAGTAGCTCAAACTGAACCATCTTTTGGAAAGGAGAAATGTTGCATTTTGCCCAAAATAAAGCCTTCACACACATGTTTTCCAGGTACCTCAAGTTCGGGCAAAGAGGACACCATTTCAGATTTCTCCAAGCGTAGAAACTAGCAAAATTCAGATGACCAAAGTGTGCATGCCAAAGCTTTGCATCTAACATAGCCTGAGAATCATGTACTGCACATGCCACATTCATAGATCTCATAGTCTATGAGCTTATACAGCCCACGACATAAAATGCCAGAAGCAATAATCATGTCGCCATTTGACAGATCATGAACTGTACATCTATCATCAACAAATTTCACAACCAGGCCAATCTTGGCTAATGCAGAAACTGATAACAGATTCTTCTTGATCCCTGGCACAAGTAAATCATCCGACAAAGTGAAAGAACTACCATCAGTAGTAGTCAGAACGATCTTACCAACTCCCATGACAAGATAAGAGGAGTTGTTGGCACATGTGAAAGTATTCCCTATAGGGGCAGGCTCGAGTGAAGTGAAGAAACTGTGTTGTGAGGTAATATGTTTGGTTACCCCACTATCAAAGCACCAAACATCTGTGTCTACTAAAGACATACATTATTCAAGAGAAGATGGGTCAAAACTACAAACAATAGTAAAGGACCATTCTTGATTCTACACAAGATTAGCAGAATTTGTTTTTGGTGTAGAGGCCTCTGCAACATCCATCCCAGCCTCCTTTTTCTTTGCCTCTTTTGCAGCCAGTTTGGACAGTTCTTAATGACATGATCATTTGCTTTACACTATTGGCAAAAAAAATTCTACTTTTTTTATTTCTTCTCATCTTTTTCTTCCTTCTTCGATTGTGCAGAATTAGTAGATTTTTGCTTACTAGTAGAAGAGATCCATTTTCCTTTGCCCTTCTAACTAGCCAGGAAAGCTTAATCTGCAACACACATAATGGATCTGTTCTGCCTAGACTAATCTTCTTGCAACAAGACAGAGACTAACTCTTCACATGACAAGGCATTTGGATTGCCTTTCATCATCAAACAAAGAGTAGAAGAAAAACTCTAATATGAATCAGGAAGACCATTCAGAATGGTCTGCACAAGTGAGCTATATAACTTCATCAGAAAAATCAATTGTTCCTTCAAATCCTTGATCTTTGTCAGAACGTTATCCATAAAATCACCTTCATTCATGTGCTCACTCTCCAACTGTTTTTGGAGATAAGCAACACGAGCCTCATTCCTAGCCTGGTACAATGTGGTAAGTGTATTCCAAGCATCCTTTGTTGTTCTATAAGAGTGAATGTGAGGAATAATGGCACGTTTGACAGACAAGGCTATCAATGCATGTGCAGGTAGGTGCAGCAAAAATCATAGCTCAAACAAGAATCTAAAGAATATCTGCATTTTCAATGCCATCTGCATCAACTTCAATACATGTCGCATCATGTAATCCCACAATTGGTAATTGGTACCGTCCAAGTTATCCTCAATAGCCAACATACGGAATACATCAATGCTTTCAGCCATGGTCACTGACCAAAATTCCTTGATGCAAAAAAAATGATGTATCTGAAAAAGTTGAATAGAACTACCGTGACAAGTTTTGCTAGACCTGTAGCAGAGGCTTATACTAGTGAACCAAAACCTATATATATCTTTGGCACAAAAAGATGAAATAGCCTACATAAGCACTACGATAGTGCATTTGAAGGCCGAAACGACCTTAGATCGTGATTTCGGCACCACATAGCAAAGCTATTTTGATCTCCTGATCACCATGAGTATGCTCACCAAATTTCATGTGATTGTGAGATTTTGACTGGAGGGGTGTCGATGACACTCTAGATGAAGCGGTGGCCTACTCTGATACCAATTGTTGGAGTTAGACGTCTATAGAAGCACGTGAACAGCACAATGAAGAAGAAGAAGCTTGGAGCACAACACACAATACTGAATGTATTACCACTAGAATATATATGGATAAGTAACCCATTAGGGCTATAGGCATATATACAAGCTGGGGGAAAAAAACCTCCTAAAGAGGGAAAAAAGTGCCACAATGGTCCTAGTGTGTTCACACACATCACTACCTAAATATATCAACAGTAATCTTCAAGGCCAAAATGTTGCAATAATGTAATAATATATTTTGTATGACACAGAGCTATTCCACCATCAACTTTCATAAATTGAACACCCAAATAATGATGTGAATGTCCCATATCTGACATCTCAAAAGAGGCATGCAATATGCTTCTCATTAGGGCTAGTGAGCAGCATGTCATCAACATACACAGCAATGATGAGAAGCACATTATTTGCATGCTTAACATATAAGGTGCTCTCAATCAGATTGTTGTCGAAACCATGTGCAACCAATTAGGCATGAATCTTTTCATACCAATCATATGGTGCTCGCTTCAAACCATATAATGCCTTTTTCAACCTGCACACTTTGTTTTCATGCACTTTGTATACAAAAGCACGAGGTTGAAATACATACACTTCTTCATGTAAGTCACCATTCAAAAATGCAATTTTAATGTCCAACTAATGTACATTCCAACCATGATGAGTTGAAAGTGCATAAATGCTATGAACAATGGTCATTTGACATGTTGGAGCAAAGGTCTCATCAAAATCAATGCCTCTCTCTTGAGCATAACCTTTTGCACCACACATATCTTTATACTTGTCAACTGTTCCATCAGGTTTACATTTTAGCTTGTAAAGCCATTTAGTGCCAATGGCCTTTTTGCCTGGAGGAAAATCACATAAAGAAAAAGTTCCATTCTTCATATCAACATCATATTCTGATTGCATATCAACCATCCAATTTTTTTAATTTTGTGCTTCATCAAAAGAAACATGCTCATTCTCATCACAAAGACTAGAGATAGCCATTGCATAGCAATCTAATGCAAAACAAGCACTATGAGATCTTGAATGAGTAGGATATGACAGAGGTGCATCTAATTTGCTATCTCACAAAGTTTGCACCACCTGTTTATTTTGCCTTCTCTATATCAGCTCTCTCATCAACATGTGCATCATGTAAATTTCCATTAGAAATGGAATGATCTGCATCATCATATGGAACCTATAAAGGTCGAGAAATTACCTCATTTGGACTAGCACTTGACTCTCCACCTATAAAAAGAGGCAGCAAAGTGTCATACACATATTTGGAGCTAATTGATGTCTCTTTAGTACATGAAAGTAATAGATGAATTGCATCTTCCACAAAATCATCAGGGCTAACCAAGATGTGTTTGTTCTATGGATGATATAGATGATAATCTTTGCCCTCATAACTATATCCAACAAAAATACATTTCACTACTTTATAATCTAATCTCCTACATTGTTGTTGAGGCACGAATGCATATGCCAGGAAACCAAAGACATGTAGATAAGCAACAGATGGCTTGCAACTATGTCAAAGCTAATATGGAGTGTTAGATTGCAGTTCTTTGGTGAGACACCTATTAAGTACATATGCTACACACATAAGATCCTCAAGCTTGAAGCTATGTGGTAAAGCATAACTTCTAATCTACACCACATCATCTCCATGAGAGACATATTCTTTCTTTTAGAAACTCCATTCTGATGAGGTGTATATGGCATTGTATATTGATGTTTTGTCCCATGTTTACCAAGAAATGCTTTAAAATCAGAAGACGTATTCCCCCACTCGATCAGAATGGAAGGTGCATATTTTACATGTTATCTTTTTAGTCAAAACCAAAAACTGTTTGAAGCACATAAATACTTCCGACTTTGATTTCAATGGATACACCTATGCATACCTAGAAAAATCATCAATAAAAGTCATGAAGTAAAGGCAGTTCCCAAAAGAAGGTGTTTGCATAGGACCATAGACATCACTGTGAACAAGCTGCAATTTTTGTGTAGCTCATACTCAGCCGTCTTTTGGGAAGGAGGAACACTGCATTTTTTCCAAAATACATCTTTCAAAAACATGCTCTCTAGGTGCCTCAGTTTTGGGGAGAGAGAACACTATTTTTAGATTTTTATGTGCATAGAAAACTAGAAAATTGAGATGAACAAAGTGTATATGCCAAATCTTTGCATCTAAGATAGCATGAGAATCTTGAATTGCTCATGCTAAATCATTCATAGATTTTGCATAGTCTATGAGCTTATATAGCCCATAAAATACCAAAAGCAATAATAATATCGCCATTTAATAGATCATGAATTTTATATTTGTCATTAACAGATTTGACAACCAAGCCGATATTGGCTAATGTTGAAATTGACAGCATATTTTTTCTTGATCCCTGGCACACAAAAAAAGCATATGGTAATGTGAAAGATCTTACCAAATCCCATTATAGGATAAGAGGAGTTGTTAGCACGTGACAGTATTTCTTATAGGGGTAGGCTCAAGTGCACTAAAGAAAATGTGTTGCAAGATAATGTGTTTGGTTGCCTCACTATCAAAGTACGAAACATTTGAGTCTACTGCAAATATACATTGTTCATGAGAAGATCGATCACAGCTACAAACAATCATAAACAAACATTCTTCATTATACACAAGATTAGTAGAGTCTATTTTAGGTGTAAAGGGCTCTAAAATAAACATTCTAGCCTCTTTTCTCTTTGCCTCTTTTCTCTTTGCCTCTTTTCTCTTTGCCTCTTTTGCAGTCATTTTTTATAACTCTTTATGACACGATCATTTCCTTTACAAGGTTTGCAAATCTGTTTTTATGTTTTCTTATCTTATTTATCTTAGCTTTTTGAACATATAGAATTAGCAGGTTTTTTATTGCTACTAGATGAGCTTCATTCACCTTTTCCCTTCTAAATAGCTAAGAAAGCTTGATCTGCAACACCCATAATGGTATGTTTTGCCTACAGTGATCATCCTACAATAAAATAGAGAATAATTCCTTAAATGTTAAGGCATTTGGATTTCCTTCCATCATCAACCAAAGAGTAGAAGCAAAAGTCTCATATGAATCAAGAAAACAATTAAGAACAATCTACACAAGTGAACTATCTAGCAATACTTCATCTGCAAAAATCAATTATTCTTTCAAATCTTCGATCTTTGTCAAAAAATTGTCTATAGAATCTCGTTCATTCATACTCTCACTCTCCAATTGTTTTCGAGGTAAGCAACACGAGCCTCATTTCTTGCCTAGTATAAAGTGGTAAGTGTATCCCAAGCATCATTTGCTACTTTTCACGAGCAAATATGAGGGATAGTGGCATGTTTGATAGATAAAGCTATCAATGCATGTGCATGAGCATCTGTGCCATCCCATCGAAGTTGCTCTATAATAGCTACACCAATAATCAAAGCACAACCAAGAATTTGAAGATCGTTATCTTCAATGCCATCTGGATCACCTTCAATGACTATATTTGCAGGTGTAGTAGGTTGTTTTTCAACACCCTGCACAATATTCCATAGTCCTTGTACCACCAATACATAATGCATCATATATGCCCATAACGGGTAATTAGTGTCATCCAACTTGTCCTCAACATCAAAGCATCTTAGGCTTGAGGGGGAGTTGTTGGTGCAATCAGCAAGCCTAAGTACTCGGCTAATTATCCAACGCTACACATCATACCACTTTCTCACATAAAGGGCCACATATGAACACTTTCTTGTCAGCTTGATTATATTTACTTTGGATAAAGGTAAAATCCAAGAAAAAAGGAATCATGTGAATTTAAAGAGCTGAACCCACAACTCATGTGGTAGGAAGAATCAATTCAAGTCACTCCTAAAGTGTAGCATCACTTTTAGGTGAGGGAAAGTCAAATTCAAACTCAAAATATGAGTATAAATAGACATGCTTTTGATCGCGTGACTTCCCTTGTATCATATGTTCATTGGCATATACATTTTGATACATCTCTTTAAGCATATCTCTGTCTATTGTTCTCTGCTACATCTTTATCATTACATTGATATTGTGAAAGTGATGTCCTATGTGTACTCACTCATTTGCAATAATTTGACTTGATTTAGTTATATTGAAGTTTCTAGTATCTATTTTCATTGATTTTGGTTTAGAAGATCTTGAGATATGAATCATGGAAGGTGACCATGTCTTCATACCTTCTAGATGTTGAAAAGTCGAGATGACCCCGCTAACTTGTTAGATTCATTTCTCAATGTATGGTATAGGTAAATTGATTACATAACTTGATTTAGTTAGCTACATGCTCAAATTAGATGTGTGCAAAGGCTCTTTGGTCAATTCACACCTGGTTGTGAGCTCTAAGCAAAATACTGAGCACTTCTATTCCCAAAATAGAAGGTTTCTTCACATTTCTTGAAGGTGAAAGTTATCTATTTTGATGCAAACTCTTTGGAATGATGTTCCAAAGAACTTGGTGGTTCCAAATGCATCAATGTGAAGCTAAAGGAGGGTAGTATGCATCCCTAGAGTTAACTTGGCAGGTGTAAAGCAGGTTTTGTGTGACACTAGCTCATCTCGGGAGCACACTTATCCATGTCCTCAAACATGTATGTGAATGTTGCATGCATGTGCACATATACATTATGTGTATGTGCATGTGTACATGTGTAAATGTATGCACATGTGTATACATACATATATGAATTTATACACGTACATGTACATACATGCGTACATGTACATGTACATACATGTGTACATATGTGCATGGGTATATATGTTCATGTGTACATATGTGCTGTGTACATGTGTATGTATATGTATGTGTGTATGTACATATACATACATGCAAGGGTTTATGTGTTTCTATTGCAAAGTTTGTTATGTTTACAAGTATGAACACGAATTTCTGGACCATTATATCTAACATGATACACAATAGCTAATTGTTTTGTTGTATATATAATTGTTGGGATATAATGTCTTTTGTGTTACAAAGGTCAACTCTTTATTATTGTGGCATCAATGCTTATCATATGTTTATCTTTTTTGTTATGAACACATTCCCTCAAGGTGCAAGGAACCTTTCAAAAACCATATTAGGCGTTCACAATATTTTTTTGTTCTTTTTCACACATTTGAAAAAAACTCTACATGTTATATTGGATATCAATGTATTGGTGTTGTGAAATATCAATGTATGCGTTAGTTTGCGACTTCTCTATTAGAAAACATATACTTTATTCTTCTAGATATTCTCTTACTTGTCAGAAGTATATTTAATTTGTTCTCTTACCTTGAGTTTTTATGTTTTGTTTGTTATAGATTCTCATTTGCTTTGTTTCTGATAAGGTCTACATATGTTTGTTTATCAAATATGTGCCTTTAAAATTAGGCAATCGTTCCTTGATCTATTATAGCAAGACAAAATAATTGTAGCTACCAAATTTCCAATTATTACATTTAAGAGGATTAATCGATAATAGCATTATTTTTGCATTCTAATAAGACATATCAAATGAGCTAATTCTATCAAATCCGAAGAACCTACCTCCACAAGGAAGTAGAGCAATTTTTACGTTGACCCCCAAGTCTCATAATGTTTACAAAGTCAAACTACTACCATTTCTTACTTATTCCAGATTTTCTCAGCAAAAATAAAAATATTTTATTATTAGAAATGAATAAAGAGAGATGAGTTATTTTTAAATACTTACAATTAGGGCTCTCTACCTTTTTTGAGGGCCTCGATGTTAGACATAGAGCTCAAAAGTGTTATTAAAAAGAAGCCCCAAAGATTGATGCCACATCGAAAGCAATGGCTCTAGTAGAATGGAACTTCTTAAAAGATAGAATCAGCTTGGACAATTGTGTGGTTGGCCTCCAAAAAGTCAAAAAAATATCTTGATCTCTACATTTTACATAATTTATAAAAGAAATAATAACTCTTATAATCTATGCCAAAATTATCACAAATCATCTAACGATACCTTTGGCACATCAAATATCACCAAATGCATGTTGATACATATTGGAGCAACATCAAATTGCACATTTTTTACTATGACACTATAATATATGGCGATCATTTAATATTCTAATTTTTATTGTACCTTTATGATGGAGCATCGTTGGTATTTTGATCGTCAATGCAATATAATAGACAGAACCCAAACAAGAGTTGGAGAGAAAAGAATATTATGTTTGCAATAAGATATGAGCGCACATGCACAAGAATTCCTAAATTAAAGAGGTTATGAAGGGATTGAAATAAAGGAAAAGGGGAGATGGTTGTTAAATGAAAAGCTAATATGAAATCAATCAAGTAAATATTGGGGGTGATGATTATAGACTGAGAATGTGTATAGGTGCTCCCATGTAGAAGAATTAACATATAGTGACAAGTCCTAACCATTTTAGCCAAAAATAGAAGATATGATTGCAACCAAAAAAATTGTTCAAATTCGATGCATCTTGTCTTTTGATCTTCTACTAGAAGGTTTTCCGAAGTAAAATGTTGTTCATACTTTAGAAACTAGAACAATCTATCAAACCACATCCTTTGACAACAATCAAGGATATTTGGAACTCGGCTCCATAACCTTAAAAACAAAAGTTGTACGATTCAAAACATTCCATATATAGATATTAGGCACATCTCAATGTCTATGCCTAAATCTTTTGGTCGTAAGCTTCATGTAATTAAATCAACTTTGACAAGTTTCCATGGTAACAATCGCAATTTCCATGTTTGCAAGTTTCATGTAAGCAAATTGTGTGCAATCAATGTTGTTAATACATGATGGTAGGAAAGTTTAGATACATATACAAAACCAAAAATATCATGTTATAAAGTAACTTGACCAAGATTAACGTCTAGAGAAAATTATGATGCTTTGGATGTTAGGCAAAGTAAACGCTAAGCCTAGTGATTAAGGCCCATGGATGGGAAGGAGGAGGTCTTGGATTAAATCCCCATCACTATATTGGGGAGAGTTCTTTGCAAAGACTCAGAGAACAACATCAAATGCACCTCCAGCATCATGAAGACTCAATCATAAACCTGTCTCCATAAGAGTGGCAATAGGTTTGCAGTCTTCAAGGCCAAAATGCTGCAATAATGTGTCAATATACTTTGTTTGACAGAAAGCCATTCCACCATCAATGTGCATAAACTGAATGCCCAAATAATGATGCAAATGCCCCAAATCAGACATCTCAAATGAGGCATGTAAATCAGCCTTGAAATCAGCAATATGCTTCTCATGAGGACCAGTGAGAAGCATGTCATCAACATACACCACAATGATCAGAAGTACATCATTAGCATGCTTGACATATAAGGTGCTTTCAGTTGGATTGTTCTCAAAACCATGTGCAATCAGATAGGCATGTATCTTTTCATACCAAGCACGTGGTGCTTGCTTTAAACCATGTAATGGCTTCTTTAACCTGCACACCTGGTTTTCATGCCCTTTCTGCACAAAGCCACGGGACTGGAAAACATACACTTCTTCATTTAAGTCACCATTCAAAAATGTTGTTTTAATGTCCAGCTGGGGTACATTCCAACCATGATGAGCTGTAAGTGCACAGATGCTACGAACAGTAATTCGGCGAGTAGGAGCAAAGGTTTCATCAAAATCAATGCTTCTTTCCTATGCATAACTCTTTGCAACAAGCCTAGCCTTATACATGTCAATTGTACCATCAGGTTTATGCTTCACCTTGTATACCCACTTAGTGCTAATGGCCTTCTTGCCAGGAGCAAGTCACATAAAGACCAAGTACCATTCTTCATTATAGCATCATATTCAGATTGCATAATAACCATCCAATTTTCTAAATTGTGTGCTTCATCAAACGAAACAAGCTATGTCTTATCGTAGAGACTAGAGGCAGCCATAACATAGCAATCTGATGCAAAAGAGGCACTATGAGAGCCTGATTGAGTACGAAATGAGAGAGGTGCATCTAATTTGATGTCACCCAAAGTTTGCACCAGCAATTTCGGCATAGTTTTTACCTCCTCAATATCATCTCTCTCATCAATAAGTGCATCATGTAAATCTGCATTAGAAATGGAATGATCTGCATCATCACATGAAACCTGCAAAGGTTGAGAAGTTGCCTCATTAAGACCAGCACTAGACTATCCACCCGTAAAAAGAGGTAGCAACATATCATAGATGTCTTTGGAGCTAATAGATGTCTCCTTAGTACATGAAGGCAATGGATGAATAGCATCTTCCACAAAAACAACATCATGGCTAACCAGAATGCGTTTAGTCTATTGATGATACAGACGATAGCCTTTACTTTCGGAACTCTACCCAAAAAAAATACATTTTACTGCTTTATCATCCAATTTTCTCCAATGTTGTTCAGGCACAAATGCATATGCCAAACAACAAAAAACACGCAGATGAGCAACAGACGGCTTGCGATCATGCCAAGCCTTATATGGAGTGATAGACTGTAGCGCTTTAGGTGGACATCTGTTAAGTACATATGCTCCACACATGATAGCCTCAAGCTAGAAACTATGTGGTAAAGCCTGACTCTTGACCATACACCTTACCATCTCCATGAGTCAGCTATTCTTTCGTTCGGCAACTCCATTCTATTGAGGTGTATATGGCACTGTATACTGGTGTTTTATCCCACGTTCAACCAAAAATGCATCAAAATCAGAAGACATAGATTCCCCCCTCCTCAATAAGAACGGAGGGTCCCCATTTTACATGCTGGTAGATTTTCAGCCAAAACCAAAAACTTTTTGAAGCACATGAACACTTCAGACTTTGCCTTCAATGGATATACCCATGCATGCCTGGAAAAATCATCGATGAAATTCACGAAGTAAAGATAATTTCCAAAAGAATGTGTCTGCATAGGACCACAGACATCAGTGTGTACAAGCTGGAATTTTTGAGTAGCCCAAACTGAACCATCTTTTGGAAAGGAGGAACGTTGCATTTTGCCCAAAATACATCCTTCACAAACATGTTTTCCAGGTGCCTCAAGTTTGGGCAAAGAGGACATCATTTCAGATTTTTGTAGGCGTAGCAAACTAGTGAAATTCAGATGACCAAAGCGTGCCTGCCAAAGCTTTGCATTTGACATAGCCTAAGAATCATGTACTGCACATGCCGGATCATTTATAGATCTTTCATAGTCTATGAGCTAATACATCCCACGACATAAAATGCTAGAAGCAATAATCACATTGCTATTTGATAGATCATGAATTGTACATCTCTCATCAACAAATTTCACAACCAAGATAATCTTGGCTAATGCAAAAACTGATAACAAATTTTTCTTGATCCCTGGCACAAACAAAGCATCTAACAAAGTGAAAGAACTACCATCAGCAGTAGTCAAGATGGTTTTATCAACTCCCATAACAGGATAAGAGGAGTTGTTGGCGCACGTAATAGTATTCTCTATGGGACAGGCTCGAGTGAAGAGAAGAAACTGCACTACAAGGTAATATGTTTGGTCGCCCCACAGTCAAAGTACCAAACATCTGAGTCTACTGCAGACATGCACTGCTCATGAGAAGATGGGTCAAAAATGCAAACAGTAGTAAACACCCATTCTTATTCCTGCACAAGATTAGCAGACTCTGGTTTTGGTGTAGAGGCCTCTGCAACAACCATTCAAGCCTCTTTCTTCTTTGCCTCTTTAGCAGCCAGTGTTGGACAGTTCTTTATGATATGATCATTTCCTTTACAATACTTGAAAAACAATTTGTGCTTTTCTGATTTCTTTTCATCTTTGTCTTCCCTCTTCGATTATGTAGAATTAGGAGATTTTCTGCTTATAGTTGAAGAGCTCCATTTTTCTTTGCCCTTCTGACTAGCTAGGAAAGCTTGATCTCCAACACGCATAATGGACCTGTTTTGCCTGGACTGATCCTCCTGCAATAGAACAGAGTCTAACTCCTCAAATGACAAGGCATTTGGATTGCCTTTCATCATCAACCGAAAGTAGAAGCAAAACTCTGATATGAATCAGGAAGACCATTCAGAACGGTCTACACAAGTGAGCTATCTGGTATAATCTCATCAATAAAAAGCAACTATTCCTTCAAGTCTTTGATCTTTGTTAGGAAACTGTCCATAGAATCACCTTCATTCATGTGCTCACTCTCCAACTATTTTCGGAGGTAAGCAACACGAGCCTCATTCCTAGCTTGGTACAATGTGGTAAGTGTATCCCAAGCATCCTTAGCTATTCTACAAGAGTGAATGTGAGGAATAATGGCACGTTTGACAGACAAAGCTATCAATGCATGTGCCTGAGCATCTCTGCCATCCCAATGAATTTGCTCTGCAGTAGGTGCAGCAAAAACCGATGCACGAACAGGAATATGCAGAATATCATCATCTTCGACACCTTTTGCATCAGCTTCAGTACTTGCAGTTGTAAGAATTACAAGTGTGATAGGACGTTTTTCAACATCCTGCACAATGTTCCATAGTCCTTTTTGCAACCAATATATGTCGCATCATATAATCCCACAATGGGTAATTGGTACCATCCAATTTATCCTCAACAGCTAATATACAAAATACATCACTGCTTTCACCTATGGCCGATGACTAAAAGACCTTGATGCAGAAAATTGACTGTATCTCAAATAGTTGAACAAACCTGCCAGACAAATTCTGCTAAACCTATAGCAAACTTTGAGACGCTTATACTAGCGAACCAAAATTGGTATATACCTTTGGCACAAAAAGACGAAATAGCTTGCACAAGCATTGGGATAGTTTGATAGCCCTAGATGAAGTGTTGACATGCTCTGATACCAATTGTTGGAGTTAGACATTTGCGGAAGCACGCGAACAACACAAGGAAGAAGAAGAAGCTTGGAGCTCAACACACAATAATGAATGTATTACTAGAGAATGTACAAAGATAAGTAGCCCGTTAGGGCAATAGGCATATGTATAAGCCGGGGGAAAAAAACCTCCTAGAGAGGGAAAAAAGTGCCCTTGTGATCCTAGTGTGTTCACACACATCACTACCTAAATATATCAAAAGAGCATCTATTTCTCCGGAGCCAGGAGTGGGGAATAGGAAGCTCGTTTTGATGAAAAGTGGATTATGGAAAGAGTTTACAAGTTTGCAACCACTCATAGGGGTGGGGAAGAATTTTAGAAATTTACTTAGATGGGGATATGAGAAACTAGTAGCTCCCTTAGCTACACTAAAGGATGAGCATATGCCTCTCATAAATGTATCAAAGCTCAAGGTATAAAACACCTAAGGTAAAGACAAAACACCATTGTACATATCTCAATCTTTGGATGAAAAGGTAGAAATCTAGATAAAACCCATTGATCTTCCTCTTTCGATCCTTATATCTAGACTAGAATCTCTCTTCACACATCTTTTTTGTTTCATACTCTTGTTTTATTTGCTCCGAGGCAGTGTGAACTTTGGAAGTGGGCATCGTGTATCTGGTGGATGTTCAGGATATCGATTCGTGCAATGTCTTTTTTTAGACAAATTCAAACTATTTTCAGAGTTATGTCACTCTTGAAAATTCAAAATAAGTCAGTCTAAAGCAAACAGTGGCACCAACTACGAAGAACTGCACTTATGGATTGGGAAACAAAGGTCAAGGAGTTCGGATTAGAGTCCACCCAAATAATGTTACACGCATGTAAGTATTTCGACTACGTATGAGCATTGATAAGCAAAGCCTTAACTTCATATGAAATCCACACTGCCAACTTAAGATCACCATTTGTAACACCTTTCTTAGGGTGCAAATCCAAGATCTCAATATAATTCCCTCGTGTGAATGGATATATCAGGAAATCAAAGCTATCATGATACAACATGATGAAGCCAGACACTAATAGTATATAAGGAGCCTTATTAAAAGCGAAGGACATACATACATAGAGTGAGAGGAGATATACTCATATCCAGAGCATAGATGGGTACGCTGCACTTGGAAGAGGAGAGAACGGGTAGATAAGGATAGACATACATACCTAGTTAGGGGGGCAGCAGAGAGAAACAAAAAGATCTATATTGGGGACATTAGAATGGTTGAAAGGGAGAATTGTTCGAGTTGTTAGGACAAGTGCAGGGGAAAGGGAATAAGATATATGCACATACAGAGGGAGTGATACGCCATCGGTAGGATAGCCCTTCGTATGATGCACAACAAGACACATGCAATCATGTGCACAAAGATGTAGGGACTTTAGGACAAGAAAGGAAGAGTAGCATGCAAGAATGGTGGAAGATGCAGTGGAAACGTATAGTAGCATGAGAAACGAGAATAGATGTGAAGGCAGAAGATTAAGGGTGTTTGGAAGTAAGAATGGGGCATGCACAGTGGAGAAGGTGAAGAGCTAGGTGATAGGATGGTTGATGATTCTGGTGGGATTAGAGGAGCTGCCTAGAGTGTCAAGGAAGAAGATGACTAGGTCGGCAATGGTTGATGAGAGCTTACTGAGATGGATGGAATTTGGCTATCATGTGCTTTAGGAGGCAAGAACTCAAGAGGAAGAACGAAAACAAGAGCTCGGGTGTCAATATCGAGAAGAAGAAGGAAGCTATTGGATCCGGATCCTTGTAGTTTGAAGGTTGCCATAGTTGTAATTTTTGGGGTGTCTATGCACAGGATACTAGTTTGTCGTCATAGAACCTGAGGAGGGTGAGGATTGGTGAGGTGGTGATTTTGTGGAAGCACATGTCTTAGGGGAACTAGTGGAGGACAGGCGAGGGAGGATTTGGTGTGCTTCCTTTTCTACTTCCTAGGACTCAGAGATCCAAGAGATTTCATCCTTCCTTCATGTCTTGAATTGCTCAATCAAGAGAAGGAAAGGATACCGAGGCTCAAGAGGTGCCAAAATTTGTAACATCCCATCTTATCTTAAGACGTAGACATCTGTATTACTTTACTATTAGCTAAAACATCTATATTACTTTAGTATCCTACACATATTTGGGGTGGTGGAATTTTTGTAAGTTCTACGCTTCAAAACGAAACGCCCATTTTCCTTGAAAATTATGTGCGAAGCGCTTGACGGATCACTTTGTTGTATTCTCGTTTTTTAAAGTAATACAAATCTTATTTGATCACTTATTCCTTACTTATCGTGCTACTACTTCGATTGTTTTTTTGTTTGGTTTTGTATGGGTCTATTTTTGATGTCACAATGCAGTGACAATCTGGTGATGTGTAAGGCCGAAAGGGAATAAGTTCTAGGCTATTGAGAGTTGCAACAACAGGCATGCTGCCTCCTTCATTTCCTCATACAAAATCGGATCAAGTTGCCCGCTGAACTTTATGCACCTTGTGATTATAGGAAATGATGATGCTCTTCTTCAACAAACGAAAGATGGCCCGAGTTCAGAATTTGAAATGACAGACATGAGCTCAATGCATTATTGCTTAGGCCTTGAAGCATGGCGAGAACCAAGGAAGATTTTCATCTCTCAACAAAAGTATGCAAGAAAAATTTTGAAGGCATTCGACATGGAGGATTGTAAGGAGATTTCTACACCTATGGAGGTCAAGACAAAATAATTTATCTATTGAAGATACTTCACATCTAGTAGATATTGGAAGATACAAGAAATTAGTTGGAAGTCTCATATATACTTGATACTCCATCCTCAAGTGACCACATATGTTTCTGTTCTAAGTTGTAAGGACCCCATTATGAGCAGAAGCCATTGTGAGAGCATGGATGTTTGTGGAACCCTAAGTTCCAAGTTAGATGGTAATAGATGATCTTTGTGAGCCTAGTCATTAGGTTAGATAGGGCATAAACGTTCGGGCCATTGGGTTACCATTCAAGGTGAAAATAAAGGCATTGTGGTGTTGCATGGTTTTCCCATAGAATCTTGATGGGGGGGTGTAGAGGGGGGCTTGCCCCCTTCTATGCGGTCTAGGGGCCTATCCTGTCTACCTGTAGGATCAAGATGGTAGGGCTTATGTTCATGGAGATATTTTTTGATTGTATATTTTTGTGACTATTTTGTATCTCCCGACTACATATGAGCATGGTCCATGTGTAACTTTATATAGCATCGTGAACTAGTCAACCCTTCATCTAGAGTTTGTCTAGATCTCTATCTAAGCTCCGATTGGGACTGCACAGGTGGACAACACCATCTTTGTAGTTGCATTACTCTTAGAAATTTGAGAATGTGAGTTCTCTATCTCTTATTTTTCATCTATCTTTGTCTATGGTTTTGTCTCAACTTTACCTACTAGTCTATCTACTGTGCTATGCTTTCTTACAATATCTTCTCTCTCATCCCTATGCTTCATTCTTGTAGAGATCCTTGATTTCTCCACTCGTTTCATGTGTTTGTATATGCAATTTACCATGATATGTACATAAGAGGGATTGAGAAGGAGAAGCAAATCAAGAATAATCTCTTGTCCCTCTCTCACGTACACAAATTATAGGTCTCATCAAGAGACTCTCATAGGCAAGCAATAATTTATGGGATCTATAGTCTCAATTTTGTCATAAAAAGCCTAAAAAAAGAGAGAGTGTGGAATTGGGCACCTATGAATAAGATATGTAGAGAGAGGGAGGAAAACATATGTGTGTGAGGGTAAAGGTGGACTTGGTAGAGAGGATGATGATGTAGAATAGTGTGCATTAGTACTAGAGGGCTGTTGCATGGAATTGAGGAGGGTTCCCGCCCTTAAGGGGATTTAGGAAACACATTTCTTTTGCAAAACTCATCCGAAAAAGAAATATGGCCTTGAAAGAGCTCTCGCTCTACTTTATCATCTTCTCGATGCGCACGAAGGATGTCACAAATCATGCTTTGATGCCAATGTTGAGAGAGTCCTCTCATTTCATGCAAGAAATGACTCACCACCCAACCATATGTTGTATAGCTTTCAAGACTTGAGATCTTTGGATCTAAGTGGAGTCTCTTTTTGTGTATGCAATTTACACCATCATATGAGCAACCAAAAGTAGTCTACTCATGTGATGTGGCCTAGTTGTTTCTATGTAAGTGTCATAGGACTCCAATTAACTCAAATTAGCTCAAGTTGATGCCTCTAGAAGACTCTTCAGCAAGTTGTTGGATGCTTGATTTACTTATGCATTACTCAACCAGATATTCAGTTTGTTGTCTCACAGATGAGCAGGTTTATGCATTGCCCAGGAGTCGAGCATTGGCAGGCGGTTAAGCACATCTTTCGCTACTTGAGTGGTACTCGGCTATTTGGGTGGTTTTATCCCAAGGGGGGATCACTACTGCAAGATTTGCATGCTTTTTCTGACTCTGATTGGGCTGGTTGCTATGACACTCGTGTGCCCACTAGTGGCTTTTGCTTCATGCTTGGTAGCTCATGTATATCTTGGTTGAGCAAGAAGCATCCTACTGTGGCCACTTCCAATTGTGAGGGTGAGTATAGGGCAACTTTCACAGCAACTGTTGAGTGTGTATAGCTCAGACACCTTATGGCTGATTTGGGTGTTGGTCAGTCTTCTGCCACCACCATCTTCACTGACAGTCACAGCGCATTGGTAGTTACAAGGAACCCTGTGTTCCATGCTCGCACTAAGCACATTGAGGTGCATTATCATTATGTCAGGGAGAGGTTCTCTGCTGGGGAGATCAGCTTGGGATATGTGCCCACGTAGGAGAACATTGCAGACCTTTTTACGAAGGCTCTTCCTAGGAAGAATTTTGAAGCTTTTCGCAAAGCTTTGGGCTTACTTCCTGGATTTGTTGATATATTTAGGTAGTGATGTGTGTGAACACACTAGGATCATCGGGGCACTTTTTTCCCTCTTTAGGAGGTTTCCCCCTCCCCTTGTACATACACCTATTTCCCTAATGGGCTACTTATCTTTGTACATTCTCTAGTACTACATTCAGTATTGTGTGTTGAGCTCCAAGCTTCTTCTTCTTCCTTGTATTGTTCGCATGCTTCCACAAACGTCTAACTCCAACATGCTCTCGTTTGGAGATTCGCATCCTTCCAAGTTGGTCCCAACTCCATTAAGTGCTTGAACTTGACTTTTTGGTTTCCATTAATTGTTCATTCACTCCATCATGATGCTTATATTCTCTAGCTAGGTCTTTGCTAGGCCTTAGAGAGATCTTCTCTGACCATAACTGTTGCATCCATCTTTCCTTCGTCACCCTTGCTTGGTGTTCTATTCTTATCAAGCTCATCCCTTGGGACTACCATATTTGGACCGTGATGCTACATCTTATTGTTCCTACCATGTTGATCCTTCCCTAAATGTCTTTGTTGTAGGTAATGATATAGCAAGTGTGAGTCCCTGCATGACCTTTTTCTTTCATCTCGGTTCCGCAAATTTGATGGCCTTGTTTTGAGCAGCCAATCCTTGGATCATCCACTCCCACTATCGAGGCAATACCCTTGGTTGCCTAATCTAGATGATCTTCCACCTATAGTTGCTTTAATTTTTCCTTGTCGTATATCCACATGTAATTCTATCCCCAATCGTAGATTATTTTCGCATGCTCAAGCCAAGGTCGCCCCCAGAAGCAATGGGAAACCTTCTTTTTCCATTGAGAGTAAGTACAACAAAATCCATGATGAATTTAGATACTTGTGTTATTAGTGCGATTCTTTCCACTATTCCAACTAGCTTCACCTTACTTTGATATGCCATTGTTATGGTGAATTGTGCTTCCTTCGTTGGGTGGAGTGCTAACCTTTTCATCGTTGGTTTTGGCATCAAGTTGATTTTGGACCCGCCATCTATGATAACTCCTAAACTCTCTTGTCCAACCACGTTAACTACTATTCATGGACTATGATAATCAATTAATGGGGCATATTGTATAAAGCAATTATTTAAGCTACTCTCTATGGAGACTAGTGCTCCAAATGAGGCAATAGTGCTTATCATCTCACTTCTCAATTGGCATCCATGCGCAATAGTTCATACAAGCTGACTTGTTGATAGTATTTCTCAAGGTTTGGGTTATAGGGAGAGTCATCGTTGGGATGCTTTTATTAAGTTTTGACGTCTTATCTAAAAGCTCCTATTGGGTTGTTTGATATGCATCTTCATCGTTCTTTCTTTCCTTGGCTCTTTTTCCTTATCAAAAGGTCCTTCTATGGACTAGCTTAATATCGAAGTGTATGGTCTTTGCACTTCCCTTTCTGCCTTTCCTCTGAGCTCCTCTTCACTTGCCATTGGGGTTGTTACTTTCTTTGTTACCATGTCCTCTGTTTTGGTAGTTTCTTGGTTTCCCTTTGCTTTTTTTGCTCCATCTGTCTTCAACCACTGAGTGAAGGTCGTTTCCTCAAGACTAGGCACCCGACTTGTGTCACTTTTTTTATTCCATCTGATTTCGTCATTCTTTGCCACCTTTGTCCTGGCTTTTGTCGTCTTGGACCTAGTCCAAACTCTTAATGAAGAAATTTCTCACATCTGCACCACCTGAGCAATAGGCAATCGACATGATGCATTTGTCATTGGTGACAACTCTACTGAAATATGAAAAGAGTTATTTGTCAAGTTCTAGGTTGTCGACACCTTCTTTGGGATATCTTTGGTGTAGTGGTCCCCAGATTCTAGACAATTGGAGCATGGCGGTATATTTTCTAATAAAAGACGAGTTTGGTCCGTCGATAGCTTTGCCACCAACGCCTTTTTCCAAGCCATCAATTCTAGAACAGACATCTTTTCTCATATTCAGATTTTGAAGCTCATCCAAAACTTTTTCTATGGAGTTCCCTAGTTTGAATGCGAAAGAAAACTCGATCTTCATTTCATGCCATGATGTGAAACGGTTATCCTCAAATTGGTTGAACCATTTATCAGCCAGACCATCTAAAGTTAATGAGAACAAAGCCATGAAGGAATCCTCTTCCTTCTAACCCTCTACTCTTTCATAATAATAGAAATTCCCTAATAAGATCATTTGGATCTTCCATCAAAGCTCCTTTAAAAATAGGAAAATTGATATTGATCCTTGAAAAAAGCATTGCTAGATTGCCTTGAGCCATCCTCAAATCATCTATATTCGATGGTTTACCTTGGAACCTTCCCTGAGTGGTAATGCTCCATTCCTGACTAAGTGATGTAGGCCATGAACGAGTTTGGGTCATAGACAGTGTGGGCCTCAATAGAACACGAACTACCAAGCCTTGATCCCACTGAGCATGCCAAAAATTGTACAACATTCGACGGGCAATTCGAGTTGATTCTATATGAGGAGACCAAGGAGGCAGCACACCAACTACGACTCCTGACTGTCTAGACCTTATTCTCTTTACACCTTACACATCACCAGATTTCACCGCACTCTGACAGCAAAAGTGGACCCGTATAGAACCAAAAAAAAAAGCAATCCGAGTAATAAGATGACAAGTAATAAGTGTATTACTTTGAAAAAGGAGATTGCAACAGTGATCCACCAAGCTCTTCTCACACATTTTTCAAGGAAAATGGGCCTTTGGTTCTGAAGCATACATCTTACAGAAATTCTTCCACTGTCGAATATGTGGAAGATAGTAAAGTAATACAGACGTTCTAGCTAACTATAGTAAAGTAATACAGATGTATGTGTCTTAGGATAAGATGGGATGTTACAGCTTCCATCACATCCCGAACCTCGATGTCCTTGCCTTCTCTAGACTGAGCAGTTCAAGACATAAAGGATGAAATCTCCTCTATCTCTAAGTCTTGGGAAGCAGAAGAGGAAGCATGTTGAAATCTCCCTCGCCTATCATCCAACGCTTGCCCCTGACACCTGTCCTTCCACAGTCACCACCTCGCGAGTCCCCAACCCCCTATGGTTTTGTGATGATGCATTGGTATCCTGCATGTAGACACCCAAAAGCTTACTTACAACTACGATAGCCTTCAAGCTACGAAGGTGAGGATCCAACAGTTGTTTTCTTCTCGACGTTGACCCATGAGCTTCCATTTGGCATTCTTCCTCCTAAGTTATTGCCTCCCAAAGCATGTGGTAGCCAAATTCCATCCCTCTCAGTCAGCACCCATCAACCATTGCCAACCTAGTCGCCCTCTTCCTTCACACTCTAGGCAGCTCCTCTAATCCCACTAGAATCACCAACCATCCTATCACCTCGCTCTTCACCTTCTCCACTATGCCTGTCCATTCTTACTTCTGAACACCCTTAATCTTTTGCCTTCACATCTATTCTCATTGCTCTTGCTGCTATGATTTTCCACTACATCTTCCACCCTTCCTATGTGTTGCTCTTCCCTTCTTGTCCTAAAATCCCTATATCTATGTGCACCTATTTGCATGTCTTGTTGTGTGTCATATGAAGGGCTATCCTACCGATGGCATACCACTCCCTCTCTATGTGCATATATGTTCTCCCCTTTCCCTCGTGCTTCTCCTAACAACCAGATAGTCTCTCCCTTTCGACCACTCTAATGTCCCCAATATGGATCAAAAGTTGTATATCCTTATCTTCCCCTTCTCTGCTCCTGCGAGTGCAACATACCCATCTATGCCCCAGATATGAGTATCTTCCCACCCTTTATGTATGTGTTTCACTTCTTCATAAGGTTCCTTATATACTATTATTGTCTGGTTTTGCAATGCTCTATCATGATTTCCTACTTTGTCCATTTGCATAAGGGAAATAACTTGAGATCTTGGATTTGCACCGGCAAGAAAGGCGTTACAATTGGTGACCTTAAGTTGGTGATGTGGATGTCGATTGAAGTTAATTCTTTTCTTATCAATGCTCATACATGGTCGAAATACTCACGGGTGCATAACAATATTTGGGCAAATACTAATCCAGATTGGTTGGCCCTTGCTTCCAAAATCCATAATCATAGTTCTTCATAGTTGACGCCACTGTTTTCTTCAAAATGGTTGGCCTCGAATTTCTAGGAGTGTCATAACCCTGAAAATAGTTCAAATTTATCGGAAAAATACCTTGCACGAGTCGCTATCATGAACATCCATCAAAAGTGCACAAGGCAATCTACATAGAGAGCAAGCACAATTGTCTTCCCTCTCTTTAGAACATACAAGTTAGAATCATATGAACATCTTTTAAAACCTAGATCCAAGAGATACATATCCAATGGTGCCATGCTCTAGGGGCTTTTTCAACCCATATAATGCCTTCTTCAGTTTACATACCTTCTTCTCTGAATGGGAAACATCAAACATTGGTTGTTGAGACACATATACCTCCTCCTTGATGTCTCCATTCAAGCACATAGATTTGACATCCATGTGATAGACTTGCCATCGTTTATGCATAGCCACAACTAGTACTACTCTAATAGTAGCCATCCTTGGAGTCGAGGCAAATGATTCAAAAAATTCAATCCCTTCAACTTATGAGTAGCCCTATGCAACAAGTCTTTCTTTGTACTTTACAAAAGTACCATCAGCCTTGTACTAGCTTCCAAAATCACTTGGAGCTAATGACTTTGTGCTTAGGGGGTCAATGCAATAAATCCGAAGTTCCAGTATTCATGATATTGTTGTATTTTCTTTGCATGGCAGCTCTCCAATTTGGATCATGGAGTGCCTCTTCCACATTGTTTGGTTCCTTTGCTTATTCTTGAATGAGCACAACCATCAAGACTACATTACAATATGGGCGCTTGTCCATCTCTATTACTACTACTATATTCCTTGTGACTGCCTTGGTCCGTCTACAACCTATTCTAGTGATTATGGGATGGGGTTTGCAGAAGCATAAAGCTACATCACCCAATGTGGCAATGGCTTTTCCACTTGGGTGAAGATAGGTTAGTGACTTTGAGACATCATCTAAAGATGATGCTTCCTTCTCTTGTGTAGAAAGCTCTTGGGCTAGGTCCATAGAGGATTTCCCCTTCGCGTGATTATAAAGTGGGAGCTCTCTTTTCCTCCATTGCATGTGGCTTCTCCTCAAACACCTCATTGAGACTCCCCATGATCTTCTTATTAGCCTCAAGATTGTAAACCTTATAAGCCTTCTTATCCTCACTATACCCTAAGAAGATACATTTGATGCTTTTTGGTGAAGCTTATTTCTCTTCCTATGTGAAACATGTACACAAGATTCACTTCCAAATACTTTGAAATGGGAAACAAATGGATTTCTACCAATGTAGACCTCTTGTGGAATCTTTCCATCGAGTGCCTTGGTATAGCTTCGATTCAAGATATAGACAAAAGTGTTCACAACCTCTACCCAAAATTGATTTAGCAAACCTTTTCCCTTCAACATGCATCGTGCCATCTCCATGATTGTTTGATTCCATCATTCTGCAACACTGATATGTTGAGGGCTATGTGCCATTGTGGGTTGATGCTTGATTCCTTTAATTTTGCAAAAATCTTCAAACTATCTTGATGTTAACTCACCACCACCATCTCTCTTGAATTTCTTCATCTTCTTCCCTCTTTCAGTTTCAACAAGACCATCATGCATACAACCACGGTCACCCAAGACACTAAGATTTGTTGATATATATAGGTAGTGATGTGTGTGAACACTCGGATCATTACGATACTTTTTTCCCTCTTTAGGAGGATTTTTTTCCCCAGCTTGTATATACGCCTATAACCCTAATGGATTACTTATCTTTGCATATTCTCTTGGTAATACATTCAGTATTGTGTGTTGTGCTCCAAGATTCTTCTTCCTTGTATTATTCGCGTGCTTTCATAGACCTCAAACTCCAACAATTGGTATCAGAGCAGGTTGTCGCTTCATCTAGGGTGTCGTCAACACCCCTCTGATCATAGTCTCAATCGCATGGAAATTGGTGAGCATACTCAAGGCGATTAGAACTTCAAACTTGCTTCTCTTTGTGGTGTCAAAATCACGATCTGAGCTCGTTTCTGCCTTCGAACGCATTATTATAGTGCTTGTGTAGGCAATTTCATCTCTTTGTGCCAAGGATATATAGAGGTTTTGATTTACCAATATAAGTGTCTCAAAGTCTACTACCAATTTAGTAGAACTTGACATGGTAGTTCTGTTCAACTTTTTGAGATACAATCATTTTTCTGCATTAGGTGTTTTGGCCAATGGTCATGGCTAAAAGCAATGATGTATTCCGTATTAGCTATTGAGGATAAGTTGAATGATACCAATTACCCATTATGGGCTTATATGATGCATCATGTATTGGTTGCAAAAGTACTGTGGAATATTGTGCAAGATGTTGAAAAACATCCTATTACACCTCAAAATACAGGTATTGAAGGTGACGCAAATGGCGTTGAAGATGATGATATTCTTCAGGTTCATGTTCATATTGTGATTCTCGGTGCACCTATTGCACAGCAATTGCATTGAGATAATAGAGATGCTCATGCACATGCATTGATAGCATTGTTTGTCAAACATGCCATTATTCCTCACATTCGCTCCTTCACAACAGCAAAGGATATTTGGGATACACTTACCACTTTATACCAAGCAAGCAATGAGGTTGGTGTTGCTTACCTTTGAAAATAATTGGAGAGTGAACACATGAATGAAGGAGATTCCATGAATAATTTTTTGACAAAGATCAAAGATTTGAAGAAATAGTTGATTTCTGCTGATGAAGTCTTACCTGATAACTCACTTGTGCAGACTGTTTTGAATGGTTTTCCATATTCATATCAAAGTTTCCATTCTACCCTTCATTTGATGATGAAAGGCAATCCAAACGCCTTAACATTTGAGAAGTTAGTCTTTGTTCTATTGCAGAAAGATCAGTCTAGGCAGAACAGGTCCATTATGCAAGTTGCATATCAAACTTTCTTGGCTAGTCAGAAGGGCAAAGGTAAATGAAGCTCATCTACTAGTAAGCAAAAATCAATTAATTCTACACAATCAAAGAAGGATGACAAGAACGAGAAAAACAAAACAAAAATTATTTTGTAAATATTGTAAAGGAAATGATCATGTCATAAAGAGATATCCAAAATTGGCTGCAAAAGAGACAAAGAAAAAAGAGGCTTGACTAGTTGTTGAAGAGGCCTCTACACCTAAAACAAAGTCTGCTAATCTTGTGCAAAATGAAGAATGGGTATTTATTACTATTTGCAATTATGACCCATCTTCTCATGAATAGTATATATCTGTAGTAGACTCAAATGTTTGGTACTTTGATAGTGGGGCAACCAAACATGTAACCTCGCAATGCAATTTCTTCACTTCACTTGAGCCTACCCCTACAAGGAATATTGTCACATGTGCCAATAACTCTTCAAAAATCCTATCATGGGAGTTGATAAGATCATTCTGACTACTGTTGATGATAGTTCATTTACATTGTCAGATGATTTATTTGTGCCAAGGATCAAGAAAATTATTTTATCAATTTCAACATTAGCCAAGATTGGCTTGGTTGTGAAATTTATTGATGACACATGTACAGTTCATGATTTGCCAAATGGCAACATCATTATTGCTTCTCGCATTTTATGTTGTGATTGGTATAAGCTCATAGATTATGCAAAATCTGTGAATGATTGAGCATGTGCAATTCAAGATTCTCACACTATGTCAAATGCAAAGCTTTGGCATGCATGCTTTGATCATCTAAATTTTGTTAGTTTGCTATGCCTACAGAAGACCGAAATGGTATCATCTCTATCCAAACTTGAGGCACTTCATACAAATGTCTATGAAGGTTGTATTTTGAGCAAAATAGAGCATTCCTCCTTCCCAAAAGATGGTTCAGTACGAGCTACTCAAAAATTACAGCTTGTTCACAATGATGTTTGATGCAAAAAAAATCTTCTTTTGGGAACTATCTTTACTTCGTGCTTTCATTGATGATTTTTCTAGGCATGCATGGCATTGAAACAAAGTCGACGTGTTTATGTGCTTCAAACAATTTCTAATTTTGGCTGAAAATCTATCAACATGTAAAATAGACACCCTCTGTTCTAATCGAGGAGAGGAATATGTCTTCTAATTTTAATGCATTTCTAATTGAACATGGAACAAAACTCAATGCACAATGCCATATACGCCTCAACATAATGGAGTTGCTAAAAGGAAGAACAAATCACTCATGGAGATGACAAGGTGTATGGTCAAGAATCAGGCTTTACCACATAGTTTTTGGCTTGAGGTTAGCATGTGTGAAGCATGTACTTAGCATGTATCCCACTAAAGCATTTCAGTCTATCACTCCATATTTGGCTTGGCATGGTCGCAAGCCATCTGTTTCTCACCTATGTGCCTTTGGTTGTCTAGCATATGGATTAGTGCCTAAACAACACCAACCATTACTTTCATGTACTAAGAAGACACCAGTTAGCTCCAAAGATGTGTATAATATTTCCCTGCTCTTTTTATAGGTGAACAATCTAGTGTTGATCCAAATGAGGTAATTTCTCAATCTTTGCAAGTTTCACATGATGAAGATCATTCCATTTCTGATCCAGATTTACATGATGCACTTATTGATGGAAAACTGATATAGAAGGCAAAAACTATGCCTAAATTGTTGATGCAAACTTTGCGAGATAGCAAATTAGATACACCTCTATCATATTGTACTCATTCAAGCTCTCATGGTGCTTCCTTTGATTGCTATGCTATGACTACCTCTAGTCTTGGTGATGAGAATGATCCTATTTTGTTTGATGAAGCACAAAATTCTACAAATTAGATGGCTCCTATGCAATCAAAATATGATGCTATTACAAAAAATGGTACATGGTCTTTATGTGACTTGCCTCCTGGAAAGAAGGTCATTGCACTAAGTGGGTATACAAGCTGAAGCGTAAGCCTTATAGAACAGTCGAAAAGTACAAGGTTAGGCTTATTGCAATAGGTTATGCTCAAGGCATTGATTTTGATGAGACCTTTGCACCTACATGCAAGATGACTATTGTTCATAGCATCTCTACACTTGCAACCCATCATGGTTAGAACGTATATCAATTGGATATTAAATCTGCATTTCTTAATGATGACCTGCATGAAGAAGTGTATGTTTTCCAACCCAATGGTTTTGTATAGGAAGGGCATGAAAACAAAGTGTGCAAGTTGAAAAAGGCATTATATGGTTTGAAACAAGCATCACGTGTTTGTTATGAAAAGATACATGCCTGCCTGAGTGCACATGGTTTTGAGAATATTCGAATTGAGAGTACCTTATACATTAAGCATGCAAATGATGTGCTTCTGATCATTGTTATCTAAGTTGTTGACATGTTGCTCACAAGTCCTCATGAGAAGCATATTGGTGATTTTAAGGCTGATTTGCATGCCTCATTTAAGATCTCAGATTTGGGGCATTTGCATCATTATTTGGGCATTCAATTTATGCATGTTGATGGCAAACTAGCCTTGTGTCAAACAAAATATATTGACACATTATTGCAACATTTTGGCGTTGAAGATTGCAAACCTATTGCCACTCCTATGGAAATAAGTTTACACTTGAGTCTTCATGATGTTGGAGATGCAATTCATGTTGTTCTCTATCAACAAGGTGTCTGATGCTTGATTTACTTATGCATTACTCAACCAAATATTCAATTTGTTGTCTCACACATAAGCAAGTTTATGCATTGCCCAAGTGTCAAGCATTGGCAATCACTAAAGCGCATCTTTCGCTACTTGGGTGGTACCCGACTACTTGGATTGTTTTATCCAAAGGATGGATCGCTACCCTAGATTTACATGCTTTTCCTGACTCTGACTAGGTTTGTTGTTGTGACACTCGGGTCTACCAATGGATTTTGCTTCGTGCTTGGTAGCTCATGCATATCTTTGTCGAGCAAGAAGCAACCTATTGTGGCCACTTCTAGTTGTGAGGCTGAGTATAGAGAAGCTTTCACTGCGACTGTTGAGTATGTGGCTCATACGCCTTGTGGTTGATTTAGGTGTTGGTCAATCTTCTACCATCATCTGTACTGATGGTCAAAGTTCATTGGCAATTGCGAGGAACCTTGTGTTCCATGCTCGCATTAAGCACATTGAGGTGCACTATTATTATGTCAAGGAGAGGTTCTCTACTGGAGAGATCAGTTTGGCATATGTGCCTAGATAAGAGAACGTTGCAAACGTTTTCACAAAGGCTCTACCTAAGGAGAAGTATGAAGCTTTTCGCAAAGCTTTGGGCTTACTTCTTTTATGAATTGATTCCACCAAGTTTGGCACTTGGTTATACATGGGTGCCAACTCCTTGTTCATTGCATCACTCCCAAGGGGGTTATGTTGATATATTTAGGTAGTGATGTGCATGTACACACTAGGACCACCGAGGCACTTTTTTCCCCCTTTAGAAGGTTTTTTTCCCCGAGCTAGTATATATGCCTATAACCCTAACGGGTTACTTATCTTTGTACATTCTCTTGGTAATACATTCGGTATTGTGTGTTGTGCTCCAAGCTTCTTCTTCTTCCTTTTGCTATTCGCGTGCTTCCCTAGACCTCAAACTCCAACAAGGTTAAGTACCCAAACTAAAGTTTAGTGGTTTGTTGATGCTTACCTAACTCAAAGAGTATCATGATATTCAAACCTATTTTTAATTTAGATAAGAAATGTTTCCAACGTCGATGCCCTGACTTGAATGGATCGAAGAAGCTTTAAAGGTTTAACTCTCATAGAGGCATGACTCAAATCAATTTCAATATCTTACAAGATTTAATTAGATAAACCAAGTTTTAAGTTTTTCCTTCTCGTTTCTCAAAACCTTGGACTTGAGAGAGCATCTGAGTCATTTCTAAAACAATCATGATTACCTTTTTGGAATGGGAAACTGAACTGAACTAACATCCCATATGGATGTTATCCAAAACCTATTCAATCCTTGAAGACACCTCCTCTACATTAAGTCTAAGGTGATTTTTTCATGTATTGAGTTTTGCTTAAAGCAAGTGCTCATAGCAAACTATAGTCGATGAACAAGAATTTGAAAACTCTCTAAAAAGTTTAAGAAACTCATAGAGAGAAGTTCTAGGAATAATTTTGGAGGCAAATAGTCTTGAATGCTTAGGAAAACCTTCCTATTCATAAGTGATTCATTTTTTAACAACTCGGACCTAGATATTTCTTATGGAGGGCTCAATAATTTGTCATGCATCCATGAAAGCTCCACGATGAAGTTTATGCGTGTAATAGAATGTGAGTTAGAAGAGTATCACTTTGGCAATATAGAGAATCCATTTATTTTGTTAGGCACATGCATAACTAGTGCCTAGAAATTGACCAAGATAGCAATTCTATTACGATCTTTAAAATTCACTCACTTCACGTGTTTATGCTGTGTATAGATGCCTAGACAATACATGGAAAGCAACGATATGGGAAAAAACACATTCTGATCCACCCTTATCCTCATTGTCATACTTTGCACTAGATCAAGATTATCAAGTGCAAAGCAAGATGTACAATATGATTTAGGCAAGCATCAAACTACCAAGATTCTCCTCTATTTCAGATTGAATCCAAGATGCAATTCCCTTCCAACTCTAGAGGTGAATCAGAGAGACGACAGCCATGCTCCTCAATTTATGCCATGGACTCATCAAAATGTTATTGTTTAGTTTAAAACTTGAAATTTGCTTCCACGAAAGAGAATGTTCAAGGGTGAAATACATTATAAAGTAGTCTAACCAAGGTTAACATTAAGATAAGACACTATGTGCTAAGCTTAGTTATTAAGTCTTATAGAGGAGAGAAAGAGATACCAGGTTCAATGAGGGTGAAGGTTGCATATGCAAAAAGGAGCTCCACCCAACTCCAAAGACCACTCCCAAACCTGAAAGCTATAAAATAGATGATTGGGTAGTGAGCTATATGTTATTTCCTACATGCAAGGAGCACTCTCGACATCTTGAAGCCCTCTTTACAAGGCACATACACTCCAAGGATTTTTTCTATATCCTTAGTGCTATGAGCAAGGATAAAATGATGGTTGAATCCTCTAATTCATTGACATCTTACGCTCCAAGGACTATTTAGCTTGACCACTCATTCATTCAAATACTATTATAAATTATTTACCACAGCATGACAAAATCTTCATTAAGAGATGCCTAAGGCTCCCAAATATGCGTTCACATCTCACCTTTAACCATCAAGTTTTCCATTTTACATAGACATTAATGTGAATGCATGTTTCTTTGTACAAAGGAATACAATCCCAATTGGAGATTAGTCTTTCCTTAGATCAAACCTTCTTGGCTCTCTTAGCTTCCCTCCCCTGATAAGATTAAAACCCAAAATGAAAAACAGAATTGAATCCATTCACCTTGCACCTACCATGCACTTCCATTCTTCATTGAGTCTAAATGACATTTCAACTTATTCACACATGGCATAGGTGAGAGACAAGCTCCAAGCACTTTGGCTTGACCTTAAGAGGACAAGTTACAGGATACTCCGTCTCCTCAGAAAATGCCAAAAGACATGAGCCATACGGGAGATCTTGAGAATCAAAAATGCAGCCAACTCCAACAAAAAACGAGCAGGCCCATCCCTATGGCATTCCCATTCCGGATTCCTACCCCAGGATGATGGGTTTCTCAATCTCATTTATGCTTTCTCCCCTCTCAATTGCAACTCCTGTCCATCTTTTTTTTTTTTAACAATCAAAACATGTGGGCTGCAGTATCACTCTTCAAATCCTGGTGAAAAGTATACTGATCATCAATATTCTCTATTTATGTTTATTCCTAAAAGCAACATCAAATATTTCCTCAATCAGACTCCATACATTCGGATCGGGTTATAACAATCTTATCCCGGAATGTTGCCTACTTATCCATGTGTGCGCTAGAATCTAAAACCTGCCAAGCTCAATGAAGAAAGGTATTATGCCTCAAAGATGGATATGCATGGATCATTGAATAAACAATTGGAAACTGTGCACAAATATAGGAAAAGGAACATAGACAATCTTACTCTCTCCGGAATTTTACACATGTTTCCCTTTCAAAGGTGCATATTGTAGCATCACACACAGAACTAGTGAAGAATCCAAAATTTGACAGGAGTCCCAAATCTTTGATTTTGACTCAAAGCACAAGGCTCCGTTCATTAGCTAACAATTCCAGATTTGATGTCATAAAATAAACATAAAGAAAAGGCTTTCCTGCAAATGGGTTGGCATAGACAAAAAGTAATCCAAAACAAAATAAACCTGTGTTTGATAATCATTTCAATAATTTGACGGAGTCTGTCAGCCCATTAGCATGGATCAATGGGCCAAAGATCAAGCTACATCTACCCTCTAACCTTGTTCATGGACTTCTCCTTCCAAAAGATTCTAACTACAATATCAGTCACATTGACATTCCAATGATAAATTTATTAAAGCAAAGTGTACTTTACTTTGGCTTCCTTTATGTATAGAGGAGCTTGTTCTATCCTTCCTGCTGACCTCTCATACATTCACTGTACCATTCCTCTCTATATCTAATCTATTTGCTTGTTTTCTTTTCTACTCTTGCAATTTTCACTTTACAAATATAAACTTTTCCTTTACCCTGATTATTATTTGAATATTTTCTCTTCCTATACTCATACACTCCCGCTTCATGCGAAGATGCAGAAAACAGTATAAAGTGGACACCTAGGAAACAGACCTGATTGGGTTATATGATTTAATCATATAGATTCCTGTATTATTCTATGTAATGTGGTACTGAGGACATATTGAGTGTACAAATGGGAGATATCTTACCGTTAGTATATATGAACCAATGAAGAAACTGGACGAATAATGACTTTCTGCAACTTTCCAGTTCTTGAAATATACTTCGGAACTCAGCTGGATTAGACTGCTATAAAAAATCTTGTTATTCAATTCAGCTCAGATATCAAGCACCAATGGCTTGGCAACTTCCAAGCCTTTAACTATGTGTAATACTGCGAAATATGAAAAGGGTGCCATGAAATCATTGCCAGCCCTGGCCACGATGCATTTATTACAAATGAGGATGCCAGGCTGATTATGCAGTACAAAAATTAGCACAACTGGTCACATAACAGAAGCAGGAAAAATAAATGTAAAAAGACACTTAAAACAAAAATCGACCTTTCCTGCAGAGCCTTTGATTGCTTCAACAGGATAACGCATATAATAGACTCCGGCAATCACCAGCAGAAAGACCAACTAAAAGAAACTTTTTCGCACAGATGGCCTTGCCGAACTGGTAGCTGGCTGTTTCCAACTGCTATCAACTGGCTTAGGCTCAGGTTCAACAATCTGCTTTGCAGCTCTTGGATCTATAATACTCTTCTGAAATGTTTGTGAGAAACCCGTCGCAACGATAGTGACATGAATCTCACCATTATACCTTTCATCCACTACTGCACCAAATATTATGTTAGCTGCTGGATCAGCCAAGCTGGTAACCACCTACAGAGTAGTAGAATTCTTCAGCATTATGAAATGGCCTCAAATGAAACAAATATCAGATTATTTACGTTACCTGTGATACTTTGTTAACTTCCTGTAAAGTCAGATCCTTGCCTCCTGTTATGTTATAAACCACCCCTGTGGCCCTTTCAATTGAACGCTCTATCAATGGAGCAGAGGCAGCCTGCTGAGCTGCCTCTTCGGCTCGGTTCTTGCCAGTAGACATCCCCACACCTAGCATAGCAGTGCCTGAATTCGACATCACAGCCTTCACATCAGCAAAGTCCACATTTACCAGGCCAGGAACCTAATTAAGAAATTATAAAAAGAAGACACATAGGTAAAGCTGGAACAGAAATGAGTTCATCCTGATTAAATCTGAGTGGAAGTCACTCACCGTGATTATGTCGGAAATACCCTGTACACCTTGCCTGAGGACATCATCTGCCAAGAGAAAAGCTTCCTGCAATAGCGTTTGCTCTTGAGCTACATCTAGCAGCCTGTCATTTGGTATCACTATTAAAGTGTCCACTGAATTCTGGAGCCTTTCAATGGCCTCAAGAGCCTGTATACATGATAATGTACACATATCAACAATCTGTCAGTGAATGCATGCAGAACAGATTCCAGAATGTACTGACAGTATTCTTCTATTCAGAAATATAAAATGGAACAATATAGAAATGACCGTGTACAAGCATGGATAGACTGCTAAAAGCATAAAGCAAAA